>VWZT01011964.1:1346701-1437209 GCA_013397055.1 Pachycephala philippinensis
GGGTGAGCAGGTGCCGGCGCTGCGGCTGCTGGCCCCGGCGCGGTGCCCCCGGAGCGGAGCGCAGAGAGGGCAGGGGCGAGCGGCGGCTCGGGAGGGGGGGCTCGGGCCGGCGGGGAGCGCTCTGCCGGGCGCCCGGGCTGCGATGGGTGCTCCGTGTGTCGGTGAAGTCCCAGGAGCTACGTATTTAGTTTGAGGTTTGCCTGGGTGTTTCACGGGAGTCTTTGATCTCCGCGTCTACAGCTAAATAGTCACTTCGGGACTCGGTTGTTTGTATCGCCCTGCCGCCCTCGGCAGGTGCAGGATCCTGCTCCGGCGGATCTCCGGCATCGCTCCTTGCCGGCTTCTCTCTGCTCGATACCTTGTTGCAATTACGGTTTAGGTTAGAGCTGTAATTTTCGCTAACAGTGACGTTGTCCTTTCGGCAACGTCCCCAGTGCCTGAACGAGAAGAAGACCATCTTCAAAACGTTTGCAAGTTGTGCCAAACTGGAGTTCATCCTTCAGGGATGCTGTGCGAAAACCTGTCAGTGGCAGGTGAGTGGCCGCAGTGTGATGGGGGAAGGGAGAGACGTGTTTCCCCTCTCCCTCTCTAGTTTGTGCAGAAGGCAAGAGAGATCTGAAAATCACAGGGTACAACTGGTCTTCAAATTAATGGTTCAGAAGTAGACTTTCTGTAAGATTTCTGCACATTGCGTAATTTCTTGTGTCTTATTTCTCTGCTTGTGAAGTGAGAAATTAACACTTGCCTACTTACTAAACAAACTCATCTTGTTTGCTATATCTCTCTCAAACAGAAATTGGGATAGAAAATTGTGGCTTTGTTGTTCTCTTTTTGGGGCACCTGCACGTGGCATGAAGAGGGGCTGGGCTGAATTTAGAAAAGTGCCTTAGCAAATGCAGCAGTTCTTCATATCTGCAATGTATTTTTAAATACGCTGCTTTTTTACACTGAGTGCTATAATAATTTTCCCTGTGCCTTAAGGGAAATGGACAGATTGTTCAGCTGGATGACGGGATAGACCTCAATCCATTTTTAAACTGGACTTCATTTTATAATAGCTTTTCCCCTCTCTTTCTAATTAGTCTGATAATTCAGTAATTTGTAGGACTTTTAGAACATCAAGCAGAACTTGGTTTTCTTAGAGCAAGTATTTAGTAATATCCTAATTCAACATTCCTTATCAAAGTTTATTGACAGCTGTGGCCACAGAAAGGTAAGGTATAGTTTTAAGCTTAGTTAGTTAATTTTGGAAATTTTTCTTGTCTGTTGGAGCACTCAGGAGTGCCAGGGTCATCTTTGAATGGGCTGTTCAGAGCAACTGAGATTATTCAAAGGAGTGTTTGCTAATAAAAGCCAAATGACAAAATGCCCTGACAAGTCTTCGTACCTTAGAAATGATACACTTTTCTTCATTATTTTATTTATTTTACCTTAGTGCTTGCCTGGATTGAACCAGAGGTCTCTGTGGGCTAAACTCATGGTTCGTTTTTTTCCCCCTACTAGAACTGCCAGATATATGCTGAATCTTGCATGCATAAAGGACTACCTCTTTATGACCTGGTCATTATCTTTGACAAACTGTTGAAACCTTAGGAAAATGGTAAGTTTTGTACATTTTTTATATTTAGAAATTATAATGTAGAAAACTGTTTATTACATTAAAGTGCATTGCAGGGACATTTGAACAGTTATTTTTACATTAATGGCTGATTGTAGCATGTGTTTTCTAGTTTAATCCAGCTATCACCACATGCAAATATTTGAATTTACAGTCTTACCTCATAGAGCCTTATGTCTTCGTAATTTATGTGCATTGTTGAGTGCTCTGAAATTGTTCCTCCTAATTATTGTTTCTTGAAATAAATCAGAGAGAATCAAAAGGGTTACTTGTTTGATTGGATTCCAGGCTATGCTTGAACCAAAAGAGCTCATTAGTTGTATGTGTCAAAAAGATAGTAAAGAGATTTGATTTTTTTTTCAATGGTTCTAAATGCCTTTTGCATTTACCTTTATTCAGCTCAATTTAAAGCTTATTTTTCAAGTTAATATTAAAGCATTGGCCTTTTAGTATTATTTCTCCATATAGTAACCATTTAGCCATAGTAAATGTTAATCATTTTTAAGTAAGGGTGAAAATTGCAGAAGTACCTAGATCTTGGTCTCAGTTTTTCAATCTCTTATGCCCTTACTTCATTTTCTGTACAAATTTTACAGAATTTCCATCTTGCGCAAAAAGAATCCGATGAGTATGTGAATGGAACTTTGCATGATCGTATTTTTTTCCTTGTCCTCCTAGTGGATACTTACCATTAGAGTCTCCTCTAAAGACTCAGAATACAGATTAAGTTTGAATGGTTTACATGTTACCGAATACCACCTCTAATGTGAATTTTAGAAAAAGCTTTCAACAGAAATGAAAGAAGCTTTTACAATAGAGCTGAAAGAATCACTTAAGCTTATTTGTTTCAGTAATGTGAAAATAAAATAACCTGCTACATGCTTGAGTTGGCAGAAATGTCTCTGCTTTGCTGAGTTGCAGGATGCCAAAGAATTATTGTTTTCACTTATTTTATTAAGCATACTTGAATAAATTTGTTGTAAGGCTTTGGTTGGTGACCAAGGGAAATAGTAGAAGGAGTGGTAAGAGATTTCTTCAAGAGTGCTCTAAGCACTGCACACTCAGGAAAAGAGTCTCTAGGAAGAATTATAGTTTTAAAATCTTTCAGAGAGCAGCCTCATTCTTTTGTCATATTTTCTAGCCATTGCTGTCCCCCGCTCCAAGCCCATACATGCACAAAAGAAATCTCCCAAGAACTGAAGTAGTATTTAATCCTAAAACACAATCTGGTTTGAGACGCAGTGAGTTTGCAATCTGAGGGTTGTGTTGGACATCTTCCTTTGATGCGAAAGTCAGCCTTTATAATGAGGTCAGCAATTTTGTATTTAGAGCCGTTATGGTCTATAAACCTTAACTTACTGCTTTCCTGCTTGTCCTCTGTTGACAATTAAAAATGGCTTGACATTTGGATGGGGGACAGTGGCTGGGGAGTGGGGGCAGTTCTGCCATTTGGCCAAGCTATTAGTAGCAAGGGAAATTAGAATCCAAGGTTCCTTGGACGCTTGCCTGCTCCATGTGACAACGTAGATTCCAGCCTAGCGCTGAAAACTTGATTAATAGGGAGTTACTGTCCATTAAAAATCTGTTAGATCAATTGTGCAGATCACTGGAGAGTGACTGCCTAGGTACCAATTAGGTGAAACTATCAAGTCAGTTCTCCTCTGAGATAGTTTGTGAGCACTAGGTGTATGGTCATGTATGCTAGAATAAGCTTACTTGAATAAAAAAGTTAAACCACTCCTTTGCTATTTTTGTTATGCAATACCATGCTGTTTAATAGGAAAGCTTCTTCATACCAGGTGCAGATTGACTTTGCAGCCTTACAAACACTGCAGCAAAGTTCACAGCTGACAAAAGAGCCATTCAGAACAAAAATAAACATCTTTTAAATGATCTGACGCCTTGAATTCTGTCCCTACTGATGCTAACAACAGTGTCCATGTTTTATTTCCCTTCTAAAGAACACTAAGCAATATTTTTGACTTTTTCAGTGGAGGGGTGAAGGGTTTCGTAGTGTGAAGATGGTTGCATAAGCTGTGTATTATAAGGCATTTTGGCAGGGTTACAAACTTTCTCACTCTGTGTTTTATCTGTGTGTACAGAGAAACTCAGTCCCTAGGGCTATCAATCTGGCATCTTTCATCAGCACTAAACTTACTGCAAATATTTTTTGTGCGCATGCAAAAAAAAGCACTATTAAACCTTTGTGGGCAGGAGGAAAAACATTCTAACAGATGCTTTTTCTGTTTATTTCTCTCAGAATTTCTCTTCACTGAATTCTGGTGAGCATGTTCTGCTGACTTAAATTCACTCAGCATGTGTTTGTGTGTCGATCTCATCATAAGTCTTTATTCAGAAGGCTTTCGAAATGTTGCCTTGCTCTGGAGCCTGTCACACTAAGACTTTTGTTACTTGTTTTTTTCTTATTAATCTACTTACAATTTATCTGTGATGTCTTCGAAACTGTGTGGTTAACTGATAAGGAAAGTGTACAGGTGAAATGTTGTTAGTGCCAGAGATTTCTGTAGACAAATTCTGCTGTGTTGCATGCTTGCTTTTTAGGAACAGAGTTGCTTAGGAGCGTGAAGTTTTTTCCACTGTTGTTCCAATACGCTGCTCCACCTGTCCCAAGTGAATTGCTAATGCATGGCCTTAGAGTGTGAACTTTAGCACTGCTTTTCTCTGTCCTTGCGATTAATTTTCTTGGGTTTTTTGTTTGGAACGTTAATATTACACTGCAGGGCAAATTCAGATTAATTCAGAATAACTTTAGGTTAAAAAAAGAAAGAACCTTAAACTAATCCTGGTATTCATTTTATGTTGGTAATATGAGCATGTTAGGAAGATTTTTAGGTTCACTTGATGAATGTGTTACTGAAATAATATGGAAATTCATAATGTGCATTTTGGAGGTTTTTTCTTAATGGTTATAATCTGGAATTTTGTGTGCTTCTGGCCTCTAAGTGAGGGCATGATGATCTTATCACTTTAGACCAACATTACATCTGGACCTGCATCACAGTTCAGGTGTTGTTCATTCTGTTGTTACGGTGTTACAGTTGACCCAGTTTGGCAAAATAAACAAACTGGGGTGCATCTTGTCCTGAAATTACAAGTTTGTCAGTTGTTCAGTAATGTTTTGGCATTTTCATAGACTCGTGTTTATTTTCTAAAGTGACATACACAGTGCAGAGCTTACACATTTGATCCTAGGAAGATTTGATCCTAGCAAGAGTTGGCATATAAAATTACTCTTTATTCCATGTTGTTTTGGGAGCTACTTAGTTTCTTACCTGTATTTCTCTTTTTCTCCTGGAAGACTGTTGAAATCTACTATTTTAATACTGAAATATAACACCATTAACAGAGGGAGAAATAATAGTCATTCAGTGTCTCTGTGGGCTGTTAAACTTCTTCTGTCATGGTATCATTGAAACAATCTCACTCTGGGTTTTAAGTGAAATTAGTTTTTACCACCTTACAATACTGAGTTTTTGTTAATGTTTGTGATAGTTGGGATTTTGTAATGGAAAGATCTTTTTTGAATGGAAACCTCTTGAAGTGGCCTTAATAATAGTTTTTTGAAAAGCTGATCTGAAACAAATTAGATCTCTGTTTACAGGCTCAGATATTGTGTGCATTCAAATTCTATATGGAGAAACTAGTAACTGTGTGCTTCAGAAAACCTCTCCAAGACCTATTAGTCAAAAGTCTGTCTAAATTGTTAGCTACATATAGCCAGTATCTATTTACACAATTAGAGCTGAAATGAATTTACCATAATAACTTCCTGTTGGAAGGGGCGGAGTTGAAACAGCACTCAAGGCTAAATTCACCACTGGGTTTAAGTGGTTGCAGCTTCATTAACTTCAGTCAAGTTACACCAGTGATTAATTTTTTGGGGGTTGTGATTTGGTTAACATACGTCTCTTACAGTTCATACATGATTAAGTTCTTGCTCATGCATTTAAGGGCCAAAAAAAGAAAAAAGACCAAATTAAATGTATTGTACCTCCTTACAGTCCTTGTATGGTCCCCTTTACTAAAATATTTATTTCACAATCTTTTATTGTATTCATCTTTGATACATCCCTGTGAAATGTATGAGTACTTCTTGGTTAAGAAATGCAATATAGATGATGTAACACTGTGACTGACCTGAAGGAGGAGGTTCAGAGGGAAGAAGGGATTTGATCTCATTCATTTGTATCTGACACTGAATAATGTAGAAACTAGACGGTCCTTCCTTTCGGAAATACAAAGCAAATTGATGCAAGAATTTAGTAGAGCTGCTGGATATTCTGATTTTCTAATGATGGCAATTATTGAAGCTCTAACAATTAGCTCTGTTCTTAATTAACCTTCTGGTTGGACCTGCAAGCTTGATAACAGAGGGACCGCAAGTATGTAATACTTATAGACGAGAATTGTTTCAGAACTTTCATGGACAGCTTTCCGTTCTATTTGTGGTTGCTTCTGGCCTTGATATGATTTAGGACCTCAATGAATATTTTTACAATACTAATTTTCTGTGTGTTGATGAGGGCTATAAAACTTGCTTGTCCCTCATCAATATATAAAAATTATGGAATTCAGTCTCACTATGAAATTCAACTCTCAGAAAGTTTTGAATACTCTTCTTTCTTCAGTTGGGCAACTTTTAGGTAATTGCCTCATTCTTCGTGCATCTCTGTTTCAAGGGATCTGTTCTGTCATCTCTCCTTTTTCATATATGTTGAAAATTGTAGCCTGAGATCATGAGAGATTTTATATCATTGTATGTTTTTTAGCAACCTCTTATGAGATGGTAGGATCTGACAGCTTTCTCAGGTCCTTGGAAAGTAAAGATTTGGGTAAGAGTGAGTTGAGCTGATTAATTCTCATAAATATAGTCTGTAGATTTGCAGGATTTTTTTTTCTGTAAGAAGTACCTATCCTAGAAAAGATGCATAAATTTGTCTAGTAGGAAGCTTTTCATTTCTGTTATGCTTTGTAATCAAACTTGAGCATATGTTCTGAAGGATAACAAAAATCTTGGAGTTTTTCAATTAGAAGGCAAATAAAATAATCAAAAAAGGCAAATTACTACTTCTCATAAGACTTAAAAGGAGGATGCATCCCAAGGCAAGACCAATTACTCATAGGTTATTCCTGACCAACATTTGTCTAGACTGTTTATAAAAGAGCTGCAACGATGAGAGTTCTCCATTCTCCTAAAGCAGTCTGGTCTACTGCCTTTCTACCATATCTCTACCCAAGACATGTTCTGGTGTTTTGGTGCAGACAAGAAAAAAAAAAGGAGCACATCGAATGGTGAGGTTGCTTTTTGTTCTTGTAACATTCAGTCAAATTTGCTCTAGTGAAGCTTGAAACCCAAAACTTTTCAGACACTTGGGGAACTCATCATTGTGTATTTTGAGTGCTGACAAAGAGATTGTTTGTGTGAAATTTTTGACAGAACTGTCATATGTTCTACTAAAAGCTACTATTTGTTCCCAGACAAACCTCTTGTATTTGGCTGCTGACTGAAACATATTTTTAAAGTAATGTTAAATGTGGAATGGTAGATTGTGCCTAGCAATATGTTTATCATTGTTTATTGAAACTGTGAATAAGCAGTATGACTAGGAAGTGGAGAAGTTGAAAATAGCATGTGGGACTTCCTCTGTAAACCTCACTATTCCTGGTGTTTATAGATGTGAAGATCGTTGTGCCTTTAAATGCTACTGCCACTTGAGAAGTGTCACTTCAATGTCAGAAAGTGCCAAACCACCAAAGTATTCATGGTCAGACATTTTTGTAAATTCAATGAAATTAGATAAACCACTCCTGTGTCTGAATACTTCTTGAAGGACAGCAGACTCTTAAGCTGTGTATCTGGCACAGAAGCAGAAAGCATGTAGAAAGATATTTTTACCCCTAGTACTTTTTTTTGAAAGCCAAACAGGGCAAACTGAACAGTCAGGAGGATGTTAATGAGATTCTCACATGGTGAGGCTGTCCAGTAAAGGGATTGTACATAAGTCTATCTTTTGAAGTGGTAAACTGCCTCTCAGTCCATGCTATAAGACAGCACAACAGCATGGGTTTTTTTTTTTTCTGAAGAGGTGTCAGGTGGGATAATGGAAGCATACATACAAATATCTTTATTTCCCTTTCTTTAGAAACAGCAGCATTCCAACCATTGTATTTCACATAAAACACAATGCAGAGCACAATTCTGCTAGCTGGAATTGGTCTGGCTTTGTGAGATGATTACAGCTACATGAATTGCCTGCCACCTTTGTCTGCTGTCTCTTTCTATAGCAAATTCTGTGATGGTCAAGTAACTTCAGCAACTAGTACTTTTCTTGGTTGTGGCAAGGCAAGGGCACTCTGGTGATAAAATATCTTGGCTTCCACATTAGATGAAGAAGCAAACTGTTGTAGAGAAGTTGCATTTGCACTTCTGTAAAGAACGTATGGGCTTTTTGTTTATCTCCTGCAACAGCACAGTAGACATTGTCCTTTTTCTTGCAAGCTGATGAACTCATAATGCTATGCTGTATGTAGTTTTTGCATAGTGTTATGTAGGTACTGTGTCATTTAGAGTTTACCCCCAATCACTGAATCTTCATTTTGATAGTAAATATACATGTTCATAAAATGAGATCAACCTTTTTCCTTCTATGTGGATGTTCATGGGCAGTAAGAAGAATTTGCAGTACATGTTTTGATTGTGTATGGCCATTACAGTTTTCACATTGGTTTTTATTAATTTGTGGAAGATTATTTATCAATATGAAGAGATATGTCACAAGACCATATTAAAATGATGTTATCTTCACACCAGCTATCAGAAAGATACACAGATTTATTCTTAAGAAATATGTGGGCTAAGTTTAGTCATTCTTTAAATTTTAGTGTTTCTACAGTTTTCTTTTTTTTGTTCTAATAGTAGAAGCACCGACTCTGTAAACATACTAGTTTTTAAAAATACTTGCTTCATTTTCATGGAATCAGTTTGATTTTTTTTTTTCCTCTAGGACTTGTAAAGCTGCCTGTATTTAAGTAAAAAAAAGAGGGAAAAGGTGATAAAACCCCTGCAACAATAAAGAAAATAAATTCCTTTGTTACTAGGTAGTGTCTATTTTTTACCTGTCCTTAAACCTGAGATGTGCTGAATTTCTTCTTTAAAATGATGGGGGTTCCACAACATCTCTAGACAGCCTGTTTTGTTGTTTACATAGCAGCCTTTCCCAGACTGCATTGCTATTGCCAAATGTAGTGCTGTCCCTTCCTTTCTAAAACTCTTACCTTGCTGGGATCCAGGTTCTCTTGCGTACATCTTGTTCTGTGTATATTGCGCACAAACCACCCTCCCCACGATTGTAATTGATTAGTGCCTGCTAAGACATAATGAACTCCCTTGTGCATGTAACACTTGCTGTGTTATATCTTGGGGAAAAAAAGAAAGCTTGGACTCATGGTCAGTTTTCTGTTTGGTATCTCTTTGAGATGCTTTTCATCATAACAAAATGACTGGTTAATTCCTATTTCACATAGATGTGCTTTATTCATTCCAAAAGGTTGGGGATATTCTGTTTGCCTCAGTGAATTCTATGTTTTTCCTTTTGGAGCGCTTATTGCTACAATTAATTTTGAATTAAATCATCAAAAATGTTTATAACTGCTTCTAACCAGCAGACTTTATACAGCTATTGTGGGTTATCATCAAAGTTAATGAAAATATTGCATAGAAGCAACACTGGGAACCAATCTGAAATGCCCATTCATTTTGAATAGAGCACTGTGGGTGATATAGTGGGGAAGCTGACTTTCAAAGAATTAAAAGACTTAAATCTCTTTAATTAACACAGAATAATTAAATGGCATGAGAATGAGAGAGGGAAAATAGTGTCTTCGGCAGAGGAGCTATATGAAGGCAATCAAATTGAATAAAAAACCAATTTGATGTAAACTTTTTGAATGTTAGAAGAAACAATGTTACGATCTTGGTTGTTCTGTAAGATATGTCCAAGATCAGTAGACAGAATACTACACTGTGTGTTCAGGAAACATTCACAAACCCCGCCAGCTGTCCAGGATGGAGGAGCTGTGTTAGTATGAAGGTTTAGCAGGGCTGGTGGCGTTTGTGGTTTGGTTTTGTTTTTAGTGTCCTCTTCAAATTTCATCTGTGCCAGGTCAGGAACGAGCCCAATTCTTACTAGCTTTGTTTTTTTAAATTCAAAGCACAATCCAAACAGCTGTATTTAAGGTTATATTTCCATCGTAAGGATAGATGGGAAAAAGCAACTGAAAAAGCTGTCCAAATTACATTTCGTTAGATAGAGAACACTGATGAGCATGGGCTTTTTAAAACTAAATTTGACCTAAAATGCAAGTGAGGGCCATTTCTCTAATGTACATACTGTTTGTCCTAAAGCAAGCAAGCATACAACTATTTTCTTCAATACAGACTTTGTCTTTTAGCCACTTGGCAAATATTTGCCATTTTATTTTTCATTTGTGCTATAATCACCATGATTACATGTGCCAATTGTATGAATCTGTGTGGCAACTGAAGCACTTTTATTCATCGGTAGCTTTTAACAAAGTTCAGCACAGTTCTACTCAGTGTTAGCTTTTATTTCAATTTTGGGCAACCTGTGAAGGGAGGAGAGATGGGCCTATGGAGAAACAAACACTTTTTATTAAAATATTATTTGTGTTTACAATTCATTTCAGTGGCAAAACAGTAAATACAGGAACTGCATGTTAATGGCCTTTTAAATATCGTTTAAATCATGAGGGATTTTAATTCCATTTTTGTTTATAAATAAGTGTTTCTACGTGTGTTTTTAGACAGAGGTAAAGTTCATTCTCACAGGATTTAGATTCACTTTGATACCTGCCTCGTGCCTTGGTGAACTCAAAAGTAATTGCAAATAGCAGCACTGAAAATCAAGAAGGTAAAAATTTTCATCTGGGTGGGAGGGGAAATCCTTTTAAGAGATCAAGGGCAAGACTGTTCTAAATTCTTTGAACTAGCTCTTTTTGGGTTTTCATTCTCTAAGGAGTCCTAAGGGTTGTAGAAAGGAATAGATTTTCAGGGCTACTCTTATTTGGAGAAATACTGAGTTTCAAGCAATAAACCAAGAAATGTTGTGCTCTCCAGCTTCTCAGCTAGAGACAGACTATCATTTTAGCCAAATGTTCAGAGGAAGTGAGTTAACATTTTCCATCAGAATGTTAGCTTCCTCTACAGAAAATACCACTTGTCAAAAGCATCTTTTCTCATTTTGCGCAATCGAATAGGAAACACCTTGTTCAAGTGCATTCATATTTCTCTTTGCTTTTGCTGGCTGTTGAAAGGATAAACTGTTTTCTACGGATAGAAGCAAGACAGTGGTGGTAGGACATCCTGGTTTTTAATTATTGCTGTTAAAACTAATTCCTCATTGGGTTTGGGCAATTTACTTCAACCTCTCCTGATGCGTCATTTGATCTATGAGCTGGGGAAAGCAGCGGTAGTTATTATTTCATATGGCAGAAAGAGTAAAATCTGAACCTTTCAAATATAACGTCGTGTTTGGGATTATTTTTTTAGTGCTTTAGAAGTGTTATCAATAAATCAACATAACTGTAGTGTGGGTGTCTGTCACAATGTCTTCTAGTTCTGATTCTTCCTGGTCTGATTAAAGTTTTGTCCTCCTCTTAACCTTTCATTTTGTGTTTAACTTTCTTTGAGAGAAAATGGCTTGATTAAGGAGCATCCTTCTAGTGAACAGATGCATTCTCCAGATAACTACTCAGTATCTCCTCTAGAGTTCCCTTTGTCTTTCTGGTGCTCAAGGAAAACCAATTATCATCTAATGTGGCTGCCAAAGGAAAATGCAGCTTACATCTCTAATGTACAATACATTATTGTTCTAGTCTTGGATAGAATATTTCCATTGGAAGGGACCTACAGTTATCACCTAGCCCGACTGCCTGAGCAGCTCAGGGCTGACCAGAAGTTAAAGTATGTTGTAAAGAGCATTGTCCAAATGCCTCTTAGACAGGCTTGGGGCATTGACCACCTCTCTAGGAAGCCTGTTCCAGTGTTTGACCACACCCTTAGTAAAGAAATGCTTCCTAATGTCCAGTCTAACCCTCCCCTGGTGCTGCTTATATGTTTTAGGGTAGGCAGTAATTTTTGTTAGACTGGTATGGCTGGAAGTGGTTAGCAAGTTCTTCAGGTTGGAAGCAGAGATGGAGTTGCCCTGGGTGGTGCTGGCTTTTGCTTTTGTGTTACCCAGCTGGTGGTGGCTTGTTGCCCTCTGTGTGCTTCTCTGGAACTCCTTACTGTCTATTTAATCAGGCCTGTACTTTGTATGCTTGTCTGTGAGCATGTTATTGGAGACAGTGTCCAAAGCCTTACCACAGCCACAGTAAATCGCACCCATTATTCCCCCTTCCTCTGCTGAGCAAGTCAGCTCTTTGTAGAAGCACCACTTACCCATCATAAATCCATGCTGACTGCTCCTGATGACCTTCTTATCCTTCATATGTTTGAAAATGCTTTCTGGGCTAACTTGCTGTATTACCTTTCAAGGACTGAGGTGAGGCAGAGCAGCCTGTAGCTCCCTAAATCCTCCTTCTTATCCCTAAGATAGGAGTGATCTTTTCTTTTTCTTTTCTTTTTTTTTTTTTCCCCTCAGTCCTTTTAGCAACTACTAAGTTTATGAAGGAATAATTTGGGGAAAATCTCCTTAGTAATCTTTATCAGAAATGTGTTTCTAAGTATGAAGGAAAGCCTACTTATTCTTTTGAAATTTTTTTATCAGTTTTTCTGCAATTTTAATTCTTCTAGCAAGTAAAATGAAACATTATCTTACATATTTAGCAAGTGTGTATTTCATTTACTCAGCTTGTGTATACCAAGAGTTAAGAAGGCCTGATAAAGACAGGTATCCGAAAATGTATTTTCATTTAAAGGAAAGTATAGCAAGCTGCCGTAGGAGGCTTACCTAATCTCTTCAATAATACAAGAGTGCTTGCTGATTCTTGGCTTCACTATTTAAAACGTGAGCTACATCTACTGAGATGTACACAATGGAGCTGTATTTCAGATGTATAGTTGCTAAATTAAACAGCAGCATTGCCCTGCTTCTAAAGGCTAAAGATAGGAACAGATACAATAATGGTCCTGTAACATGTAGGTCTTCTGCTAAGTTACTCTTTCTTTGTTCCCATCAATGTGTCTAATTGCAGCATTGATTTGAGTTGCATCTTCACAAAAAGGGAAAATTGGCTCCTGCTGAGAGTAGGTGGGGGATTAGGATTTTTTGTTAACAAACCATCTACTTCTGTGTATACTGAAGACATATTGAATGTTTTCTTGAAAATAATGTGACAATTGAGTCAATAAACAGGTTCTACTTCCATCTAGTTCTTGTAACACAGTTAATCTATCTGCAAGTTTGATCTGATACCATCACTGACAGAATTAAAAGTTGTTCTACTTTTATTCCTCCCTGGTTTATTTTTATTTCAGGCAAACTATGATCTTATGTGACAACAATGCTTTTGTTTTAGCCATGGATTTAAAGGGGGNGGGTGGTTTCTGTTTATCTTTTTGTTTTTCTCATTACCTCAGCTGTAACACTGGGAGCACTGCTGTAAAGATCAGCTGTGCTTTTGCTCAGGTAACTGGAACAATTATAATTGGATAAAAATATAACTTTATAGATTTTTTTTTTGTATGTAAATATCCCCCACTTTAAGACGTTAAATGGGTCAATGAATGAAAGAAATTCACCATACTTTTAAGCTGTATCACTTGGCTAATGTGAATCTTTATTGGCTGGCATTGGCTGACATTATTTATCTATTATAATATGCATATTATAAATGCTTCATTCCATTTTATATTTTAGGTCTAAAAATATCTGGAGGGAGATTAGGTGGTTCAACAAGTAACGCTCTAATGGATGACAGAGACTTTCCACCAAATGATCTGCAAATAGACTCAAAGGACAGTCTTCCTGCTAACTATAGGGTAGAAGGTTTGGCATCTCATTTGATTCCTTCAGCTGATGAAAATGAAAATCAACTTGACAGTGATGGGAATGAAGTTCTAACCAGTAGTAGCATTGCTATGGGACGACAGGATAAAGGTGAACAGGATAACATCAATAATAATGAGAACATGGACAGTGGAGACTGGATCCCAAGCTGTAAGGAAGGTGAGACTGAGAGAAGATCTGTAAATGTCCATATGGACCCTCAGCTGGAGGAAAAGCCTATTACAGAAAAACAGCCAGGTGGAAAAAGAAGTCCAAGAAGCAAAAGAAGCTCCAGTAAAAAATCTAAAGGTACTTCATTTAAAAATTTTTTGTTCTGTTTACTTCAGAAGTAACACTGTAGTTTAAATCTGTGAGCTAATAAGAAATTTATTATTTTTAGCATTTCACTAAAGGTTTGCCGGTTTTTGGTTTGTTTTACTTTTTTTTTCCAGAGCTGCTAATAGTCTTCAATCAGATTCAACTCTAAATGTTTTCACCTTCTGTATTAAATGGTGGCTATGAAGCAAATGTAACACATCGAGTAAACACAAGTAGAGGGAGGTACACAGTGTCAGTATGGAAATTGGGCTGGCTTCCAAATCAAAATAGACAGAAATTCCAGCATTATGGTTTTGTTCATTTGAACATCATGGTCGAGTGCAAGATTTTGGTGTCTTGATCCCATGTCAAGATTTGAAATCTTGTTACGAGTACCAAATAGTTTGATCTTGGCCTGCTGTTGTAAAATTTAGTTACATTTTTCAAAGCATACTGGATAGTCCTAGGCTGTGTGTTTTGGGTGACAAACTGTTAAAAAATGTGTTCCTACCAATTTTTGATGTTACTTTTTCTTTAGATATTTTGGATATGAATTGGATGAGGAAAATGTAATGTTTATTGCATGTTCTTATTTGAGATCCTTCTTCCCTTTTTGAAGGAGTAGGATTTACTGTAACATAATGTGTTATATTAGGTTTCTGCCATACATCCTAAAGCTTATGTGTCATAGTGCTGTATGTATTAATTAAAATCAGTATGTTTCATGCATAGGTTTCTTTGAAAGAACAACTGATTCACGTGTGCTTTTTTCCATTATTTTAAAATAAATAATTTTAAAACAAAATTTTCCTCATAAATGGAAAGTCTTTTGTGACCTAATCTAAAAACTGATTATGATTTTAAGGTATTCTAGAATAGGTAAAGACAGGAAAGGAAGGAAGCATTGTATTCCATATCTTGTACAAACAGGCAAAATCTAGAAAAGAAAAATATATTTAGCTTTCTCGATACTCTCATGTGATGATTCTTCTGTTTTCACAAAATGCAGTTGACTGTGTCCCAATATCTTGATGTTGTAAATGTCATTATTTTAGTGGCAATCTTCCGTTTAATTTCCAGCACCAGCTATTTTAAATTATTCCTGAATATCTCATTACATCCTCTACATTAAAGATCCAAACTAGCTTTCTTGTCTTTAAACCAACTC
Organism: Pachycephala philippinensis; assembly: GCA_013397055.1. Classification (NCBI taxonomy): domain Eukaryota; kingdom Metazoa; phylum Chordata; class Aves; order Passeriformes; genus Pachycephala; species Pachycephala philippinensis. The sequence continues at coordinate 1,361,835 of VWZT01011964.1, forward strand.
AGAGTTAAAGGAGAGAATAATCAAACTAGAATGGAAGATTCCTGAGTGGGTGACAACAGAGCACCACACAAGCAAGCTGGAATATCAAACTAAATACTTGCATGGCATGTATGTTGTGATTTTAAAAAAAAAAAATTTAAACTGTTGAGAAAACATGGATGAGTTACTTTGACTCATAACTAAGGAAGAGATTGATGAATCTTTTCCCTATAAGCACACCTGTTAGGATTGCTGTTAAATGTTGCCATTCTAGAAAAGATGATGTTTGACTTAAAAAGCATATTGTTCACATTCCTCTTCTTGCTAGTGACTAAAGCAATTTATGTGGAACATGGAAAATTACATTTTAGTCATTTTTGTTTACTTGTGACTTGCTCAGCAGAATATTGGTGCTCATTAGGGAAGCCAATTTTTCACTCTCAACATGTTTTTACCTTAGAAGAAAGAGCAAGTACTCACACTTGCAATTGTTTCAAAGTTGTTTTGCAACCCTCTAAATAGTTGTTTGTAAAGAATAAACAGTTATAAGTTTGATTATTATCAGTCTATATATGCTTGGAATGTATTGAAGCTAAAATTATCCCAGCTTCTACTATCAGTTGACTTTAATGCAAGATTAAGGATCACTGTATGTGGTTGAAGATCCTTCAGGTTCAGTATTCTTGCCCTGACAGAGGCCAAGGGAGGATTTGTAGGTGAGAGTGTAAGGACAAGGCAAACATGTAGTCATTTGCTTCCACATTCTGCCTGCCATCTGCAATAATCTCAGGACTTTCCCAAGTGGAAACTGATAGACTGTAATACTTTAGAGTGAATTTGTCACCTGACTTACAGTTGCTTTTTGCATCCATTTTATGTGTCCTGGAGTAAGTAGTTCCAGGATTTCATCTATTTATTGTTTGAAGAAGCACCTCCTTTTAGCCCTCTAGTTGCTGGAGGAGACTTATTAGAGTGGATTTACAAGTCTATAGCTTCTAGAGCCCAATTTTTTCATACATTCCTTTTGTATACTCATCATAGTTTTGAATGTACTATGACTATGTCTGGTTAGAGAGGACTGCCGACCAAAGAATTGATGTACATTTTAACTGAAGAATTTAAACTTTGGTGATTATTCGTAATGTTATTCCTTGTAATGAATTGTACTAACTTTTAGTGTGGTAGAGGTAGTGATTCATTAAATTTAATCTGTTTTAATATATTTTTGTAAATATGGACTTCAAATTATCCATGTTCTCTGAAAATGAGTTCATCATTTTTCAAAAGGTCATTCCTGGCATAAGTGGTAACTTCATGTTGTAAAATCATTATATGGTTCCTTAACATAGTATGGCATGGTAACCTGCACTCAGTCATGTCTGCCCAAGTTAAATTGTGCAACATATGCTTTTTCTGTAAATTATTCCACTTATTTCTTAAAGCAGCTTGGAGGTGCAGGAAGGAAGAAAGTGGAGTGTTTGGGATGGATTTGGTGTTGAAGCAAATAAGATATATGAATATAAGATAGTCAAATTATATGAAAGTTCAAATGATGTTATTTTATTTAGAGTTCTGTGCCAAACTAGACAAGATTTTGGACTTGCTCATTTAAAGTTATATCTTTACCACCAACACTTTTGTCTCATGATCTCTTCTCTTAAAAATGAATGGTTTTTAAATACTTGCTAGTCTTTTTTCTTTTTTCCTCAATAGTTCTTGAATGAATCAGTCTGAAACAGCTTTCTGTATCGAGTACCAAAGAATGTTTAAAAAAAGAGATTGCCATATGTTTTCTGTACTAGAAACTTCTGTTCCTGGTGACTTAAGCTAGTGCTACTGAATATGAAAATTCGAATTCACATAAAAAACTGAGGGCAACATCCATAATTTTATTTTATTTTGATAGCAAATCCCTCATACTTGCACCTCTGATTCATTCTTAGGCAGGTAGCAAGAGCATCTTCAAACCGGAGACATACTGAAAAATGTGGTTTTTTTATTCACAAAGTGTGTCAAGATTTGACACTTTTTAGGCAAACTTGGGGCTGCTTCTGTGAACTGTTGGGGAAATTGAGAGAAAGTTTGCTTCTCCCCGTGTCTTAGGAAACATTGGCACACCCAGCTGGGCATAGAAGGTGTCAGTTGAAACATTTGTGAGCCTGGCAGAGCAAAAACTTGAATCTGGCTCTTTGCCATGGGCCTGCTGAGTGCCCTGGCCACTGATGTCTTCAGTGTCTTTCCACTTACATTTTCATAACGGCTTTTGTTCCATTCTAGGGTGGAGTGAGTATCAGTGCTTTATAAAGTGAAAAAACTTATTCCTTCCTTATTAAAAAATCAGAAGTGTATGTAAGATACCAGTATCTAGTTAAAAAAAGTAAATTTATCTGCTTTGGACAGTAAGATGGATTGATTCCTGGAAAAAGTAGTCTTGTGTGCTATTTTCAAGAACAGGGGAAAAATAAATAGGGATCCTAGCCCATCACATCTTTATGATGAAATAGCATTAGTAAGTGTTACAATAAAAGTTCATTGTTGTAGTGCTGCTAAGGTACAAATATTATCTTGTGTTGAAAATCAAATAAGGTAGAATTAACCCAAATAACTGTAAGGCCTTTCTTTTGGAATCAGAGAAGAAATTTGAGGGCAGAATTTGATTCTGAGTGGCAGCTCAACTATATGTAGGAATAAGAATGCAGTTTATAAAGAATGTGTTGGCAACAATATCATGATAACATTAAAATTAAGGTTTTTCATGGTAGTTGCTATTGAGCATGTTGCAGTCAATGTTCTTGTTTTGATACGACAGGTGATTATTAACTGCTTAATAAAGTGCAGTTTGAAGTGACGTTTGGTTTCTTTGTTTGTTTTTCTGAGGGAAAAGGTTTGCCAGAACATGAGGACCCTCTTTTATGGTTTCATGATAATGTGCTAAACAGGAAGCTGTATTTTTAAAGACAGCCTTAATTCCATCTCTAGAAGTATTTCCTGGTTTGTATCTGGCATCCAGTTACGTTTCTTGTTGCTTTTGGCCCACAGGAAGCCCAAATAAATACCGGAAAATCAGAGATGTGCATTAATATTGAAAAAGCAATGTTAAGTTACACCCATATTTTTTCTGGCAGTAAGCCCTGTCAAAATAGCCACCCACGGAGATTTAATACTCCTGACCGGGATAGTTTACTTAATAAAGAGTTTAAAATAATCGAAAGTAAAGTGGTGGAGCCTTCCATGGACAATCTTAATGCCTTTCTTAGGCCCTAAATCTTAAATCTGAATCATCAGTATTGAGTTTCAGTGGCCATGAACACAAAGGGGGTCTGAAAGACAAGGGGGTCTGAAACCGAGTGCCCAAGCTGAGAACACAAAGATACTTGAAACAGTGCCCTCACCTGTCCGTGTTTCAAATGATAACATAGTCTTCAGGAAATGGGTATAGCTGGGGAACAGTACTCATCATAACTTGATTTTATTGAAGTTTATTGTGCACATTTCTGTGGCCAAATTCTCTAAATTGTTTTAAATAGTTACGCGATTTTTTTAAAGTTCAGTCTTATGCAAGTATGTTGAATTCAATGTTTTATGGAGAAAAAAAAAAGAAGTTTATTAACTGTTGGAATCAGCTGTAGTTTTCTGGTTGCCACTTAGACTGTGTTTTATAGGAAGCTGTAATTTATTGCTTTTATTCTCTGATCTTTGAGAAACTGATCCAGTCAGTATATGAGTAGTTGATTTCTCCCACTACTGCTGTCACTACTACTACTCTACACTTCTTCCTTAATCTCATTTAACATTTTCTCATAACTGTCATAGTCATGATCAAAAATATACAAGTTTTGCATTCTAAAATGTGAGATTTGCATCCAGGAAGTTTTTATATTCTTAGAGTGTTATGCTTTACATTCTTCATGTCTCCACCTGAGATGCCAGACTTTTTTTGATTTCTGTAAAATTGGAGACAGGCAACAGTGAACTGCTAGGAAACCTACCATGGAGAACCTAGTTTTCTGTCTAGCAAGAAGTTCTGGAACCTAAATTCAGTTTACTCATCCTTGTGTCATTGTTACCAACATAGATCAGCACCACTGGCTTGCTCCCTGGACTCTCAAACAAACTATCCAACTATCTAGAGGGGTCTTCCTTTTCACTCAATAGCACAGCCCCTTAGACATCTCTCTCCTACAGTCAAGTCCCACACTGCCATCGTCTGCTTCCTTCTATCCTTTAAGATCCTGTTGTCACTGTGGGGAGCCACTGTGTTACCATCTGAAGAACAGGAACCCATCGAATTGTCCTTCCTTCCTTGTGTCTGTCCATCCCCAGGACACCTCCTTATATGAGATCTGTGGCAGGAGCAAAGAGACAAACTGAGAACCTCATTCACACTGTCCTCACCTACCTGCTATTTGCCCTTTTTGAGCAAAACTGCATTCTGAACAACTTTCAGGTCATCCTGGACTCTTATTAATAACTCAATGGGACACTGTCAGTCTGAGTGTTTCGTTTTGTTTTGTTTTTCCCCCCATAAGTGAAAGCAGGGTCCCAGTTAGAAGTATAGAAATGTATCTGATGTATGTTGCTGTGTTCTGTCAGGTAGGTGAGCTGACAGTGAGACAGACCTGTCACGACTAATTTTGACAAGGCCAGTATTTAGTTTAGCAGCGATGTTATTTAAGATACTAGGGTTTTATTCATAACATTCATATTGAAATTTCCTAAAAAAGCAACTTGATGTATTTTTTTTAATCCTAACCTAAGTATTTGTCCTTTTTAAAGGAGTTTCTACAGTGGGAACCACAGCATTCCAGGAGGAAAATACTTTTATTGTAGATGCAGATTTTGTGCAGGCTGAAGGTGCTGTTGAAGCAAAGGAAAACTTTCATCCAAAAGAACAAAACCAAACGTTGCAGTCTCTTTTCTCTTTGCTCCGTGAAGAGGTTGAGCAGATGGATTCAAAGATACTGCCCCTATGTCTCCATCAGGTACTTTCTATGATTTTGGGGTGCTGCACCCAATTTTATTTTTATTTGAGACCTTTATTCATTAGGAAAATACACATAAATGCAATTAATGCCAATACTCATATCTGGACAGGATATTTTGATGCATAACAGATGGTCAAGGCAAATATCTCTTCTAAGATCTTCTAAGATTTGTTAAATTATAAATTGCCTTGTAAGTATATTATGTAGTTAAAGGAAACTCTTAAGGATGGGTTTCTAATTCCCCAAATGGTGAAATCAGTTTGGCAGGAAGGTTTAGGAAAATCACTCTTTAATATACCTTGCATAAGGTTTGTAAGACACTGGTATAGTTATGGGACAGCAGATACCTAAATAACATTTTAAATCTGGAATTGTTTTCACTGTTACAGACTTCCTTCTAGCATAAATTTTATGCATTACTGTTAGCATTCAATGTTTCTTAGTGTGTACCTTTATATAAGTACAGCTGCCACACCTGCAAGACCAAAGGAAAAACTGTGGTTTGAAAAGCTGCCTTTTTTACAAACTGGCCAGTGTGTTGCTTTTGTTTTTTCTGGAGGTTATGATGCAGAACAAATATGCAGCTAGAACTTGATGCAGTAGTAATTTATAGTTTAGTTGTGTCAGACTAACAGCAGACTAGAAGACCTTTTGCTTGGCTGTGATATCTAATGTGGGCCATATGTAGCTATGTCTGATTTGACTTAGCTGCATTGTCTTTATTTTGGAAATTTGGATAGTTTTAATATTTTAAACTTCTAAACTGCAATGACACTCTTGCATTCTTCTTCTCTTTGATACAAATAAGTGGTTTTATGGGAGAAAGAGGTTTCTCTTTAGGATTGCATATTATAGATAATCTACATTTGACATAGAATTTTAAATTATTTTTTCTAATCTGTGCTTGAGCAAAGATACTTTTCCTTAACTTACTTTTTGATACTTCTCCTTAACTTATGAGAAGCTTAGCTTTAGGGTTAAAAATTTGTACTTTTAGCCACATCAAATTTGATGGTTGTTCGTGAGTCAGTACAAAGGTCATTTCTGGAAAACAAGGTAGGGCAAAAACTTAAAATGCTTTACACACATCAGGGAGATCCATTGCACATGATGGAGGTGAAATCTGTTGCTTTTTAGATGAGGAAGCCAAACCCTAAGGGGAAGAACCTTTTGAAAGTCATACAGGAACTGTGACAGAACTGAGAATAGAATCTGCATATTCAGATTGAAACATGTATTCAAACACTATCTCTTTTTTCCTAAAAATTATGAAGCATTTTGAATGGAGTGTTTGAAAGAAAGCTAATGGAACTTTCGAGGATCATAACCTGTTTTTTTAATTGAGGATGGGAGAGGGAAGGATTTTAAGTTTAGCATTCCTGTAGTCTATTAAGATTTTTTTTCCCTTTCTAGTGAATTAACGTGTCATCTTCAGTCTTTTTTTTTTTTTTTTCAGATTGCTAATACAGCCTGACAGTAACATTAAACCAAGTCTAGCAAATACACTTCTATCACATTCTGTTCTCTATGACAAAATTCAGTGTAAAATCAAGAGCTGTGTCAGATGTTCTGGAGTATTAACAATCCGTGGTGTTTATGGGAAGTCTGTATTGGTAATACAGCCCGTGGGATAAGAGGGGCTGTTCTAAGAGTCAACTTTTAATTAAAATAGGATGTAAATTTTTTTCCTCTCTTGTATGGGATTCATTTGATTTGTTTAGGACTTGTTACGGAATCTAAGAAGTATTTTTATGTAACACATGGGTAGAGCTTTGACAGCTCCAAAAATCCTTAGGAGGCTATTGAGGACAAAATATGACAAAATATGCAGATAGAGAACCTTAAAAGTCACTTACTCATTCTCTTTTGAAGGTACTGGGCTCAGAATGGTCTAGTGGTTAGTAGTAAGGCTGAGAGCCAGGAAATACAATTTGTAATCTAGACTCCTCTATCAAGTTGCTGTCTTTTTGGATCAGTCATCTTTAGACTTTTACAAAAGTGCTTATTTAAGCCCTCCATATTATGACTACTTAAATTGATATGTCCCAAAGATTTTGAGACTGAATTTTTGTGTGCTCCCACAGCAGTCATTGGGGTATCACCTACGAGGTGCCTCAACCTGAATGTTCTGGGATCAGGGTACCTGCAGTTCCTGGACACATTTTGCAGGCTCTGCCCTTGCCTCACCATGCATGCCAAATAGGAAGGCTGCCAAAATTCATGGTCCCTGAGGACTGATTAGTTGCTGCTTTGTAAAGGTCGTAGATAGTGTAGAGCTCTGTGGAATAATTCTGAGGTTTATATTTTTTGTACTTCATTGCATTTACAAACAAAGATGTCAGTATTCCTCAGCTTTCTAGGAAAGCCTGCGTGGTTTTGTAACAGGCACAAATAAGTTATTGTTGCAATTCTCAAAATATTTTTTGTCTACAGGGAGACAAAAGACTGTTCTTTTCTCATCAGTTGGGAAACCTCCATTTCTGTTTTAACGCATTGCAATGTAATGCTCAGGAGAGCACAGCAATGATCTTAATTTGATTAAACATAAGGAAACATTGGTCAAGCACAGAATTCAAACTCTTGAACTCTTGAATATTGTATCAGTAAAAAATAGTACTTCTGGTTTAGGTCATTTTAGAGCTTTCTATTAGGATAACTAAAACTGTTTCTGAAATTATTCTTATTGTTGTAGCAAAATAAAACCCTGCTAAGATTTGGGTAAATCTGTTTTGTAAGAGAGGAGTTAATATTTCTTTGGTGTTTGATACTCTTAAATTTTCCTAGAATAGGAATACGTTTATTTTGTCTGAACATTCCTATTTTATCCAAACTAAATAGGCACCTGCAAACCAGATGTTTAAAACTATGAGAAAAAGTTTACATTACATCCTTACCGCTGTCATGAAAATTATAGATTCTTAAATTTTTTTTTCACTTTTGCAGATAGCTGAGACCTATTTTCAAGAGGAGGAATGTATCCTTTTACTTGCAGAAATTGTTGCACGTTATTAAAATAATGTGGCATGATAAAACATAAAAGACAAATGCTTTGCTGTTAACATGTTGTGGGTCAGGGTTAGAAAGACATGAACAACAATAATTTACCCATGAGTGAATTCACAATATGCTAGGAAATCATCCTTAGTCAAAAAACTGGAATATGAGTTAAGGGATAAATTCACTTCCAACAGCTGTACTGATGCAATCATTACTAGTTGGGCATAAACAAGGAAAAAAATATTTTCAAAGAACTTTTGTTTTTATAGGATAACTTCTATTCTAAATATTAGTAACTGGGAATATATCCAATTTAGAGATAGGATATGTATTATATCGAAAAGAGTACTTACAGTAATGATAAAATTGTCACAACAGTTGATTAGAATATGTACTACAAATGTCTAGATTGGAATAAAAATACCAAACACACGGTGCTGAGATCAGCAACCTGCAAACAATAGCAAAATGGTGTTTGATGAATGCTAATTAGTCAAAATCATATCAAGGTAGTCTGAGAAATTGTTGTAGGAAAATATCAGTAATTGCCTCTGGGAACAGTTTAATAGTTCAATTTATTTGGATTTGTTCCTAGATAATACAAGTAAGTTTGGTCAAAAACTTGTAACAGTTGAACTGCTGATAATTACTCTGACATATTTCAGTAATTGTGTGAGAGAATAATAATATTAAACCTTAAAGTTAAGTTACAATTTTAGAAAAGGTGGACTGGGATTTCCTCTTTCCTTTAAAGGGAAAATGATCAGATAATAAAAAGAAGAAGCCAGTGGTAAGCCCTTAAGGTATATGTGATTCACTAAAATGCACCATATATTACAGAATTTGTGCATACAGATTATTTATTTATTATGTAATTTGTTACAAACAAAATACAGCAAATAGGAAATTGTAATTGTTTAGTAGGCTAAATAACAAGGCATAAGAAACATAGACAAATTATATTAGCCTGTAGATAAAACCAGAGAACTAACTGTTTCAGTATTATAAAAGCAATATATAAAATAAAATATCCATCACTGTCTTAGAATACTTCACTTTTGCTTTGGTCATCCTAATTCAGAAGTGTCTGTCAGAAAATCCAAAATGCACAGTGCAAATTAAATGCATGGAAAAATTCTGTAGTAAATTATGGTGCAGGGGGAAATACAGTAAATTTAAAATTTAAAGAGCATGGTAGAAACAGTTCCTCTTTCATCGAAGTTGCTTTAATTGAAAGGCACTGTATTTAAAGCTGATCAAAGGAAATATTTTTTAATGCAATGTACACCTGATGTGTGGAATTCAACACCACTATATAATACATATTTATGAAGGATATCTCCACTGTACCTCCAGCCATCAGTTTCCTGAGGTTAATAAAGAACTTACTTGATCATGTTGCACTGTATTAATTATCCATGACAGACATTTTAATTCATCCAGTGTGGAACCTCATATTAGCAATAATTCAGGGTTTGTTACTGTGATCCTCTAAGGCTCTCTCTGTGATCTGTAATTCTATTTCTAATAACAGATTTCCTGAAGACAGGGAATATTCTTTCCATTAATATTGTTGTGTGTAAGTCATGCTTTTGCATGAGGCTAACAAGAATAATAAGTACTGGTTGTGTTTTTGTAATAATTACTCCAGTGTTTTAATTAGCATGAATAATGGAAAGTGGTTTTTCTGTATTACTAAGAACCTCATTCACTGTACTTCTATCCTCATTTTATTGCAGCATTACATTTCAAATAGCTGGTAAAACAGTTTTTAACAGCACAACAACTTAGGGTTGGTGGAACTAGAATTATCCTGACTATTGTAAAATATGTGATTATCAGTATACCTTTGTGAATGTCTTTATAACCCTAAGCATCTTCATGTAAAAGAAAAGTGAGCAGAATCTTCAGGAAGACAAAAGGTAAACTCAGCAGTCCAACAGTGTTGTATACAATGGTTGAAAAGGGGGCAGGTATTTTTCAAAAGTTTAATTTCAATAAATTGTTTTAATACTGTCTCCAGCAGGTCAGTAGAAAGGAGCCATATTTTCAGTTAGTCATGGTTATTGGGATATATCTGTATTTCTTGAGAGATAGGTGCTTGTATTTGTGTCATTGTTTTGCTTTTCATTTCCCAGAGATTTCTTTTTTTTGGTAAAGTTATCAGCATAATAACATTTCAGTCGTTCCTTTTCTAGAGAAATCTTTTGTTGTGCTTAAGGTGTGTTGGAAGAGGTAGCTGCTGAAAAGAATAGGATTTTCATTTTTTGAATGTTTCTTAGCTTATTTTACTTCTTGCTTGCTGTTTTCATGTTGACTCTTTTTTTTCTTTCTTGCACAGAAATCTGGATGCTAACCATTATTTGTTTTGATTCACTTATTTCAAATTTCAGGTGTATAATTATTTCCCTTTCAAATATGGTGCCAATTATAAATGTCATACCATGTCAACATATGTGTGCATTTGCCTTTAACCTTCCATTCAGATGAGAAAGCGATGAAGTTCATTCAGCTTGAACGACTGTATCATGAGCAGCTGCTTGCAAATCTTTCTTCCATACAGGAACAGTGGGGTGAGTACCAGCTAAACTAATGTGGTAGAAGAAAGATTTACTTTAGTTTGCATTTCTGAATCATAGAGTTATACATATTAGCAGGCTAAAAAAAAGTTACATAGCAAAAGCAGCATTTCTATCAAAACTTCTCTGAGCTTGTTACAAGAAGAGTGTTCCTGCTTTGGATTTGCTTGTGCACCTTTAATAAAGGTGCAAATAGTTTGTAATTTTTTATTCTGTTAATCAAGACTTTGATCCACAATTGTTTCAGGTTTATTTTTGGGTGAGTCTGATATGATGAAAATAAAGTGCTTTCTGAAAGAACAGGATGCTGTTCTACATAGTCTGAAACAAGACTGAAGAAAATTGACAGAAAAGTTGTCAATATTTCTCCATTAATTAGTTTCACCTATTTGTTTTATATTAAGCTATTGCTACTTTTATAATATCTTGAGTAAAAATTATTTTGATTTAATTTAGAAAGAAAATGGAAAACAGCAGTTCCCAGTCCAGTTACAACACTGAGGAATTCAGATAAAGAACTGAGTGGCCAAGAACTGGAAAAGCTTACTAGAGTTTGCTCTTCGCATCAGCAGTAAGTATAAGAAAGTATTATTACTTTTCAAACTAATATGTTACTGCAGCTGTTGTCTCCTTGCCAGTATGGGTGTTTTAAAACAGTCAGTGTCAAAATAAAAGTTGCATCCTGCTGACTTGAATTTGGTTATAAAGTGGTGATTCTTTCTCACATGTAACTAAAATATTTTTGTTACCATCAGTTTTCACACAGTTTTAATATTGTTTGAGGAATGTATGAAGACTAGATCTGAGCTGGTTTTAGCAAATCATTGGTTTTCCACAACTGGAGTTTTGAGTTTCATTATTTCAACCAAAGTAAAAACTGAATAGTGTTAATTTAGGAAGAGAGGGACTGTAGAACTTATGATGGTGTTCATGTCTAATATCTACTGGTTTAATCATTGTTTCGAAATGCAAGTGCCCGACATCTCAGACTTCAGCATCCATACCTACCCTATACGATTTTATTCCCAAATTTCCACATTTTAGGACAATTCCTTAATGCTTTATGTAGTTCTTGTTATCTTCTATTAATTTCTTATGGGTTGCATTAACATGAAGCAGTGATTCTGTACTTCCCTGGCATGACAGCGTTCTGAACAATGAAATCTCAGTTCACAGCTGCTTTGCCTGATCCATCAGCCTCCTGAATCAGTACCTCACAGTATAACAAACTTGTGGGCAGTGCCTAGGGTGCTTTTCTGGGTAGTAATACATATGGGATTGTACCCATCAGGAAGGAGGAGATCTGTTCTTTCATGGGTGAATGTCCTACTGTCCAGACATTGATTTTTAAGGGACAGATGGAAAAAATTATACGAGCTGCCACTGAAGAATGATCAGCCAACAGCAGTAAGGAAACTAACCACATTCAAAGGCTGAGAAAAGGCCTGACTGTGACAGGAGAGATGCTCTCAATCAGATGGAGAGAGAGAACTTTTTCTAGTATATTTGCATTGGCTTAGTCAATCTGTATATAGCAAAAGCCAAAATGCTCCTGTTGTTCATAACGAGTATGATTTGGCTATCATATTTTTTTTTCTTCTGGGTGATGGTACCAAAGTTTGAAAACACCCTGGCTGACTGCCAGCATCCAGGTGGGAATTGTTTATTTGTATTCTCAATACCTTTGGGAGGGAGCCCCTGGAAAGGTATTCCAGCATTCCCACAGGAAGAGGAGGCAGGTCTAGCACTGTGGCTGCAGGTTTGCACCTGGTGTGCTGCTGCTCAGAGATTGCACTCAGTGCTTGAGGGCTGCCTCAGCCTACATTTCCCTGCACGTGACCTTGCAAGCACCCAGAAAGACTGACACTCAAGTCTGTTGTGATTTGTATGCTGCAATGAGCAGCTCCTCCCTGTTGTCACCTGGAGTGTCACCTTGATGAGAATAACTCTGCTTACTCCTTCATTTCAGTTATGAAATATCATTCCTTGTTCTGAGAAACCCTGCAATTCGATAAAAATTGAGGCTTGTGTTTATTTGCCATGATTAGTGCTCTGTATTTAATATTATTACTCTTTCGAGCTCCCTGGGCAAAAGCCTATTTGAGTTTATTGTTTAATATAGGTTTTTTTCACTAAGCTTTAAACTCAATTTACTTTTTAATTAAAATTACTCTTTATTTTTTAATGAATCACATGCAGGTCTTGGAAAATGTCAGCATCTTGCTTTTGTAATTGAAAGTAATGTAACTTTTTCTTATGCTCAAGGTTTACAGCTACATACTGGACATGTTTGCTCTATCTTTAAAGATAGTTTTGAGTGTCCTTGATTTGAAGCTTAAATGGTGAAATTTAAAAGTCAGTGTAACTTCTTGAAGTTTTTGTTAGAGAATATGAACATCAGTACTCTCCCCTTGTCTCTCCAATTTTTTTTCAGTAGCTTTAAATAAAATGCTCCGCATTTTATCTTCATTGCTGTACGAAAGACTGCAAGACAGATTGTGTGTGATAAATCACATTGTGCATGAATCTCCATCCAGCTGGCAAAGTCCACGCTGACTGGGAGCAGTGTTGATTCACCTGTGAATCTGAATGGAGTCAGTGGGAGCTGCTGTACCTTACAGAACCCAGAAAATGTCCCAGTCTGTGGAGAGGGAAATGTATTTTATGGGGGGTGGTGTCATTCCTCAACCTCTCGTATAGTGATCAGTATTTTACATAGTAGTAGATATCAAGTCCTTACATGATTTTTAAAGTTGGTAGAGTTTCTTCTGAGCATAACCTTTTACAGGAATTTACATTGCTTGATATGTTGCAGTAAATTTTCTTCTGACTGCTTTATCAATTAGGTGGATCAATCTTAGGGCTAATTGGTCTTCTGATCATACTCAAGCAAGTACAGATTTGTGCTTAAAACTATGCTAGCAGGCTGACACTTTCAATGGAAGAAAAGTTCTATGCTAATTTTAGAGCAGAGCAAAGGTTTCTAAGATTTCAATTACATTTATTATGAAGAATGTTGCCACTAGGTTGTTTAATTTATTCTTTTTTCCTTTATTGCTGCAGGCCACAGGCATCCAAAAATAAGGTAAGCATCTGTTTAATTGAATTCTGCTTTGTCAAAAATAGGTAATAAATATATTTTAAATATTAGATAAAATCTTTCAAGTTTAGAAACTTTTTGAAGTTTGAATGTCTCAAAAAGTCACAGCACTGCTGTTTTAGTCCAAAAATTACAGGAAATACTATCATATTTTACAGCTAGTAGCTGCAGAAAATACATGGGAAAGCAGTTGTTTGCCTCAGTTAATGGAATCCAGAAATTTAAAGGAAAGAGAATCTACTGCTTTTAAATCAGGTACGTGTGTATATATGTACATGTGCATACATTAGTTTTAAATATTACACTGTAATGACATATTCCTGTAAATACAATGAAACTATTTCGTTTGAAGCTACAGCATTTATTGGATTTCTGCAGATACAGAAATGGATGAATTTTTTTTTCTCAGCACAATGGGTAAATAATGCAATTTTAATTAGTCATTGATATTCGGAATTGTAAAGTAATTTTAGCCTCCATCAAAAAAAGTCTTAAATGTGCATGCATTTATAGCAGCTTACGTAAGCTACAAAGTTGTATAAAACTAGAGATAAGATGCATAATTTGTATGTATACAAATACATACTGGGTAATTAACCTGATGACAGACATTCTGAGGTGTGGCAATTGAGTGTAGTTAACAGTATTAATAACTGTTTTAAGTTACATGCAGTGTACTGATTTTGAGATGCATTTTTCTGAAACAGCACAGAAAATGATGAGGCCTTTGGGGGGTCTTGAAGAGAAAAACATTCATTTAGTTGTTTTCAGTACATACTTTTATGTCGGCCTCATTTTCCTTTTTCTGCCTTGGGGCAGTGGCCGTTTTGTTTGAGTAATTTGTTAGAATCTTTGAGTTCTTATGAAACATTTACAAATTAATGAATTGTTAAAATGGAGACAGAGTGGGAAAGAATAGTGGTAGACAACCAGGCTGTGCTTTATCTCTCCTCTCTCTGAGCAAAAAGTTTCTGTTTTTTTGCCGTATTCCAGTAGCCAAAATTGGCCTAAGCTAAGTACCTTTCCTCAAAAACGGCTAGAATTCCTCATAAGATGAGAATGGGCCTAAGTGATCCTAGGAGGTCCCTTTCAACCTATACTGTCCTACAAGTGTGTATCAGCCAGGATGTTCAGGAGAATCAGAAATTAATGAAGATACAGAGTCACAGTTCTATACATGTGTGGATCCTCCTTTTCTCCATCCTCTTTTACCACGACCCCTATACTGCTTTTTCTCCACCTTTATTCTTGTAACCTAACTAAACATAAAACATTAGAAACATGAAACAAACATGTTCTGCACCTCAGAAAGCAGATCAAAAGAACACAGTACTTTTTATTTTTGGATGGTTGGAAATTCCCATGGAAAAAAAATTAGATGATTACAATTTTTCCTCTGATTTTATTCCAAGTGGGAACAAAAGCTTTCTGGAGCAGGATTTCTGAACAACTGAATGTTCTGAATTCAGGAGCGTTTTGTTTCAATGTTGAAATACTCTAGTACAACGTCTTGACTTAATGTGGAAGGAATTAATGGTGTAAATTGATTTTTTCATGCCTTTCTCTTAATGTAAATCTTGTCAAAATATCATCAAAATCTTTGGGTTGCTGTGAAATGTTGGGTAAATTAATAAAGCTACGTCATCCAATAAAAAGCAGTTCTGCTGAGAATTTTTCAGCAGTGCTAAGTACTTTCAATACAAAGATAGGAATATTTCCACCCTAACCCAAGTTTAAATGGTTGAGATTTGCAAAAGATGCTTTTCACAAGATTACTGCGTTCTTGAGGAAGCAATGGATTCTCTCCCTGACAAGTGTGAGCAGCTGTTCAGGCAGCATGTGGTCATTAGCTACTGCTGCCCCTCAGTGTCAGTGCATCAGTAGTGTGGGGATGAATGGCTTTTGTTGCAGGTGGAAGGATTTGGGTAGAGAAGGCATCAGTATCAACTAGTACAGAAATTTGACAAAGGTGATTCATAATCTGAAATAACATTCAGATAATGAGCTGTGCCCTAGTGATCCAAGACTAGAAGCAATATGGCCATTTGCGGCTGGTTCTTGATTTTGCCTCAACCCCAGCGGAATCCTATATTCAAATAAACCTACAGTTCCTAATATTTAACCTTTTCAGCAGTAGCCTAAATGCATGGGCCTTCTCACTGAAAACTTAGAATTCTTGACTTCTGCTTTTTGGGTGGTTTTTCTTCTCTACAGAAAAAAAAAAAAGAAAAATGAAATGAAAAATGAGAAGTAAACGTGTAAACTATTACTTTTCTTACATGTGTATCCGCCAAACCACAGGAAGAACTACCTACCTCATTTAGCTGCTTTTAGTAGAAGTCTGACTTACAGTAAGACAGGAAAAGGAAACTCTCAAGAGTTTTGAGAACGGGCCTTCATATGAAATCATATTCAATAAGAATTTATGTAGTAGTTACCAATAAGAGTACATAAAATGCATTGTAGCAATATCTATATTACATTGTAGAGGTTGTTGCTCTGAACTATAGTAGCATCTTTGAAGTGTAATCAAACTTCCCTGCTAATCTAAAGCAAAAATTACTCCATTGATCTGCTGAAGGTACATAGGAACATATAGGAACATAGTCTGAGCCTCTATAGGCAGTTGATCCTAAGAATTCACAATTCCTCTCTCCTGGGGATACAGCAACCAAGAAACAGCTTTATAAGAAGTCATCCAGTCAAGATTCCTGGGACAGTACCTGAATTAGTTTTCTGCCCTTTTGAGCAAGGGTTGTGAATGGTCTGTTCTATTACATTTTATTTTCTGGCAGATTTTTACTCTGAATCTACCAACAGAGAGAATTTGGCCCTTAAAGCTGTGTGTGTGTATATTAGAAGATGAGATTTGTTACATCCTTTAGCCATTAATTTCTTCGGTTTCTGACTGAAAGCCTTAATAGCCTTAGTGTTAACTAAAGATAAATTAATGTATTTTGTGAAAACCTTTCTAGTCAAATACTGAATTTAACAAAACCCTTAGCATAAATTTGCAGCGTGTACATATAGACCTGTTTCCATGGTGGGGAGGAATTCTTTATGCCCTGTTTTCTTTTAGGTCCTGTGGGATTTATTTTTAATTGGGAAAAAGGACAAAGATGGAGAAGTGTGAATTCTCCATTGGTGGGTTACTGTAGATCAGTAGTCTCTCTGCTAGGCTGTCTTGGATTAACAGGACCAAGTGGTGTCTACAGGTTTCTGTGATGAACAGACCACGTCTTGATTCTAATGCAACTCTGTTAGGGGAAAAAAACATTTTTTTTCATTACCATAAATGCTTTTGCTGCTAAAAAATTTTCAGTAGACACTTCGTTGTACCTCTGTCAGCCAGGTAAAAATTACTGTCCCTGGTGGGTATGTTTTCAGTTAACTTAGTATAGGCAAAGACATCTTTTCCAATTAAATCTTCAAGTATTTGTCTTAACTTGCCTTCAGTCTTTAGTGGGCATGGGCTGTCTGAAGTCGTCGTAAATATTGAACACTGCTGAAAACTTGATGTGAATGATCATTGCATCCCAATTCTTGTACATCTGTGGTTAGATAACAGTGCTGGGATCATTTGTTACTTTCTGAGCAACAGTGCCCTGAGCTCAAGGGACACCTTTCACAGTAAAGAATCTGATTTAATTTCCGATTCCATTTAATCTTTGTTGCAGTTGGGGCTGCCAACAAAGATGCCTGTTGTAATGTGGATGTATCCACTAGGAAAAATTGACAGATGGTAACAAAATCTTGCACCAATAATCCAGGCTGTGTTTGAACTCATGACCTGTATGTGAAGGGCTCAGTATCTCATTACAAATCCCTTGAGCTATCTACTCATCTGTGTCTAATTTTTAAAAGGTCCCTGTCTCACACCTATTTCTTCTTTCAGTGTTTTACAGAAGTTAGGTTCCTTGTAGTCTTTCTTTCTGTTAATATCATTCTGATATTTTTTCCACATTTTGATTTGCTTGGATGTTCTTCTTCAATTTTCAAGTCTGTGTTTTCTGTGCTACCTTGCGTTTCATTATCCATTAAAAGGGGGGTTAGTTTGGAATTTAATAAAATTGTCCAGTACAGTGAATTAATGCCAACGTTTGTTTTAATGAATGTGACTGTTTCATTTAACAAGTTTGGGAAATTGCTCACATATTAAGTGAGGTTTTAACAGGTGAGAAAGGATTAAACTGGTATAGACATCTTCAGTCATTCTTGTGAGAACTCAGTTAAGAAGGGCATTGTTTTATACCTTCATTAATCTGTTCATAAGACCTTTCTGCTCTTCATTATGACCAAAAAATGCACGTGTTTTCTAAAGTTATTAATTTGTTGTTTGAGGTTATTACTATTAATGCAACAGTAGTCCTATTATGACATAGTCTTAACTTAGTTTTTATAAAAGTATAGAATAAAAGGCAGTTTCTGTCATTGCTAGCTTACCTTGATATTTAAATTCCTAACAGCCCCTTTCTCTCTTCATAAGCCTAAAAACAGCCTTGGCTTTGAGTTTCTTGTAATGGATAATATCTAATAATTTTATAGACAACTTGGGCTAACCGTCTACTCCTTCATCAGCAGATCATGCCAATAGTAGGTGAATTCACAACCTATGTAGAACTCCTTGTGCATCTCTGAAATTTCAGATAAGAAAATATAATTTTCATATGTATTGTAAATATGAATACAGAAATAAGCTGCATCAAATTGTATTTTTAATATGTAAACTAACTTACTGATCCAAAAAGCAGCATCTTTTTATGCTGTCCATTTATGGGAAATGTAATTTCTATTTAATTTAGTGTTAGCCAAAGGAGCTAGTGATCTGTGAATTTAAAATTTATTAAATCAGTATGATTTCAGCTTCTTTAAAGGAAATGCAAATATCTCCCTATGTGATAGATACACTGGCATCAAGATACAGTTTTCTGTAATTAAGTGCATTTGCCTGAATTCCAGGCCTCCATGAGATGACTCATGTTAAATATCCATTAGAAGAAAAGTGACTGTTCAGAAAGATACTCACTTACATATTGGGAGTAACTTTTTTTATAAGGACACTAAATCATGTGCTTTACCTGCAAGAATGTGTGCAAATACTTCTTTTTTTCCTGAATCAGGAGTCAGAGACTACTAACAAAAGTTATCCTAACTGGAGCATAAAATACCTGCCCTTTATGGGAGTGCATTTTGAAGCGTTAGGTTACACTGTTATCAAATCACAGTATACTCTTTCCCCCCTGGGCTGATGCTTTGAATCATTTAAAAACTCTGGAACTGTTTTTCCTATTGCACTTAGGTACTGAAACTTGTCCTGGCACTGGACCAAAGACAGAAGATAAACAGCTGAGCACTGTTTGCCCAGCTGAAAACAAAACTGAGAGACAGATAGAGGCAGCGAGTCTTCGGGCAGCTGCAGGAAAGGACCACATGGAGGAGCAGCACTGCAGTGCTGAATCAACATTGGAGCCACACACCCAGTCCACAGGGACAGTGGGCAGGCCTTCTTCGGGCTGTTTATCATCTGGGGATGCCGGTAAAGATAACAGTCTGCAGCTGAGGGAAAGACAGCTCTCCAAGGATGCAGTAAAAATAGAAGGGGCTGGGGAGCCTGGGGTGAAACTCCCTCTGGAGCCAATGGTAGATGCTTTGGTTTTAAAAGATGCTGATTATATGCCTACTGATTTGGTTCCTTCTGATAAAGATGTGCCAGCTGATAGAAATCTGCTCAGATCAAAACATGCTGCTGGGTCTTCAGAAATTGCTAGTGGCCGGCTTGGAAGTAGTGATGTAAAGCAGCAACAGATACAGCCTGATGAGGATGATGAAAAGTCTTCATGGGACAGAACTGCATCAGATGAATGCTCTGGGTGTAAGAAAGTGTCTGAGCATGAGAGTACTGCCCATTCACGAGTGTGCGAGGAAACGCAGAGAGCAGCAGGACAGGAGGAGAGGGTCGATAATGAAGAACAAGAAGATTTATTTCTCAGATTTTTGAATGGTAACATAATAGACACTGAAGAATCTGCAAACTTAGCAAACCAAGAGGACTTTGACACTGTTCCAGGTATTTCACCTGAACGAGCATCTTATAACTCCCTGGAAGCTTTATCGCTAGATGACAGCTTTTCCTCTCTTGATGAACTTACAAGAAGGATAGAGATTACTGAGGTAAATATTGTGAATCCTATAAATCTTTCATGTTTATCTCAGTTAAAATAGTTTAGATATTGCCAACTTCAAGATGTGTTAAATATTCCTTTATGTATCACTTTTTCAAATCTGAACTCTATACATATTTAATTGTTCTGAGTTACTCAGAAAAAGGTTTCATTTTGCCTCTCTGTCTCCTTCTTGACCAGCAGTGCACTGTGTTTCAAAAGTAAGATTGATCTTATATATGAGTGTGATACCTGGGGGGGTTTATTTTTTTTTATTCTGACAGAGACTGTTGAGAGATGTTCTCACAATTCCTGTTAAATCAAATTGTGTGTCAGAGATCTACATAATGCCTATGATGTACCATCGTTCATTTCTCTGCTTAGAACAAAGTTTGCTTTTTTGTGCTTATTCCATATAGGTGAGAACTACATATATATAAATTCTGTATATGAATGAGTGGGCTTCTAATTTTGTCAAGTTTAGGCAGATTTGTTGTTCAACCCAAGCTAAGAAAGAGCTTCTAACCCTGAACCCACCTTTGTTAAGCACTGCTGATAGGCCTGTAACAAGGGTGAGTGCTTCATGAGCTAAATTGCTCTTCTGAAAATAGAGAAGATTTATTGCTTTGGGACTTTTTTGGAGAGTGTAATGACGACATCTTTGCTTTTTTTGTCTTCTGGTTTTGCTGCATTTGCATCCATGGGACCTTAAGAGCTTTTTTTAAATGAAAAAATGAGTGTATTGTGAAATGATGTTATTTCAGATGCTGGAGGGGGAAGACTTGTATAAAGGTATCTTCTTAGTTCTTCTCAATTTCTAAGATATTTAACAATAGACTATCCCTTGGCAATAAAGTTACAGTACTTCTCTGTAGACCAAGCTAATGCACAGAGAGCAAGAACCCTTGCTCAGGGACAGTGGCCAAGCAGGGAACTAAACACTGGAGATCGATGCTGATGTTATTACGTGTTTGGTTAAAGCCTCCAGAGCTGAAAAAAGAGCATTTTGGGTTTTCTCCCCACATAAAGAGTTTCTTATATCCTTTCCAAGATCATGGCTCTTGTCTTTTTGTGGGCCCTCAAGGAAGCGTGTCACATACCAGGACTGACAGCCATGTGCACAAACCTGTACACAAGCAGGTGTGGAAATGCACATACATGTTAATATATGTATCCCAGATTTTCAACTAAATCCGTTGGCTTGTGTTCACTTAGAGGGTGGTTTTGAAAAAGAGTATTTTGCTGACAGTCTATGCTGAGCCCGTGTATGTGTATAACAAAAGAGTAATTTAAGTATCATCCCTCAGCATTAAATTTCTTTTGAGCCCACTGAAAGTTTAGCATTTTAGCAGAGGAGTACTGTTCTGTTTCACATAGATAAAGCCTAAATTAATCCAATAGCATCTATTTTTAAATAGCTGTGTTTGTGCCATTTATGTTTCAGAGGATGGGATAGGAAGCAGCATATTGATACTGTTAGAAAAATTATGCTTGTATTGATTGTCCCTGTGACCGATGATGATGCTTTACAGGGCATCTAATTTCAGTTCTAGTTTGCTCTCCTGATGCTGGGACTGCCAGTACTCTGATGGCAGAGTTGAGTCTCTGCAGAGGAAAAAGTACCTTGAGTTTTTCCGTAGTACTTTTTCTGGCCATATAAGGCATAATGTTGGCTGCATTGGTGAGAGGCCACTTGAATCATTCTTAGCAAGAGGCCCAAGTTTTGTGTGAGGCCGGGGGCTTAAATGGGAGAAGAGAAGGATTAACGTCAGTACCAATTAAAATTTGTAATATGCAGCATCAGGGGTTGTTTCGCAATACATGAAATTTCTAGGTGCAGCAGGGTGAGTTAAGCACACCAGCTTGTAAAGTTTCATTATACATTTATATTATGTTTTTCCAGTTAATCTTACCACCCATCAGTAGCCTAGGGGTTGTTTTTCAGAAGTGGTGAACACCTACAGCTTTCTTGGAAGACGTATTTGAAAGATTTGGCACCCCTGAGAAAGCAGCATTGTTAACCTATGTTCATTGATTCTGTTTTAGTGCTAAAATAAGATTGCACTGAAGTTTTGACAAGCAGGCTGATCTTTGTACCCAGCTGCAACACTTCTTCCTTTCTTGTCCTCTTGAAGGCTTTGAAATTGCATTGTTCAGGCTATGGCAACCTAAGAAGATAACAGTGTTTTCCTACAGTGGTTGTTAATGAGGTATCTAGAAAATGCATTGGTAGCCACATGAGTGAAATGAAAAGAATCACATGAAATGTACCAACGTGGCAGTAAAAAAAGAAAAAAATAATCAATTTGACTGTGATAAAACTTGTCATGGAGTGAGTATCTACGAAACTGCCACAAACAAAGTAGAATGGAAGGTGGAAGTAAAGATAATTTTGAAATAACCTGGGGACAAAACCCATATGGTAGGACAAAATTTCATCCATGTTCTTCAATTGACATGTAATAATAATTTATTGAAAATGGGGAAGGGTAAGTACTTGTGTGTGTATTTACAGTTAGGAAGTTTTGCTTGGCTCCATATTGAGATCCAAGAATCATCTCATATAGTTTTCTAATTTAGGTACTTTGTCACTTTCTTTTAGTTTATCATTTACAATAACTAATTACAGGAGTGAAAATTCACCAAAATCTAACTCTGGATTTAAATAGTTGCAAAACTGAAATAGTAGTTTTCATATTGTACAGGTCCTTATACTGGGTATTTCTTCACTAGTACAAACCATGTACAACGTGCAAATGATGGAAAACCACAGTCGTTTTATAGAAACAAGATTCATATAGCTAACAAAGAGCTTTGAAGCACAGTCAGCAGTTGGCAGCAACAGATATTAGAAGTATATAGCTCTTCCTAAATATCTGTTCTGTGAGAATGAAATGACACACCAGTGGCAAAACAAATTGTAACCTCAATAAAGTTGCATTTTGCCATATAAAAGAAAAGATTATAGCATAAACTTATGTGAGTGACAGTTAGGGAAGCGAGTAAAATCTTAAAGTTTTTCCTTATTAGAAAATTCTAACTGGGAAATTCTTGTTAGAAAGCAAAGATAGTGAGACCGTGTACCAAAACATAAAGCTTTTGGATGGCAGTTTGTATACCAAGAAATGAAGTCTCCACCTAATCTGTACTAGGTTTTGGATCCCCTGTTCTCTTGTCTGGCTTAGGTCCTGTAGCTTTGAGTTTGCAAGAACTACGCTTCCATGTGAAGTGCTTACACCGTATCTGAGGGATTTGTTGCTGTATCAAGGAGCTCAGGTACTTGCACTCCAAGTGTATCAGCAGGAGAAATAGTTACCATCTGTAGCTGTGGTACGAGTACTGAATCAGCTAAGCTAGCTCCTTTCCAAACTCAAATTACTTACATATCTAATGTATTTTATTAGCAAAGGGGTTTCTCTGCTGCTTTTATTGCAACACAGGGCAGTCTTGGGTTTTGTCATTTTGTGGATTACTGCTTTAAAAAAATCTGGTATTGCTTGTAATAAAACTATAGTTCTTTGCCAAGTAACTGAACAAGGAATACAGCCCACAGAAGAATACACAAATGAAACTTCTTGAGTAATTCTCTGCATTCAGACCAAAATACTTTGTACAGTGAGCTTTTCTTCCTAGTTCCCAGTTTGTAGTGCCTCCATTTTGGGGTTTTTATTTACGTCTATATGGTACAACTAATTCTAGTTGTCAAGTTCAATCTGTTTTCTCTAAAAACTTGAAGTACAAGGCCTTATTTTCATAGTTTTGTCCAGTATGTATGTGTGTATATACGTATAAATATATACACATCATACTTGTTGAAAATAAGCACAGTGTACGAAGCTTTTTGATATTTTATTAGGAAATGCTGTTTTAAACAGAGAAGAGACAGGTAATTTAATTAGAATTTATTTTTTCTAATTTTGCAACCTGATTATTAAAATCTATCTGGAAAGTGTAAAACTTTTCATTGAGGCAGATTTGCTTTTGGTTAATGGTGGGGAAAAGAGAAACAGTTCTTTATTGAACTTAATTGAGTTTCAATTAACCAAGAGTCATTGCTGCTTTCCTTTTTGACTGTTGATGAAAATGCCACCACACACCCATGATGCCACTTTCAGTTCCTGTACAGTGATTACAAAGGCTCCAGTCAAAAGATTTCATGAAGGCCAGCAGAGCTGACTGAGTAAGCTCAGTTACATAGATGCTCCAAGACCATCTTTTGTTAATTATCCAGCTTAGAATTAAGAAAATATCTGATGTTTCAATAGGGTCCTTTATTCAGCTCTTTCATGTAAGAGCTGCTTGCAGAGCAGTCTGGTACAAGCCTGTATTTTTCTGCCTGTGGTTCAACTCAAGCCTCTTGACTTGTGGTCAACTGTATTAACCACAGTTCCCTCGTTAACTTCCAATTTAAATAATATATTCTGCCTTTTTTAATTCCTCCTGCCTCCTAAAGACTGGGATGTAAAACTTCATCTTGTGTGGCAGCTAAGTCCTTCTCCTTGGATGTTTAATTAGTGGGAGATGGATCTAATATAATCACTTTGTATATAGCAAAGACAAAGACAAAAAACCTTAACTGCATAACTCAAGAAATTCAAAGGCAGATGAAGTATGGAAGATGAAGTACAGTCATGGCATGGAGCTGAATCTGGAGAAGTTTAGGTTGGATATTAGGAAAAGGTTCTTCACCCAAAGGGTGGCTGGGCACTGGAACAGGCTCCCCAGGGAAGTGGTCACAGCACCAGCCTGAGAGAGTTCAAAAAGCATTTGGACAATGCTCTCCCAGGCACATGGTGTGATTTTGGGGTGTCCTGTGCAGGACTAAGAGTTGGACTCGATGATCCTAGTGGGTTCCTTCCAGCTCAGCATAGTCTATGATTCTATTCTAGGTATGAATTACATATAAAGGGGCCATTTTCCAAAATACAATTTATGGCTTTTGTTGGGATAGGGAAGCAACACTAGCCACACTGAGTTTATTGCAAAATCAAAAGCACTTGCTTTTTAAGCAAAAGGAGGTGTTCAAAATCGAGAAACCTGTGATGTGTCAAATTAGTTATTTATACATTTAAAATAAATCCTGAAATGTAGCCATGTAGGCTGACAGGGAAAGTAAATGAGCCTCATTGTAGCAAGACTTTCCTCCACAAAGCCTTTTATGTAACTGTAATTACTGAAACACATTTCCACATAATCCTGTCAAGGATAGCCCTCTGGTTTTAAGCTTGGAGAAGACTCGAGTTTGTGACACAGTCATTCAAAAGCTACCAAGGGCCAACAGACAAAAGGAAGTGCCTCAGGTTGGAATGATGACTTGCAGAACAGACCACCACATCTACTCTTAGGGCACACTGGTATGAATGCCCTGCCATCCCTGGGTGACATTCCCACCTTGTGCAGTCCAAGCCACTTGGGAATAAGCATTCCAGGCAACAGCCAGCCTGCTGTGTGGGTGGTGTGGGAGGAGCCATTGATCCTCTTTATGAAAGCAATGCTGTAAGCAGCAGCTTAAAATAATCTAATCTTCTAAAGGATATAATTTCATCTCCACCCTTCCAAATAAATAAGTCAAATTAAAGCACTCCTACATAATCCCCCTTCCTTGTCACAACAAGGAAACATAAGTGTTGATTTTTCTGCTGGCCTGTTAAATTTTCGTGGCAGTTTTGCAAGGCTAATTTAACATTACCAGTAGAAGCTTCACCTCAGTGCACTCGTCTGTTGTGATGAGACACTTGCAAACTATTATTTCTCGGTCATTTGTGCCAACTACTGGTCCTGTGGCTGTTGACTTAAACAATTCATTTCCACCGCCTCCACACTTTCACTATTTTCCAAGTACTTCCTTGCATTGTTTCATTAAATAATCCATTGAAACTCTTGAGCAGATAATCAGAAGGGAAAGTGAGTAGCAAAAGTGGTAATGTGGCAGGGATCAACTTTATCCTCTCAGCTGTGATTTTGGAAAAGTTATGAGACCATAGGCATACGCCCACAGTGCGCAGCTCTGAGCTGCACAGGGTAACATTATTTGTCCATTTGAGGGCTATAAAATACTGCCAGACCAGAGACCTGCAAGTGTAATTGCCACATTTATCAGTTAAATGTTGCAAACGCCAAGGCTGCTGCAGTGCCTATTGGATTGTGCCTGTGTCTGGCTATGTGCAGTGCACCATCTCTCTGACTACAGCAAGCATCGATGCATTATATAAGCTCGTAGCATGAGGCAAGCTTAAGGACATAAGTTATGAAGTTGTTTGTTTTTTGTTTATCTACAGCTCTTGGAACTGCAATGCAAACAAGTTTTTATGGGTGGTCTCTAACATGTTATAGATAGACTTAAGCAGTCACTTGTCTGCAACTACAGTGTTACTTGGAAAGTTGGGGGTTTTTGAGTTTTTGTGAAAATTAGAGGCATTTGGGGACATCTAATACATGAGTTGCAAACTCAGTTGTAAATGTGATACGTTTTATCTGTAGCACAAATGTGTGCATATTACTTTTCAGTTTAAGAAATGCTACTGCTGATCTATAGAGTAAGTTTTCAAAAGTCCAGCTAAGATCTAGGAAGAAATAATTATGGCTTTTTTTGAGGCAAGGATGCTCACAAGGAACAAATAGGGCATGTCTAAACATACTTTCTATTTTAATTTCTGTTTATTTCTAGCACACGGGGAACTACTTGCTTAGGAAAGCATTTTTCTCCTGATACTTCACCTACTTTCGTTTCATTAATAACTAGGAAGTTAGAGGCTGCTCAGCCATGCCAATATGGCTTAGCATATATTCTTGCAACTAACCCGAATGCTATAGCAAAGAAAAGAGAAGCTGTGGTTTATTGGCTTGTTGACCATATTGCTATTTGTGCGAGCTCTTTGGGTGACCAGCCTGTGGGGAAGGATTTTTAAGCTGCTGCTGTATCCAGAGAGCTTATTACAGTGTGGAGCTGGAATCTATCCAGAGCACTGAAGCTTTCCTTTTCCCTGGTATTCCCTCTCTTTGGTTTTGTAGCCCCACTGTAGCTGCTTGTCCCTCCTGGGGAACCAACTGCAGTGCTGGAAAATTAATCTCACAGTAAGTATTTGATGGTCTCTGCAGGATTATATCTTTGGAGAGGCAGCAGCAGTGTGTCATTGACTTCTTATTGCCCTCTGATCATGGTGATTTTGACACAAATCCGCCTCACCACTGCCCCAGCCCATGGGAGCTTACAAAGGAACACAAAGTATGATCCAAGCAGTAAATGTGTGTGTTTAACTTTTATAACAATGAAGGGCAAGCAGTGTCAGTAAGCAGCAGAATGATCCTGCAGCTGTCCTGTGTATTCAGGACTTCATGTCTTTAAGAAGGAGGTTTCACAAGTGCTGCAATGTTTAAGAAAAGTAGACTGGAAACCATTTATTAACTGTTTAGCTCATTTCCTCCCTAAGTCATTGGGAGAAATCGAAGCATGAGCTCTGTTTAACATCTCTTGTGCCACTCACTGACTTTCCTGATAGATTGCCCCAGTGGAAGGATTGGTGTCTATACTAAAGAAGAGAGATGACAGGGATGGAAAAACAATTGCTCAAGTCCAGCAGAGGCAAACAAAGAGAAGAGTGAGATTCCAAGAAATGGAAGACACATTGGATCAAGGTAGTTTAAAGCTGTTAATTCGTAGGTTGCCCTCTTGGGGTGCAAATATTGTCAATCTTTTTGTTTACAACAGCAAAGCAGGCATTTATTGAACATACTCTCTTGTTTTTTTAAAACTTAATAAGTAAAGGTGATTGATCAAAGATTGTTAATCTGTACCAAGTTTGGGTGACAAGACTACAGAAGGATACAATAAGCATACTTCTGTTTTAAAGGTTGGTTGTGAATGAAGTCACTGCTTTTTTCCTGTAGATGAATGATATACAAGTGACAGATAATTGAAGTTCTTTCATTAATCTTCATTGCTTAGAGGTGGGAGGTGTAGGCTTTCTCCCTAAATCCATTTACTGTGTAGGTAGAGGGATGCAAGTCTGTTGTGCTTTGTCCATGGGTACATTTCCAACCTTTTGTATTAGACCATGGGATTGGAGATGTCAGATTTTGGCCTTGCTTTATAATGTAACATCCATGCATATTTGCTAGCTGTCATTAAATCCAGCTTTACACCTTACTGTCTTTTTGATGGGCTAAATAGCCTAATGAGAAATACAATGTGTTATTTTGTTATGGGTTTTTTTGGGGTTTAAGATGTCTATTATTCAAACTGAAGAGATATTAAGAAAAACACTTTTGGTTGCTAATAATATAGAAAGTGCTATCTACTGTGTATGCCAGCCACTAAATGGTATAAATTAGTGCTTAAAAGTGCATTAGCGGCTTAAAAGAGACCCTATCCCATCTTTTTCTTGAAATTGTGTTAAAAGCATTTATGTTTTATTTAAAATTCCAATTAGAGGTTTTTCTATGATTTTTCCCCAAGGATTTAGTGATTCAAAAAGAAAGTTGTTTTTTATTATTATTATTATTATTACTTTAAATCTGATTTCAAACATGCACAAAAAAATCACTTGAATGGTTCTTTTTATCCCATTTCGTCTCCCTGGTGTAGAGTGAAGGGAGTATAGAAATTTTCTTAGAGCCGCACCAGTCTGACAGAAGATGCAGATGTTGTTCATGCATACAGATTAGCAAGGACAAGTGAGGTTGTGAGGATGTAGCAGCACCTCTGCAACCTCTGTATTGCTCCTACTCTGGAATAAACAATCATGCAAAGAATTAGAAGAGAATAACTGAAATGTAAAATAACCTCACATTAGCCTTCTCTGAAGGTTTTGTCTCTGTGCTTAAAATGTGAGAGTAAACACAAGCAGTTCATTGTAGTGCAGTCAGTGTCATTACAAATGAAGCAAGAATTTTTCCATTTGGTTTCATTTCAAAGCCTTTGTTTCATTTCAACTCTTCCATGAAGGAAGGCTTTGGTTGTGGGGCATTCTCAGCTTATTTTGCTTCAGTGTGGAATGATTCCACAAGAGATCTCAGCAAGGACAGGTACACAGACTGCAGAAAGGAAGCAATATAATTATTTAGGTTTCTGAAAAGACTGAGAAACATAAAATTCCTGGTATATATTGTGGTCACTTTTGACATGGTGAG
Organism: Pachycephala philippinensis; assembly: GCA_013397055.1. Classification (NCBI taxonomy): domain Eukaryota; kingdom Metazoa; phylum Chordata; class Aves; order Passeriformes; genus Pachycephala; species Pachycephala philippinensis. Next base: position 1,390,765 of record VWZT01011964.1, read on the forward strand.
CATTATTAAGTGTGTTTACCTCTTGACCCATTCATGATAAAAACCTCTCTCAGGTTTTCTCACATGCATTTATATTGCTTTGTATAGCATCCTTTTTCACCCTTTCTGCTCTTATTTACAGATGAAGTGTCTGGTGGCTCCTGTATTTTGCTGATCCTGCTGTGCATAGCAACTGTTTTCCTTAGTATTGGAGGAACTGCACTGTACTGCACCTTTGGTGACATGGAATCCCCTGTGTGTACTGACTTTGCAGCCAACATGGATTTCTATTATACACAGATACTGCAGCGTGTGGAAGAACTTAAACACTGGATAGCCTTCTCATAGCTGAAAGGAGTGGAGACAGCATGTTGAGAGCTCACCAGTGGTTACTGGAGAGGGTAGAACAAAATTGTGATTTTGAGTTCTCTAACACTTGCCACCTGCAGGTGATGTGTATTTGACGATATACTTTCACATTTACTTAGAAATCAAGAAAATTTTAGTTTAGCAATCAGGTGGCAAAATGTTCACATTTGTTCACAACTGTAGCAGCGTGGTATGGGAGCATAAAAAGTTATTATCTTCATCCTTTTGAGAGTAGGCAAGTAGCTTTTCATCCACTTGAGCAAGTGAAGAAGAAGGAAGAAAATTAACTGTCTTTTATATTCTCTCCCATTGCCACACATTGTGTAAGCAATCTCTGGAAGCTTAGTAAAAGGGCAGCTTTAATTTACAGCTGTTTGTGCAAAGGTGTTGCCTCCAGCTATCATGCAATAAGTCTCTGTTTTATGGAAACATTATTTTTTTTTCTAAGTCTTACTGTTTTTATCCATTTTATTTCTCCTGGTGAGCCATGTAATTATTTGGGTGGAGTGAGAAGAGTGCAGTGGCATTCAAGGAGCCCTCATTTGGTGATTACCAGGCTGACCTTGTATCTTATAGCTTACAGTGAATATCATAAATGGGATAAATCTGCTGGCAGATTTCACTAAATTTCTTGGACCTTTACTCTCAGTATCATGTGGGTTGTTTTAGAAGTGGAAGGTTAAAAAAGAAAGCACTGGTCTCACTAAACACAGAAACAAAAGATGTTTAGTAAATTACTCATATTAAATAATCAAGTGGCTTTGGCCAACTTTAAAGCACCTGGTAGCAGGTGTGGGGCTAACTGGGTTTTTCTCCAGCTATGTCACTGACTTGGAGTAATCACTTTGTGCCTCAATTTCTCCTCCATAAACGGGGAATAATGATCCTTGCCTTTGTCTATGAATATTTATTGGAATTAGGGCTCATGTCTGATTCATCCCAAATGAGTGCACAGGGTCACGGAACTGTGTGGCTGCAGCCTCTGACAGTGAGTGAAAGTTATGTAAAGTGGGACTGATCCAACAGAAGAGATTCAGAGGTTCGCTGCAGATCCACAGCACCTTAGTAGTCCAGGGCACTTGTTCCAGCTGATAAAGCACATTTGCATCTATTTGCCCTGCAGTTCTGAGACCTGTGTTGTAAAATCTGTTCTTTCTCTATCAGCTTTACAAATTTAGATCAGTACAGAGAGTCATTTTAAATGGTTATTTCTATCACTTGGTGCTCAGCCCTCCCTGTGTGGTGGTGAGAGAAACACTGACAGGACAGTGAAGGTGAGAATTAGATACTCAGGCCTTTGGGCCACCCTCTGGTCAAGATGTGGCAGCTGTTCTTGCACAGAGCACAATGGTCCAGCCCTGCTGACAGTGTGAGTGTGAAACGATTCCTTTACACCTCAGGAAACAGCATTTTCGAGGGGTCCACTTCACTCCACTCTGTGATTCCCTGCTTACTAACCTTGTATGATGCAGTGTGTTCAGGTTTAGGATATTATTTTGTAAAATGCTATGAAGTGAAATCTTTGAGATACTGCTCAGCATTATAACATTAAAGATCATGCTTTCTGACATTTGCAAGCAAATTGTCCCTCTAGTGAGCTTGATTGTTCCTAATGCACTGTTACACTTAACGGGTTTTTAAAGTGAAAGTTAAAATCATGTTTTTTCTAGAATAAACTGCATGTATGATTTCTCTTTTGGTTTTCACTGTGGAGGCTTAGTTTATTTATACCCTAGGAAGCCTCATGTGCAGCTTTATATTAAACTAGCAAATTTTAAATGCCCAAATTAATGAAAACTTTTACTTTTAGAATGAAACTTGAGAACTGTAGTTTGGGGGGTTTTTGTTTCTTTGTTGTCCTCAGAGTATCATAATGCTGGGCTACTCTAAAGGAGAAAGGGAAAGACACTTTTGTATTTTAAAGTGTTACTGGCTGGTTCAGTTTGTTATTTGAATTCTGGGTTTGTTTGTTTATTTATTTTATTTTTCTTTTAAAGAGAAGCTTAATTTTCTTTTTTGGCAATTTACTCACAGAATAACTAAAAGCATGCATTCAGTTAAAGTATGTATTTATAGTGACTATGTAGTTAGAATATATTTTGGGTTTCTGTAACTGCATTGAGAGTTTCAGGATATTAAGTTTATTCCTAAAGAGACAACTGTTTATTTCAGCTTAAAAAAAATATTTTTAACTTTTTGTGCACTTCATCACCAAAAAGATCAAGAGGTATTTATAGATCTATTTATTCAAAAGTATATCAGACATGGAGATCAAAGATCCACACCTTCTAGGTTCATTTAATTAAAACTATTTTAAAATAATTATTTTATTTTAAACAATAAAGCTATTTAAAGTCAAAGCAGTTTTTAATAAGTAATTCAGTTTCAAATCAGTGGCCCAAATCCTGGTATGTTCTCTTTGTGCTCTATTCCTGATGCAAAGACTCACGACTATCAGCAGAACTGCCTACAAGATCATGAGGAGGTTGGGCAGCACTTTACCAACACGTACCCACCAAAAAATGAGCAGCCAGAAATTCTGTGTAACTCAGAAACCCTGCACTTGTAACTTGGAGCATCTCTTCAGCCTTCCCAAGCTAGGCCAAGGTACCACACGTGCAAAGTCTCTCAGGATTTGAGGGAGCAGAAAGGGCACATGTGCACAGGCTGTCCAGCTCCTGACCTGAGCTGCTCACTCCTCGGCTGCAACCGAGGGTTCGAATCTGGATTTAGTTTCTGTTGGCATTCCTTTATAAAAAGCTGATGGCGCAAATTCTTGCTTCGTGTGACAATTCTGTCAGTGCAAGTCGTTTGCATGTTCTGTAGTACATTATCAAACTTGCAGCTACCAAGAGAACAAAATTTGCTTTGCGTTGGAACTGCAAAGAGCGTGTGGGTAGGCCTGATGTTGGCCTTCCTGTGTGTTCTGTTCTCTTTGGAATACTGGTGACATGACTTCCACCTGGGTGACCTGAGGGGTTGGGATTTACAGACAGGTAAATCAGAGCGAAAAGAAATAGTGGATTTGAACAGTTATTACTCTTGTCTGAGTGTTTCAGGTAAAATAATACCAAGCAACAGCTAAGATTGTTTAGGAGGAAGAAAACAGTGGGAAAAGGCTTCCCCTTCACACACACACTTGGTGCATTTTAAAGCCTTTTGTGTATAACTTTTTATTTATTCTGTTTCCTTCCCTGCCACTGTCTTTATGGCTGTTCTGCTTGGCAGTAAGGGAACACACTGTGCCGACTTAAAAACATTTGTAATTGGTAGGAAAATTCAGGGAGTGGTTCCATACTTGACAGTAGTTAAAAATATTTTCATAAAATAGGACTGGATTTCAGGCTGCTAGTATACCTTCAGAGAAGCTGGGCCACCTAATCACCTGCAGCACTCTTCTAGAAACCCCCACCTTCCTGTTTATTCTTTGAGCATAATTATTTCAAAGAGATTCTTGTGATAAAGAAAAAGCCAACAAGACTTTTTGTGTAGATTCAGCATTATGCTGACAAAAAAATCTGACCACATAATTAACACCCTCACCCCAAACAGCCCAGACTACACCAAGAAAGGCACTGTGCTGTAGCTTAGCCACACCACACCACAGACTTCTTCTCAAGACAGAGTAAGGAAGCAGACATTCCACAGCCCAGATATGCCAGCAGAAGTTTGTGATCTAGACATAGCCTGTGGGGTTTTTTTCCATTATCTTTGCTTTCGTACCTGGAAAATGCATAGTAGCCCTGGTGACAAGCAGTAGGAAGTATTGTAACAAAAAGGGAAACTCTTGTTTAGGGTTCTTGGTAGTAAAGGGCAAGTTTGCACTATCAAGTAAACATTGGAAGTCCAGATTCTTGTGTGACTGGGTGCTGTTCCACTCAATAACCTAAAGGGATGTTACCCTCCTAATGAAACCTGTTTGCCTACTTTGTACTGCAATGTAAAACCAAGAGCACCTGAAAGGAATCAAAGTTATTTGTAACAAATTTATCTTAAGCTTCCTTTAGCAAAAGGAGTAAATAACTGTCTTTGAAAGTCACCCAAGCTTGTAATTTACATACTGTAGCAAAAAAAATAAAAATAAAAACCGTCCCAAAGAAAATACATGACCTTTTTTGGGTACTGTGATTTCTAAATGTCTGAAAAGACTGAGATGATTTTCTGTGAAATTCAAGTAAATGAGCAGTACCTCCAATAAGAATTTCATGGTCAAGCCCAAACTAGAATGGAAAATGAGGATAAAACATGTAAAGTTTGGTCTGGTTTTTGGTGTAGTTTTCCTGGGTGATTTGTCTTTGTTTCAATAGTTAAACAAAAACCCAGCTTCCTCACAGAGCCTGGTGCCACCAGACAGGTGGGTTTCAAGCACTAAAATGTTGCCTTACTGCATCACTGTGAAAGCAAACTGACAGATGGTGAGTTTCAGAATTCCTAGTAATTGGTGGGTGACCTGGAAAGTGGTCACAAGACATTCTGCTCTCTGAACTCAAGTTAATAAATAAAAACCCACAGCTGTAAGTCAATCCAACCCAGAAGCCTCTGATCTCAACAGGAGTATGCCAATGCTACACTCTGCAACACTTCTCCACCCATTTTTATTCCTTCTGTATCCTTCCCACTTTACCATTTCTTTCCCAGTATGAAATAGTTCTATCATTCACAGGACCGTAAATGCTAGGAATTGAGTTAGGAAGGGACCTCAGAAAGTCTCTAGTCCAAACTTCTGCTCCAGGCAAGGTCAACTGAGATCAGACCAAATTGCTCAGGGCTTTATCCAGTCAGGTCTTGAAACCCTGCAAGGATGCACAACCTCCCTGGGCATATTCTTCTGCCTGGCTGTCCTCAGGGTGGAAAAGTTCTTTATACCCTGCATCATCTCTCTTTGAATTTGTTGTCTCTCATCCTCCTGACACGCACTGCTGTGAGGGAGCATCTTAGTAACCTCCTCAGAGAAATCATCTCTTCTCCAGGCTATACAGTATTTTCTACCACTGTCCTGATTCTTCTCACTTCTCCACAGTATCTTCTTTCCTGACAGGGAACCAGAATTCCTCTATTAGAATAGGGATCCTGCATCCCTTTCCTCATCCACCTTAGGCTCTGAAATTCAATATTGAGGTTTAGAAATCAGCGACGAGGCCGCAGGCAAAACTGAAATAGCAATTACAACTACGATTGCAATAAAAACTCTGGATGACTCTGGCTGGTTCACCAGTGTATAGCAGAGATTGCAGAACTTATGCTGATTCTTGTACTACTCTTAAACAGCTGGTGTTTAAAGGACTGCATGCTGACATCCATGGGTCTTAATGAAATAATCTAAATATTTTTCTCTAAAATAGCTACCCAAGGAAGCCTAAAATATTTAACTGTGAAGTCCTTTTTTAAAAATAAATTTTTTAGACTTTGCTGTTTAAAGGCTCCTTTATATAATTTGTGATTTGTATTACTTTGAATTAAATGTCATGGTAATTCTTTGTCATAACATGAGTCTAGGGTTTACTGATGTCAGTAATGTCCAAAAATTGTGGTCATCTGAAGAAAATGATGGTGGGGAGTAGATGCATGCTGTTTTACAGTTGCTTTGTGACAGCTGTTACTGAATTAATACCAGTGAATTTCAGCCAAAGTCGTACACTTGGGTTCATCCTGATTTTTTTTTTAATATGGCAAACAGGCTAAAATAGAAAATATAGAGACAGCAATGAAGCACACCCAAAATTTCCAAGACATATCCAATACTAGACCAAAGCCCTCCATTAATCTAAAATTGTAAAGCTGCTCTGTCTTGAAAACAAGTTTGAATCCATCTTCGCATGACATCAGATCCGTCAGCTCTCTCCCTCTGCTTTTTGCCAAGGAACTGTCTAGCAAAGTGTCATCTTTTAGCCAAGTTGGGCCCCTGGTGTAGCACTCATTTGTTAGGCTGCTGGGAAGTTTCCAGTAACACTTCTGTCAAGTGCCAGTTAATGATCGTGTCCCATTTCATTGCCTGGCACTGAATATGAGTTTAAGCCCCACTATTGTGCTTTCATAGACTGATCAACTTCAAAGCTGTTACCAAAAACAACTTTCAGAGTGAGAGCTAAATGTTTTTCAGAAAGTGCCGTGTGCCAAGTACTGCAATGAGAAAACTTGACTGGTTTTGCCGTAACATGTCCAGATTCCACAGTTGCTGTTTGCAGTGCATGGAAGCAGTGCCCATGCTGTGTTTCCAACAGTGCACCCCTTAAGCTGGCCAGGATTTATTCTGTTCTCCTGAGCTGGCAGCCCTGCACAAGAAGGTAGTGGTTGCAGTTCATCAGAAGTGAAGAACCAGAAGTGGTAGAAGTTGAGCAAGGTGAGATGTTCCTTGCACATAAACCTTACACCTCAAAATAGAGGTGCTGGTTCGGATTTTTTTAACCTTCATCTAGGAACTATTCATCAGTTTTCTTTCTTATCTTTTTATTAGAGAAATACAGCATTAAGCCAATTCCTCTGTTTCTTTTCCTGAAATAGGAATTGATGCTTTTTGCCAGAGAGAACATGCATCTTGCCACATGATGCTGAGAATCTTCGTGCTTGTGCAGCTTTTCTGCCAGAATTTCTAATGAAATCGATAGATACTCTCTGAGGCTATGAGAGTAGCAAGAATATTTTCACACTACTTTTCCTGAGGCAGCTGAATTCAGTGCACTATAGAAGGGACTTGCAGAAAAAAAGGGAGTGGAACATTTGAATCACTAAGGATCCATACAGTCAATTTCAGCAAGACAAAATACCAGTATCTCATAGAAACCATCATAGAAACCAGCAGGGTTGCTTCAAAAGACCCACCATAAATAATAGAAAAGTGTATGTTTGAAAAGAGTTATAAAGAAAAAAATATACTGAGGTTTCTAGTAACTTTTCAAAGATCTGATGATTTATGTAGAAGTTCGTAAATTAAATAAGGAGGAAGAACTTCTCAGTGTTACACAAAGGTAAAGAAGTATCTTATGGGCAAAAGGGCTGCAGAAATAATGTAGCAAAGATCTTAGATCAACTATGGTAATTTTTTACTGGAAAAGAATAAAATATATTTCTGATAAAGATATCTGTCAGTGATGGGGTTTTTTTCATCAGATTTTGCAGAAACAGAAAAAAGATGCACAATAGTTTAATGACATCAGGGAGGAAAAGAGACTAATGATTGAAATACTGTTAAATTCTTTGTAGGACTCCTTAGGAGCAATTTAAGTGGTTTGTACAAGGTCACGTAGCAGGAAGAAGAGCAGGATCAGAGCTTATAAATCCTATTTTATGATCTTTTGTCTGCTCCCAGTTCCCACTAGGACAACACAGATTAGGGAAGATAAATGAGTACCCTTTTGTTCATAGTCTCTTTGACATCACACAGCTTTGAAGACTTTCTTTAAAGATATTTTTATATTCTTATAAATTTTGTGGTGATCTTAAGGAATCAATTTTATTCAAGGGATTAATATCCTTTCTAGTATGCAGGACAAACTGCAAATGCCCTTTTAGTGTATTTTTAGTACTTTATATCATCATAGCCATGGTAGCTGGTTGCTATTTACATATATTAAAACAAATGGTATAAACAGACCACAAACTTGTGGGAACACAAAGTATAATGGCAATTTCTGTCATCAGAAAACGAGGCTCAGGCTGTCTGTAGTCACCTTGTGTTTCACCGTCTAACCCTTACTACTCATGCTCTGTTAAGTACCAGGAAAATAATGATTCTGAGCAGAAGGGGCCCTGCTGAGAATCCTAATCAAGCCACCATCTCGCAGCTCTGCTAGGTTTCACACAATACCTATCGCTGTGCCAAGAGGGAGGAAACAAAGCGGTGTGGAAAGAAGCCGCAGTCACCAGATTCTGCCTCCCAGCAGAAATGAAGTTCTTGTGAGGCACAGAAATGTTTTGACCATGGAGGGGATGTTGTCATCACTGTCTGCAAATGCGAAAGATGAAAATCATTTCAAATGTTCTTGGCATCCCTCAAAATGACTTTAATAACCCTATTTTCATTTCAATTTTTGTGTTGCTGAAAGCTTTCCCTTAGTTGAAGGCACAGAAAATTACGCAATGTTTTTTTGAGGGGTTTTTTGGTGTGTACTGTCTCTTGTATTTTTCTATAAATAGGGCATTACTTTTCTGAGTCAATTCACTGGGTAATAGCCCATGATTTACCTACAAAGGCAAAATAGATGGCCATTAGCAATACGTGACTCATGTATTATAAAACAGCCCCATTAAAAGGAACCATCCCTATCAAGTCATGCAGTAGGATGATGAAACAATATTTTTAGTGAATTAGCTGAATTTTGCAATACGGAGCAAGCCTTGCACAGCCCACCCACACTGCCAGCTCAGTCTGGCACTTTGTTCAAATTTGTGCTGGGATCCTTCATGGCTACAATTTCCCAGTACAGAGCAGCCAGGGAGGCAAGTATTCTCCCCTTTGCTCCTTTGGCCACAGAGATGACCAGGTCTCTCAAAGCTGAACAGAACAGCCAAGAGTCGTCTGTAAAGACACCTACAGTTTCAGTAATGAAACTCCAAAACTGTGAAATGTTCTGCTCCCAGGAGATCAAACAGTGTCCTTTAGGATTGAGCCTGAAATTGTTTTCCCTACAGTCCAGCACAGAAGAGACTTCACAGTGTGTCCTATGGTACCTTCAGAAATAGTTCAAAGTAATTGCTATCCTGAGCATTCCCACAAAAGTTATAAGAATCTAAACCTGCTGATATTCATTAAGTAGATATATGTAGTATGGGGGATTGAAAACTTTGGGATCCTTGAACAAAAGCTTCATGGAAACCCTAAAAAGACTTGTAGAAAATTTTAAGTGGAAGCAGTGCTGCTGAGACTGCCTTATGATTTCAATATCATTCAAATATGAACAAGTTTCTTAAGGTAAAAAGGCTGAACTCTGTGGCATTAACCATCACAGAGCACTTACCCTCACAATCATGAATTTAAATATGGTTTAGCAGGTCACACTAGGACAGAGACAGGGCAAGTTTAATTTTTTTTTTCCCAGCTATTGTTCCGAACAGCGCTGTTAAATAGAAAACCACTTTCTTTCCAGGTTTGTTTTTTTTTATAGTCCTTATATTCTTTTCCATTTTATTTTCCTCAAATCTTCACTCCTGCCTCTGAACAAAATCCTTTCTAACTAATTGGCTCAGTAATTTTTTTTATATGGCCAGAGAAGAAAATGGCTGTGGCTGAAAAAGGCTGTGCTGTGACATGGTTTGAAGTAGTTGGGGGGAAGAGTTGATGATGTGATAAGAACACAAAACTGGAACTTGGGAGGGTTTACTTTAATTGTCTGCTCTTCCACAAATTTCCTATGTGGTCTTAAGCACATCACTTAATTCTCCTGTGTTTCAGTACACTGCATATGTAACAGGGACAATTCTCTGAAGCTCCCTGTGGCAGTACTCATTCTAATGATCCTTAGAGTGAGTGGAGTCATGGTAATTTCAGAAGTAAAACGTTTTAAGCAATATCAGCAACTTTCTAGTCACGCTTTGACTGAAATGGTTACCCTGCATTGTCACAAGTAATTGCAATGAACCCTGCATCTGCGAAAAGAAGGGAAGAAAACCCTTCTTGTAATTCACTTTTTCAGTTTTCTATGAATATGAAAGTTGTTTCAGAGGGGCTGTAGGAAAGAAGTATTGAAAAATAGGGAGACACACTTCAGTAATTTTGCCAGCTTTTGTGCTGTGCCATCAGGTGAATAAATTTCATTCGGTTTTAGGGGGTTTTTGTGAGCTGTTTTAGCATCATAATGACTATACTGTGAGATTTTACAGCTATTTTAAGCCACCTGTAGAAATAAAAACCGCTTTTGCCTGCCTGCATTTCCCTACGGGAGTGAGGGGTAAAGCCAGTTACTTGATGGATTTCAGTCTCTGGTATCTGCAGTGCACAGACTTGTTGGTCCTTCTCACTTTATACCATCTGCAGTGGAGCAGAGCTTTTAATGGGCTTAATGTTGCTGGTGGTCTCTGCGAAGGGTGGGGAAAGGAGGGGGGATGTGGGCAGAAACAAACTGTGGAAAATACAACAAGGTTGTTTTCTAAAGTATTAATACTAAAAGCTTTGAAAGAATGTGGAAGTCTGTCCCTCATCCTTCTTACATTTATACCAATTAAGCTTTTTGCTACGTGTGACTCACTGTAGTGACAGGATTAGTTGGGATTTAGTGATTTAGATATATTTAGTGATTTAGATTCTCAAGTTCACAGAGAAATTGCCCATCATAAGCTATTCACTGGAAATCTTTAAAATAATGTGGGAGGCTGATATAAAGGAAGAAATGGGCCAAATTAAGTTACACCTTCCAGTTCAAACACAACCTAGAAATTCCCTAGTGCAGCTGCCTCCAGAAGCACCCTTCTGTCACAGACATTAGCTGTGAAAACTGCCCTTGACTGCAGGGAAATTTGAGCATCTTGTTAGTTCTGTGGGGTTTTTTTCTCTTTTTGTAAGTGACTTCCTTGTAGGTTTTTGCAGAAGGTAGAGGTTTTGCCCATTTTCTTCCAAATATGTACCCAGGTAGTGGCAGAGAAGAGTGATGCTATCATAATCTCTTACTGAAATAGAAAAAGATTATGGTCACAGCAGGTAGCACCCATTTTTTGGTGCTATCGTTACATTTCTGTGGGCCGATTTTTCAGAACCTTGCATATCCTATTCTTTTCAGTTGATGCTGGGAGTACTAAATAGAGAGAAGCCACCATTTAATGCTGTCTATCCCTATGTCACACAGGAAAACCAGAAATGGATGTTAGATGAATAATCCTATCAGCCCGTATTAAAATTCATTGTTAGATCTTTGTGAGCTGAGGTACTTATCTCAGCACATCTCACTGAGCTGCTGCTTTTCAGCACCTCATGATTTCCAGGGCACGTTTGAGTAAACGGTAAAAAAACCTTTTGGAGGGGGAAGGGAAGGGTAGGTCATGTAATTAGATGAAAATAGGTCATATGACTGGGATTTTCCTTGTGATGAAATACTCATTGATGCCAATCTATTCAAATTGGAGAGAGACAGGGGAGCAGAGGATACAACTGTATTGTCCTTTCTTCAGGCTATTTCTTGTTTCTCATTGTCTCTTGACCTCAAATATCTCATTCTCTAAAAAAAAAAAATATCAGACTCCTGCTGCTGCTTCTGTTACTGTGAGGAGCACTGCTGTCTTAAAGTAAATTACTGATTGATTATGCTGGATATGTCACCAGAAATGCATAGTATCATTAAGATAAGTTATTTGCTTCCTTTTGAGTTTTCCTCCTTTGGAAGAAGGATTTCATTTAGGTGTACTGCAAATTTCCAGTGTAACTACCTTTGAATTTCAAATTCGCTTCAAACCAGCACACGGCCCATGCATGGTCTCTGTACTTGGCCCAGCTTGCACCAGTTTAATGTGCATTGTGGTGCAGCCTTCTCTCAAATTATGCAAAATTGTTGGCAGACATCAAGTCTTCTGTCTTTTTAAGACAACACCTCAATATTTACAAGGAAGCCTTCAAACACCATAGTTAAATTAGCGCTAATCCATCACTTCAAGTGAATAGTTCCATAAGCAGAACCTGATGTGGAGGAGGCATTTTAACTAAGACCTGAAACTACTCATTGAGTAAGGATGGAAAAAGAATATTGAATAGCTTCCCAGAGACTACAGCACACAAGTCCTTGAAACACCAGGATATGCTAATGTAATTAAAGACAACACCATAATACATAGGTACCGAAAGCCCAAATAACAAAGCTCAAGTAGTCTTATTTCTGGGATTTGAGGCATTGGCTTTACAATCTTAATAAACAGTGCTCTTTAGAGAAGCAGCAACAGAGCTGCATTGCTTTAAAATATTCAGCTCAATCAAAATCAGAACACTTCTGAGTGTTAGGCTATTTTCTTCCAAAACCAGATCACAGTGAAATGGAAAAAGCCATTTGATAGTCTTGCAACATCATATCTAGCTAGAGCAAAGCCGGATTTTTATATGCTTACAACCATTCTTACACAGATATTCTTGCAGAGATTTGTCATTGACCTTTCAGTCTTGGAGATAAGTATTTTATTGCTATTATAATTAGCGTTTAAAGCATATTATGTGTCATACTGCTTGGCAGTGCACAGGTCCTGATATCATGAGGGTTCTGCATATGCTTCACTTCTAGCACAGGCCTGCGTCTCCCCACACAAGAGCCACCGAGAACACAGGAACACCTTGTTCTGCCTCCTTCCCCTCCTCAGAATGTGATCCTGACCCAGAGGGAACAGCAGTGCAAGAGCAGCCCAGCTCCCCGGGCTCCAGCAGCACTCCTGCCCCATACTTTGCCACGCCATGGCTGGGGTGTAAGAGTGCTTAATTTCCTTCCCACCACTGCAGTGAGCCCCACAGAGGAATTTGAGTTCAAGTACATTTGACACATACCTATAACTAGTAAAATGCTTTGAGACACTCTTCTTTTTTTTTTTTTTAATGCTAAAAAAGAGAAAAATATCTCATTGTTATGATTTGACACCATGATTTAATTTCAAGCTATTGATCTCATATTTTTTCAATAAATGATATACTGAAAGAACCCCATAACTGGCTGCTATCACTTTTCTGTTGTTTCTATATGTTACTACCCTGGTATAAGTTTTATCTCTTTGGTTCTTATAACATTGCATTTCATAAACTGGAAAGCAGCATGACACTGCCTGATTCCTTTTCATGACACTGACATCTTGAAATTACTGGTTTTTTCCTTCCAGGTTAACAAGAGAAGCTGGAAATCTATTTTAATGGCAGGTTTTTACTTTCCTGTAATCCATCTTTTTCACGGTGGCTGGATAATTTAATTTATTGTTGACCTAGTTCCAGTTATGAAAAATTAGACTATTCATTATCACAAAAGCTTCATCCTTTGGCCCTTAAAATAATGAGACTTTTTAAAAATATATGCCATTGATTATTTTATGCTACAGTATTTTTCTTATTGAGTCCCTTGCTTCATATAACAACATTTTCTTTGTACACAGCCTTGATGGAGATTCCTTTTTAATTGAGAGGTGTAATTACTGCCAGGAAGGGTGACACTCAAATTTAGTCACGGACTAGTATTTGACCAGCATGGCACATGATGTAGTTGTCACGGGCACCACAGCTTCGCTGCACGGATGTTTCCCTCCAGCAATATCAAGGCAGAAGCAGCCACTGTAATTAGAGGTTTGAAACCCACATTGTGTAATGGGTTCTGCTACACTGCGCAGAATGAGTGACCCTGTTAAAAAGTGAAAGAAGACAGAAAAGCAGGTTAAAAAGCAGGTTATCTGAGTGACTCTTGCCATCCCCTCTAGGTGATTCATTCTTGCCTGCTTGCTCTCACTTTGGCAGTCCTGGGAGGGGCAATCAGTTCTCTCGAGGCTTTTTAGCAATCTCTCCCACTTCTAACAGGTTTTGGGGAGGAGCTGGATCCAATCGACCTTGGACAAGAGGTTGCAGCTGTGAGGTTGGTGGCTATGACTTCTTTTGGTTCCACCTAGAATGGGAATTTGTCCCAGTTCCATCAATGAATGACTCATTTCCTGGACATCTAAGTCAACATAAATCTCTGGTGTACATAAAGAAAATGCAGTTGTTAGTAATTATAACTTCCAGTGGAGTTAAGGTAAGCTCAAGTTTTTTGGGTTTTTTTTTTTTTTTTTTTGACTATGCTTTAGATTTGGATGCAGGTCCAAGGTATTGCTGCTTGGCCAGGAGTTTGGTGGAATCTTGGACAAATTCCCCAAGTGCCTCTGGGAGGTTTCTAGGGTGGTAGGATCCACAGAGCAACATTCCTGGAGCTGTTCCATGATTAAAGCTGAAGTCTGTAATAACATGTTCACTATTAATGTTTCTGCTGTTTTCCCTTCTAAGTATGGAAGCAGAAATAGTCCATGGAGACTTTTGTGCCCTCCATACCCACCAGAGTCCTTTGCCCTTCTGTTTCCAGCTGCCATAGGGAATTATGTGAGTGAGGGAGAGGTGCAGCTGTGTTTAATAGTGACGCTAGCTGAGCCTGGGAGAAAGCAAAAGGACCCAGGGGAATGGGAGGGAATAAAACTGAAAATATTACAGCCACAGCTTTTGGATTTGAATGAGAGAGAAACTCCTCATGGGCCTTATTTGTAAGGGTTGTTTAGGCATATCCTCTATGCAGTCCAGAATCCTTACCTGCTGCTAAGTGATTACACAATATGTTAACTGAGATTTCAGACATTTTATGCAATCAGTTGTTTCTAGGAGACTGATAATCAGAGGTAAAGGCTTCCTCTGTGTGTTGTATTTTCAAACATTTGTGTTTTATCCCGGGTCCAACAGTGTTTTTGTAGTCTCAGCTAATTAGTGTGTACTCTTACTAAAATCTGAATTTTTAAATTTAAGACTTTCCTCCCTTGTGGTTATGGAGAAACAAATATTTTAAGAAGATTGAAGCCTTAGAAACTACAACTTAAATACAAAAAGCTTTATCTTCACTAGACTGTTTTTACTACCTATTCATTGTATTCAAATATTTCAGGGTCAGTATTTATTGTCCATCACAGTGTACACAGATACTACTTGTTTACATGCACAGACCAGTGTCAATATCTTACCCGGCAAAACAGATACCGCAAAAATTAAGATGTTATTAAGATGTTTTGCAACCAACTCTAACCCCAAAGTCCTTGAAAGATCCTCCACCTCGAGGATCTGAGAAAGATAAATGCCATGCATGAAGGAGGACTTCTTAGTTATTTACACACAAGAAATTGTTCTTCCAGTTTTTGAAAGACATCTGTGCAGAATCAAAATGAGTTCTTGGTAACATGTTGCCTCATCAAAGTGCGGAGATGTCCTCTCCTTCTTGTCTGTCAGCAAAATGCAGGTAAGTGTGAGGTGATGTGATCTGTGTTCTGTCTGTGCATTTGGAATTTTCAGATGCATCAGAGACAACACAAAGAGGACATAAATTAGTAGAGAATACAAGTGGAGGATGAAGAGAGAGGGAGAGAGCTCTGGGCACAGCTTGATGGCTTCCAAAAACTGGAAGGAAGGACAGGGAAATCTAGAGACAATCTTGTTCAAGTAAGAGGCCAGATATAACAGTGCCCCTCACTGTGTTTAGTCTAGTTGTGTGTGCATCCCCAGTCTTATTTTTGGCAGAAATTATTATTTTCACTTTCACCCCTTCACTGTTCTCCATGGTCCCTGCAAGAGAGAGAAAACAAGGAGTGTGTGGCCTGATGATTTGAGAGAAGAGATTATTGAGAACTCCCACAAAAAGAAAATTAGTCACAGTCTCTGGGAATGCTGGTAAGCAGAAACCTCAAACCCAAACAAGCATCCAGATTTTTATTTCAAAACAAACGTTGACCTCTGTGCAGCAAGTACTTTGCAGGCTACTGCTTCAAAAATAGAACCTTTTACACACTTAGCCCTTCTCTGGGTTTTTCCTATGCCCTCCTTGCCGACATCAAACCGAATCCCCCCCTCTCTGCGGTGCTGGCCCTGGAGAAGGGGAGCAGAGCGGTACGGTGCCACCTGCTGGTCCCGGCGGGATCCTCTCGGCTCCTGCTTCGGACCGGGTGAGCACAGAACCGTGGAATTTCCTGAACTGGAAGGGACCAAGAGGCGTCATCGAGTCCAGCTCCTGGCCCTGCACAGCACCATCCCCCAGAGTCACACCATGTGCCTGAGAGCATTGTCCAAGCGCTTCCTGAACTCTGTCAGGCTGGTGCTGTGACCACTTCCCTCGGGAGTTGTTCCAGTGCCCAGCCTCCCTCTGGGTGAAGAACCTTTTCCTAATATCCAACCTAAACCTCCCCTGATACAACTCCAGGTCATTCTCTCAGGTCCTATCACAGGTCACCAGAGAGAAGAGATCAGTGCCTGCCCCTCCTCTTCCCCTCACGAGGAAATTGTAACTGCAATGAGGTCTCCCCTCAGTCTCCTCTTCTCCCGGCTGAAAAAGCTGTGACCTCAGCCACTCCTTGCATGGCTTCCCCTCTGGGCCCCTCACCGTCTTCACAGCCCTTCTTTAGATGCTCTCTAATAACTTTATATCCTATATACCGGCACCCAGAACACAGTACTTGAGCATCCATGGCCTGTTTAGATCCTAATGAGTTATTTTTAAGCTAAAATGTCCTAGTTTCAGTTTCAGCTTCACCTGATGCATCTTGTTATTTATTCATCCAAAGAAGATTAGTAATTAAAAAAAAAATAAAATTAAAATTCCAGTGTGTTGTGTAAAAAAAAAATACAGAGTAAGCAGGATAACCAGAGCTCTTAGTATTTACCACTGGTAGAGAATCATTATAGGACATGAGAAAGTGTTCATTAGAAATTACCTTTCTTCTGCAGAGGCAGGTATTGCTGTTAAGCACATAATGAAATATAAGAGCACTCTGTCTCCAGGCCCATTAAGGAGCTTTTGGTGGTGCTACATCAGCACTTGCTTTGTTTTAGTGATGTGCTGTTTTTTAACAAGGCCCTGGCATGCTGCCATTAACTTGGTTTTATATCTCTTTGGTGTGTTCATAGCTGCAGGCCAGATGGTTTCAGCATTATATTCTTCCTCTAACATGAAAGCTGATCACGCTGCTCGAAATTACCTTCATTCCACATGCTATATATTTTGTTGTGTATCACTGTGCATTCAGCGTTAGTCATTTCAGCTTAAACTAAACCTAGGAAATTTTGCATTTTGGAATTAGGCAGCTGGTAGAGCTGGTGACTGAGCACAGCTGTCAATGGGGCTGTTAGTCTCTTGAGAAGCCTCAACTGCCACTGGATTTGTAGGACAGGGTAGAGCAATTGCTTTGGAGAATTCCATTTCAATATTTAGTGCGTGATTAAATGGTGAACTAGCCTGGGAGGGTGTGGTGACAGTGCAGCAGTTTCTACAACCACAGCCCTTAGGTGTTTCCCCTTCTGGGATCTTTTGCAAAAACAAGCAAACAAAACTCCTGTTGCTGAGGCTGTGATAAGCCTGATGTGATGGGCAAGGAAATGCCTGGTAATGCCAAATACAAAGCTCCCATTCTTCATCCTCTTCCTCATTTGGGCAAATTAACTTTACAGCTTTCACTCATCCTTGGCTGGTGGGATAACACTTCTCATTCTGCTCTGACTGACTTCATGGCTGCTCTCTTACCCACTCCTAAATGTGTATCTGGACTTGAGAACTCCAGAAATGAGCTCTCAGTGAGGCAGGGCAGTGTGAACACAGAAACTATGTGGGAACTACTTCTGCTGCACCCAGAAGAGGGTAGGACTGTAGAAGGTTGTTAGTGGCATATATCTAGGAGACAAGAATTTTTTTGGTGAAACGAGAATCTTGAAAAAGTAAGAATATATGTAACAGAAGATAATCTGTGGTTGTGGCTGAGTGATGCAGTAAAATGCACTCTCATGAGCATAGCAACAATTATAACAAGACAGAGAATATCAGCAGCTGGGAATGGTATTGTTGGTGCCCACAGTTTGCTGTAGCAGCCAGTAGTTCCAAGACAAGGGGTTCCATATTCCTCTGTAGCTTAAGCTCATTGTATGTATAAAAAGGTCCCTTCCATTCTTCATTCCAGGAGGAAATAATTAAACTGGCCGGTAGAGAAATGACATTAGGAAAAACAAACATGTCTCAAGTTGCATGTTCCATGAGAATTTTTAGATTTTTTTTTTCTTTAATTACTGTAAATTTTGAACAAATTTAAATATTTTCCAAACTTTGCAAATGGGATGTTATTGTGGGAGGACCCCAAATCCTGGGGAGGGGGGATTTAATAAATTGCAAAATCTCCTCTTTAGGCTTACAGTGGCCATGTCTTAGATTTCATATGTCATGTAGAAAATTGAGCAGTCTGAATCTTAAAAAAGTTAGTGATGCACTCATTTGCTTATTCCATAAGCTATCAAGTGAACTGATTTGTATGCCAGCCTTATTTCTGACAGCTGTTTTGCATTCGTTGTGGCAAAACCCTCATTTACACTCCCTTCTATGTTTTAGAAAATATTTATCTTACCTGCAGTAGGAATTTATACAACCCTGCTGCTTTCATTTTGCAATTGGTTTGGAAACAGTTTCATTTTAATCTGTCTCTAGCACTATTAAAACTGCATTTGGTCTTTTTAGCTTTTCTAGAGACTTCTGAAAAGAAGAACTTAGCTTTGTGAAGCAGAAGTGATGTGAACTGTTACCGTACAGGTACAAAGATCCTTTGCCTGTTTATTTGTTTTGAAAGCATTTATGTTTGAATTTAGCTTTTCAATCAATAGATATATGGTAGCCAGTGGTGATCTCTGAGCATAGAAAACCAAGACAACTCACTAGAGGGAGCCCAGACACAATTTCTGAGCTTAGCAAGGAGCTATTACACCTCACCGTGTTACTTGCCTTGTGTTTTGTTGGTAAATCTCTCCAGATGATTAACTTACAGTTCCCATGTTGGCAACTACATAGCCTGCATTAGGAAAAGTACACTGAGATTTCAATTGCAGATAATTTGCAAATCAATACTGAAGTGGGCAGGGAAGTCTCAAATTTTAATTCATTTGTGCGCACCAGTAGGTATTACCAGAATACCTTTTTTGAAACCATAAAAATGTGTCAGAAGAGTTTTGTTTCACTTCCTGCCTGCTTTTCCTTCCTCTTCACTAGAACCTCAAATCCATGTACTGACATCCTTCTGCCACACGTCCTGCTCCTACAAACCAGTGTATCTACCTCAGACACTCTCCTGGCAGAGTAACACACCTCAGCCAAAGCCCAACCTTTGGCCTCTGCCCCCGACCTAACCCACTCACCTACCTACAGCAAATTAGGTTTCACCGATGTGCTTTATCTTATGCTTTGCCCTTATCTTTCCTTGCCCCACCACTGTGAGCTGCAAGTGCAGGTTTAGGCACCGCTTGTGTTGCTGCTGGAGGCATTCCGAGAGGAGAAGTTGACTCCTGCACTCTGTACAGCAGCCAGGTTCTGTCGGCTCGCGGTAACCGCTGGTGGGAAAGTGTTTATCTGCGGTTCCACAAGTGATTAAGGAGTAAAGACCTTTAACAATGTGGTCAGGTGTTATCTGCCATCAGGCAGTCCTCCCCATGTCATGCAGTCGCTGCTCACGTGGAGGCCTTTGCTCTTGTTCAGGCAAGAGTCAGCACGCGGCAGACTTGGGATCCACTGCTGTGCCGTGTTAGCTGATTTTTTCTTTAAAAATCACTTGTAAAAAAGTTTGTCTGCCACACCTTGGGAGCCTTTTTGCTGGAGAAGACTAAAATACTGATATGAGTTAGAAAAATCATCTGAAATACTTAGGACAGTCTTAAGCACTCTGCTAGAGGGGAGGTGCTTCAGGAGGAGGTCAGAGAAGATCAGATAGGGGACTTTTAGCCTTATCACCCCACACATATTCAGGTCATAGTGAAAATGGTTAATAAGGTCAATTCCTTATTTCATGTGAATTGAGCCAGCTTCAGTAGATGACAAATAAGAAGTTGTTATTCAAGTAAAGCATTAAATAACTGATTTTCAGTCCAGGTTAAACACCTTGATGATATCCCAGAAATTCATAGAAGTGGGAGGGAATTGTCTCTGTGTTGGTCAGCAAGACTCTGTCCTGGCACAAACCAGTGCAGGGCTCTACACAGGCCTTGCAGAGTTGTGTGGTGTGTTGCAGGTCTCTCAAGAACATGGCAAAACGTGCTGCACGGCAGATACTCCTCATGTTGTAGGACTATTTAGTTCTTCAGGATTTCTCAGATTTCAGTTACTGGCCCTTCATGCTGCTGAGCTGCCAGTTCTACAAAATGAGGGGAATTTGCTGTCTCTGCATTACAATCTGTGTTTTTGTTCTTTCCATCCTCACAGCAAATGCTCCATGCACTGGCTGCTCAGTTTAGGACTAAACTCAGTTGTGAGGCAAGGCAGTGGTCTGAACGTTAAACTTCTGCTTTCGACAGAATGAACAATATTATATAGTTGGTTAATCTTGTGGCAATTCTCAGAAAACCTCCTTAATGAGATGTATTTGTGAGTAGAAGATCTTGAAAAATGTGTCCCATTCAAACATGACAGACAATAGGGATCTGTTAGGATCTTTGCTATGAGGAGATGGAAGACACCTTGCATTTGTCCATACTACAGACAGATCTAAATTCAATTGCAGCTGTGCTGTGCCAAGGTCAGTTAGGGGCTGTTGGATAGTAACTACATGGGAGACACACAAGGAGCAGCTTTGAAGTGTTGCTCATGCCCCTTATTTCAGCATAGGAATACTTTGTCAGGATACGGTGGCTTGAGAGCACCATTTGAAACTCTGCTCTCACCCCAAAACTCTGCAGCAATTCTGCTGCACAAAACATCCACACAGAACAAAGACAGCTGCCCAAAACTGAATGGTGTGCTCTCTTCTCCCGCTTTCTTTCACAGGAACAGGAGGGAGAAAAGAAAAGCTCCACCACTGCACCATTTCTTCTCCCCTTATCAGGAACTCCCTGCCCTTCAATCTCTGACAATTCATGAGGCAGTAGTATTGTGGTGATGCAAGATCTGGCAAGATCTTAACCCTCTCAGGCTTCTTTATGATCTCAGGGACACACCTTAGGCCTCAGCCTTGACTATTGGCTCGTGGGCAGTTAGCTCCCCCTGAGCTTATCAAAAAACACTGTCTGCTCCCAGGAACTTCTGTTGCCTAACAAGCTCCTGTTTTCTGAAAAACAGCCTTGAAAATATATTTTTGTCTGAGTAACAGCCTAAGTGGAATAATATTATTATTAGGCTTTTCAAGGAAAATTCCAGTAACTACCAGCCTGGATTGTGGCCACAGAGGAAATTTACAAATGACCAGAGTCAGTCATCTTGCAATCCTATACAGAATGGCCCTAAGTGAGACCTTTGGGATCCCCTGGGCTGCAGCACATCTCCCTCTGAGTGGGACATCTCTAGAGCTCAACAACTCTCAAGTTTGCGATACTCAGAGGACCACTGACGGGGCCTGGGCTGATACCCCCCACTCCTCAAGGCTCAACTCCTCAGCTGTTGAGAGATGCAAAGGCATCTGACGTGAGTACTTCACTGAACTCAAGAGGAATTTTTCACAGGCATACCTTTGTAAATGTTTCTTTGTATGTGTGTGTACACATGTGAATTGATTTTAATGCGGTACAGCAAACGTACTATGAGTGTTCCCATCCCACATTCATAGTTACATTAGATTTGTAATTATGTTATTGTTGTGCTTATAGCAAATCCTATCGGATCATTTTGTAAATGTTAAATTAATCAGTGATTAGGTTGTGCTACATTCCTGGGACATAAACCATTGATCAAGTCTGATACTAAATTTGGCAAGGGGGTCTACTCTGAACCTCATGACTCAACAAAACGGGTCTCTTTGCCCTTTGGCACCCTTGCCCTTCTCCATGCTTACATTTTTGGATCCACAGTCTACTCATAAATCATTCTACATTGGTTCTAATCTGATTTTCCTTTGTGTTCTTTATCTGAGTAACAGTGGTAGAGTGAACCTTGCCATCGAACTATATTGTGCTTTTGCAAATTTATATGATACATATAAATTCATAAATTTATAAGATATATATTTATCTTGCTTTTGCTGATACCTTTGCCACTAATTCTAAGCAGTCCAGACCACTCATTTGCAACAAACTTCAGTGAGAGAGGGTGGCTTCCAGGAAAGTTATGATGGCACAAAGGTTTTAAAACTGCTATAGGAACAGAAGAAATAACTATGTGCTCTGATTGCAGAATGAGAGAGGGAGAGAGATTTGCACTGAGCTGCTGTAGTTTTTGGGATGAGGAGCAGACTTTTGTGAAGGACCATCTTTCCTAACCCTTAACCAAAAGGAAACAGGTGCTGTGGATAGCTGGCCTCCCACCAGACCTGTTCAAGATAGTACTGAGAAAAAATGAAGTCTTTGGAGGTCAAAATATAGACTATATTACCACTTTAAAGATAGCTACAGAGTTTTTGAGAACAGTTATATGTGTGTAGTTCAGCTGTGATTTTTAAATGTAACAAAAAATGAGCAGTTGTGTTTTTGCCAATGTGTAAACTGGATAATCTGACAGTCCTTCTTTGTCTGTGACCAGACAGCATTTAACCTGAGAGAAGAAAAGTACTTGTGGATACCCTGCATGAACACTGACAGATCATTCAAATGCAGTGAGCAGAAGCAGCTGGGTGTGGGACCAGGCATTGAACTGGCCCCAAGGAGTTCTGTAGGCAGTTAAAGTCAGTGGAGTACAGAGAATAACATCAAGGAACTCTAGGTTTTTGCCTGTGAGCAGTTTTAGCTAATTAGAGCATACAGACATTTTCCCTTTATAACGACCTTGCTTAAGTAAGATGCAAGGAGCATTTCAAGGACTATTAGACTCTGGTTTTATATTCACAACGTACTTGGGGGAAAGGTGGTTAGAGAATTTTACAATTCAGTCTAACACCGAAGACTGCAGACGGTAAAGAACAGGAGATCTATCCAGCCATCCACTTCCTCTTGCTGCAGCATAAGGCTTCCTCACAGTTAACATTCTGGTGCTTTGTCACAAAATTACACAGTCAGTTTCAGATGTCCTGTCCACTGGCATCCGTCCAATCACGGGACTTGTTCTCCTATTGACACCTGCCTTGCTGTGAGGAATGGGTTCTGCTGGTCACTCTGTCAACCACATTTGCTCAGGTGGCACCTCTTCTTGTGCTCCAAGTCCTTCACCTTCCATCCCTAAAAGTTATATCCTCAGATATTTCCAAAGTGTTATCATGCCTCTGTAGCTATTTTTAGCTCAATAATCTATACCTTGAACTTGAGATTTTTTTCTTGGAAGGTGTCTCCATTCCTATTCCTGGATAATTCATTACTTCCTGGGTGATTTTCATGCAACTGTCTTCAATTTGTAACAAAGTAGCTGAACTGGAATGCAGTGTTTTAAATGACACTTTCAAATGGAGACAGGTTTTTATTTCTTTCTATGCAATCTGACGCTCTGCATTGCTAATATCTCCCACATTTATCATCCTCTGGGCAAAACATTTATCCTTGTTTCTTTTAGCACAGCTGCATTCCAGGTTTTAACTTCCCTAGTATAGATTAGCTTGCATTTTCTGAATATTTTCACTTTTCACTTCTTACTAGCCTTTAAATTATTTCTCTGCAACTGTGGGAGAAAGTTTCAAATCTTTAATTGTTATCATCAAAATGAATACTGAGCTGTGAGGTACTGCAGAGCCCTCAGCAAGAGAACTCTGACATTTAACTCCTCACATCTTAATTTACTGTGTGGCCACTTTTATTGTAGAGCATTCTAATGCAGCACTGGTTATTACTTAATGTCACCAGAGAAAATGTGCTCTTCCTCTACATTTTCTTGTTTGGTCTCCCTAAACTGACAAAATTATGCATTTATCAGTCTTTTCATACCTGTGTTTCAAGTTCAGTGTGAGAAGTGGTAACTGCAGTAAATATGGAAGGAAGAGCCTGAACTCCAGTGAAAACCAAAAACTTTGACCTCTGCTGTACTTCTATGTGTCAATGGTGCCTTCATTTCTTTTTCTCAAGAGATTATTTAGAGCTGTGTATGAATGGAAATGTGCATGGAGCTTATTAAAAAATAAAAGGATGGGATCTGGAAGTGTTATAGGCTGCCATCTGTTGTTTTGTAATCTCCCAATTTAGAAATAAGCAAAATAGGTAGAAGTAACTTTGGTAATGTATTATTATTACCTGTCTAAATATATATTTGGTTGACTAGATACATGAATACAATATACATATTACATATATGTATACATACATACAAATTAAGATGGTCCTGCACTTGGGTCACAACAACCCCATCCAGCACTACAGGCTGGGGGGACAGTGTCTGGAAAGCTGCCCAGTGGAAAAGGACCTGAACACAAGCCAGCGTGTGCCCAGGTGGCCAAGAAGGCCCATGGCATCCTGGCCGGTATCAGCAATGGTGTGGCTGGCAGGAGCAGAGCAGGGATTGTCCCCCTGTACTCAGCACTGGTGAGGCCTCACCCCAAGTGCTGTGTCCAGTTCTGGGCCCCTCACTACAGGAAAGACATTGAGGTGCTGGAGCCTGTCCAGAGAAGGGCAATGGAGCTGGTGAAGAATCTGGAGCACAAGTCCTGTGAGGAATTGCTGAGGGAGCTGGGGGTGTTCAGCCTGGAGAAAAGGACGCTCAGGGGAGACCTTGTCACTCTCTATAACTGCCTGAAAGGAGACTGTAGCCAGGTGAGGATCGGCTTCTTCTCCCAGGGAACAAGTGACAGGATAAAAGGAACTGGCTTCAAGTTGCATGAGGGGAGGTTTACCCTGGATATTAGGAAAAATTTCTTCATGGAAATAGTGGCCAAGCATTGGAACAGGCTGCAAAGGGAAGTGGTGGAGTCACCATCCCTGGAGATACTTCAAAAACGTGTAGCTGTGGTGCTTAGGGACATCGCTTAGTGATGGACTTGGCAATGTTAGACTTACATTTAGACTCAGTGAACTTAAGGGTCTTCTCCAACCTAAATGATTTTACGATTCAAGGCTGGGTTTGGGGTTTTTTTAGGTTAGATGACATTTTAATTTTAAAATAAAATTAAATAAATAAAGCATTACTGAACTTCCACATGTGCCAAGCAGCTGCCCGTTGGATTGTCCACAGTATTTTAGTTCAAGCTTCTCATTTTTGTCCCAATCTAAATGGTTCAGTTTATTACAAATTTTTAAGTTCTGTATGGGTTGGCATTTTGGAGCCAATTGCCTCTTGATTATAAAGTAATATTCTGCACAAATTAAGGATAAGACAACACTAAAAATTGTGGGCTTTGTTCCAGAAACTTTTGTTCTCACGGTCTTAGAGTAGTGAGTAACTGTAGCAACTGTAGCAGGTACAGAGATGCCTGATTTTTCGCTTTTTCTTTTTCTAAATCCCCTTTATACTCACCCACATAACTCTTCATACCCTGCAGTGATTTACCCATGCATTGTTAATCAACCTTATTTCCCAACACCTCTGCCTACTCTTATGGTCTATTTTTCTTCTGTTCCATAGTAACTTTTGCAATTATGCAAGTCAATGATCTTATTTCATCCTTGGAGGTACACAACCATTACCATGTTGTGTTTAAAAAAACTGCCTTCGTAGAGCATTGTGTAATTGACATCATATAGCACTCTTTCTGCTACCTTGTTATTATTTTAATTTAAAACAGTAGTAATAGAACATCTGCATTTCCACTTTAATAAACAAAAAGTGCCCTAAAGTTATGAATGAGTATAAAAACTTTACCACAAATATTGGTGTCCAAGAAATATATAAATATTAATATAAAGATGTTTATCAGGACAACTGCTGCATGAAATGAAGGGGCATATGGGTGCTTTTATAAATGCTTGCACAGATTCCTCAGATCCTGTCAGATGCTCCAGATGGAACAGGAGAACCTAGCAAAGTGATTTAAATTAAATTCCATTTAATTTCAGGAATTTGAAAAGATACAGCAAAGCACACAGGGGAGTGTTGTGTGTGCATCTTCACTTGTGTGCTTTTCTATCCCAAAGAAATCAGCAGGGACCTATAGTAGTTCAAGTTATTTTAGATGTAATCAGTCTAGCTAAAGGAGGCTTTAAAGTACTGAAATCCTGAATTATCTGTATGCAGATACATGTGGGAAAAAACCCTATAAATCTGAGAAACAAGATTTTAAAAGAAACAGCGGTATCTTTTTATTTGGTGAGTTTCTAAAGCTGATTCAGGTTGGAACCTCCTTTGCAGAACTGCACCTGGCAGCAGATCTGACATTTCTTGTCTTCCTATTGGACAAGGAAAAACTGTAAATCATCCCACTGCTTTCCCACAGAATATTTTTTGCACTCCTGCATTGGTAGCACTAACTAGGGAAACAGGTTAACCTTTGCCTTTAGTCAAGCCTACTCTAAGTCTCCCATTTAAAATCAGAGCCTCAACACCGCCTTGATGTTTGCTATTTTAAAACCTACCTGCCTACTTGTTAGTTACAGGCAGGAATGTAAACTGGCTTAGGGACTTTGAATTTTGTTCTCTTTTTATCCAGAGAGCTGGAGTGAAACTGCACACAGAATTCTTCAACTTGCCAAACAGAGATCTCCCAAGAGAAAATGACTTGGAGCTGCCATAGTGATACTTTATGTAAGCAAAAAGGAAAAAAACCCTAGGTTTGCCACATGTTTTGATAGCCCTCTGCTTGTTTCTCAGGTGTCCTTCTGCAATTCTTAAAGCCTGCTTTCTTGCTTGTGTAAGCTGCAATTTACATGAGTTTTCTTGCTCCAGCAGTGTGTTTTAAAGCAACACAGCTGACATTGAAAGGTGAAATCTTGAGAGTTGTGGATTGATAAATAGGATAGGTCTGCCCAATTCAGTGTAATATTTCAGTCATCAAGAGGAGACAGGGCACTCAGCACTGCATGCAAGCTTGTGCTTGCCAAGGCACTGCCTAACTACACAATGAAGGTCTTATCAAATACATATGGTCCGAGGAGGCTTGTGCAGTCCCGATCCTTAACAAATGGTTGAGTCAGAATCATAGGTTTATAAATTGCATTGTTTTCTGGGAGATAATGTGGCAAGGGAGAGTGGGCAAGAGAGAGAAACATCTGAAGCAAAGGGGTGAAGAAAGCAGGCTGAGGATTCCAGCCAGCCCTGAAAGCTATGTCAGAATCCCTCTGCAAATCCGCAGCCTTACTACAGTCTCTGGTATAATTTTATTTATATGATTTATCACTGAATAATTTTAGAAGTCTGAAAAAGTAATTATTTTTGTTAACTTAAAATTGGGGGGAAATATCTAATGTTTATTGTTGCAATGTTTTTTCAAAGTTTTTGCAAAAGAAAAAAGAGAATGGAAGACCAAAATCAGTGGCCTTGAAGACTTTGCTTTGACAATTGGTGATGGAAGAGAAAAATTGAGCGTAAGAGCAAAGTAGCTCAGAGGAGTTCCACGTCATTGTGAGTACAGATGGAAATTATCCTGGTGTGTAGGAAGGGAAGGAAGGTAGTAGAGACAGCTTGACTAAGAGATGTTCGGTGACCTCAAGCACAAGAAACTGGTTTTGCAGGGTTGCTCTGTAAATCAGATCAACAAAATTATCTGAATTAAAAAGGAGCACAAAAAAGTCTTTGTCCTTCCCTCCCCCACTCTTTGTTTTTTGTTAGACTGAGTTGTTTCACTGACACAGCTGATGGTGTAGGCCTACAAACAACTGCTTCAGCACTACTCAAAGAGTTGATACTGATGCTTAGAGAAGAGGATCTGCTGCCTTGGAGATGAGATGTTTAGCATGTATTCAGAAAGGTCATTACTCTTCAGTACAAATCCGAGATGGGAAAAGACTGGCTAGGTAGCAGTAATTTGAAAAAGCCTCTGAGGTGGAACAGATCATGACCTCCAGGTGCAGCAACAATGTGACACTTGCAAAAGGAAAAAAGAAGGCAAATGTTTGAGTCATGTAGAAACAAATGCAAATTCCAGCATATCACACAACCTTCTCAATCGATTTAGCACTGACAGTGTGAATGTGTGGTCTAGTAGTGGACATTAAGTTACAAAAAAAAAAGTAAATTAGCTGGAGATAGTTCAGAAGAGAATAGGAGAAATATACATTCAAAGGGGCCTGTAAGGAAAAAATCCAAGGAATCTTTCCAATATAGGAACGACTGAGGAGATGCATGGCAGTTTCCAGCTCTGCAGCATCTTTTTATATACTCCTCAGGGATTAAATCTTTTGCCAATGTCCTCAAGAAACAGAAGAAATAGTATGGGCCTAAAACTACAGCTTCTAGCTGTAGAAGATCTAGAAGATCTAGCTTCTTGTCTCCAACCATATGGATAACAAATGCAGGAAGAGACTGCCTGAGGAAAGGTGTGAAAGTGTCTATCAGTGGAGGTTTTAAAACAGGTTAGACAGGCCTCTGTTGGGAACAATCCAGATGTGCTCCCTGGGAAAAAGGGCCAGTGAGCAGGATTAATGAGGCTGCTTCCCATGTAACTTGCTGCGAGCCTCTGGAATTCAGGTGAGCAGCCTGGCCATGAAAAGCACAGAATACGTGTGTCACCACTCCATGCAGTCATGGGTCCTCCATACTGAAGTGTCTCTGCAGGGCCACTGCTTCTCCCTGCCACAACAGGAACTTCACATTTTGTGCTATTCTGCTTTTGTTGTTGAGTGGAACATAAACATTTGCTGCAGTTGTGGGGGAACAGTGTTTCATTTTACTTCCAGGTCACTAAATTTTTCTTTTTTATTAATAACACTCCTCCGACCACCTGTGTTACCTGTGCTGAAACGCCTACAAAAGCAGCTTGTAGCAAAGAGCCCTGCTCATCATGAGAGAGGACGTCTGCTGTGGTGATGCCTTAGGTGTTGACTTTTATATTTTTCAGATTCTGTATTCCTAGTGTGTGACTCTGGGGTGTCTTCTAGCCTGTTGGTTGCTGTTCTCTCATGCTGGGATGGACATAACAAAAGCCTCTCTAGGCTCCAAGGACACCCAGCCTGTCCTAGGCCAAAAATGTGTAAACCAGCATCTTGAGAAGGGGGACAAGCTGAGGGGAAATTGCATCATTGGCTGGAGTTTGATTGGTGAAGTTGAGTTGATATGCAAGTAGACCAAACCTGTGGGGGTGTGAAGAGCTTGTGACTCGTCATCCATCTTGGGTGTAGCCTTTGGCCTGCCCAGGGTGTACCTCTGAAGGCCTTTCTAATAAATAACCACCTTTATTCCCTTACTCCTGTGTAGTCTCTGTTTGTAGGTTGGCCTCTTTAGGCATCAGTGGGACCAAACAATGATGACCCAGAGGAGGGCCAACAAGTTGGTCAGAGGGATGGAGCACCTCTCCTATGAGGAAAGGCTGAGAGGATTGGGACTGTTTAGCCTGGAAAAGAGAAGACTTCAGCATGACCTAATTGCAGCCTTCCAGTATCTGAAGGGAATTTACAGGAAAGATGGGGCAAGACTATTTACAAGAGCATGTAGTGACAGGAAAAGAGGGAATGGATGCAAATAGAAAGAAAGTAGGTTTAGATTAGGTATTAGGGAAAAACACTTTACTGTAAGAGAGGTGAGGCTCTGGAACTGGTTGCTCAGAGGGGTTGTGGATGCCACATCCCTGAAGGGGTTCAAGGCCAGGTTGGATGAGGCTTTGAGCAACCTGGTCAAGTAGAAAGTGTCCTTGCCTACGGCAGGAGGGTTGAAACGAGATGATCTTTAACCCAAACCCTTCCAAACCAAACCATTCTATGATTCAATGGCGGCCTCTCGCTATAAACGTCGCTTTCGCCGCTGGGCTCCAAGCCCCCTCGGCCGTACCACGGCACACTTCTACTCCGTCACGGTCCGTCAAACCTCCCGAGCGGCAGCACCTCTGCCCTTCCCCAGCCGCCGCAAGNAGAAAGTGTCCTTGCCTACGGCAGGAGGGTTGAAACGAGATGATCTTTAACCCAAACCCTTCCAAACCAAACCATTCTATGATTCAATGGCGGCCTCTCGCTATAAACGTCGCTTTCGCCGCTGGGCTCCAAGCCCCCTCGGCCGTACCACGGCACACTTCTACTCCGTCACGGTCCGTCAACCCTCCCGAGCGGCAGCACCTCTGCCCTTCCCCAGCCGCCGCAAGGGGAGCAAAGGCCACTGCCGCCCCTCACGGGCCGGGCGGGCACCGGCGCAGCCCGAGGAGCGGGGGGCGGGGCCGTGCCCACGGGGNCCGTGCCCGGGGGGCCCGGGGGGGCGGGGAGGGGCGGCCCGGGCCCAAGATCCCGGCGCTGCCCGGTGCCGCCGCCAGTGCGATTGGTGCTCTCACCATGGCGGCTGGCAGCGGCACCAAGACGGCCGGGCGGCCCTACGACATCGTGGTGTTCGGCGCCTNCTGCGGGCGGTGCTGGAGCGGGCGGCCGAGCGGCTGGGTACGGGCCGCGGCCGGGGCGGGGGGCGCAGCGCCGCTGCCTGGGAGGCCCAGCGGGGGAAGGGCTGAAGGGCGAAGCGGGGCGAGCCACGGCGCTGTGCCGGGGAGGAGGGGGCTCGTCCCGGGCGGGGCGGTGTCGGTGACGGCGGTCTCCGCTGCGCAGGGAAAGCGGCGTTCGGGGAGGAGGTCGGCGTGCTGCTCTGCGATGTGGGCGACGCTGGCTCGCTGGCCACCATGGCGAGGCAGACCCGGCTGGTGCTCAGCTGCGTGGGCCCGGTGAGTGCGGGGATGCGGGCGGGGCGGTGCCCCCGCGGCCTCCTCCTCCGGGGCCTCGGCTGCGGGCGGCCGGGCTGCCTGCGCCTCAGCGGGGCACGGAGAGCTGCCGCGGCCGCACAGGGACAAGGCAGCTCTTGGAACTCGACCCCGGAGTTCCCGGTACTGCCGTGTACTGCAGTGGCCGAAGGGTTTCCCCCCGCCATCGCAGGTGGTGCTGTTCACGGACAGGTCTCCGCACTGAAATACATCGGGGTTTGTTTTCATTCTTTCACGGACAGCCTAAGATACTGATGGTAAAGTTTGGCCCAGCGTTTTGGGTTGGACCAAAATGTCAGTGGTGCTAGGGTTAATTAAACAGGGAAGTGGAAAAGAGGCCCACAGGCTTGCTGCCATAAACGCTTGGCCCTTTCAAAACGTACAGTGGCAGTACTTCCAGTGCACTCAGAGAGCATCAGAGTGTGTGAGCTGAAAGTTGGGTCATGACAATGTCTTTGAAATTAAGAGTGTTTAAGTAGAGAATATGCTGATAATAAGAGTGCAGAAAGTGTAAAGTGAAATTAGTGGCAGTTGGTCTTAGTGATCTGATCTATGACAGAAATCAGACGCGGTAGTCTGCAGCAAACTCCATTATCAGCAATGAAGTTTGTTATGCTTTCTTCTCCCTACACTCCCAAAAAATAGAAGTGTTATTGCATTTTAGCCCCACTTAGAAAAATCAATAGCCACCAAGTTCTTTTTCATTGTAGGGATGTACTTTAGGTAAAGCACATTGGGTGAGTTGTGGTGTGTGTGGATTTTCTTTTGTTACATCTGGTGTTCTTTCCTTCTATAGTATAGATTCTTGGGAGAACCTGTGGTACAAGCTTGTGTTGAAAATGGTGCAAGCTGCATTGACATTAGTGGAGAACCACAGGTATGTGATAGTAAAAAACTGCTGCCTTATATCAAGGCTCTGCAAAGAGTGCTTGTTTAGTATGTTTCATGTTTGTGAACATGAAGACAAATTCTGCCTCCTGATCTACAATTTTAAGATGCAGTAATTATTTCAAAGTACACTGTACTTAGTTGTATAGTTTTCTTGCTTTTAAGACAAGAGCCTCTTCAGTTCTCTCTGGAAGTCCCAAATTGCTGAATCCTGGTTAAAGCTTCTGTTGTGATTCTACACAGGGATTTTGTACATTTCTTTTCACTGCTGTGAAACTTTCATACTATAGACCAGGAATTACGTATATTTGTCAAAGATACTTGTACATGGTTTGAAGCATGGAGGGTGCTATGATGTGAAGTGTGGATGGCTAATATTGGGTATGGCCAAGAATGAATTTCAGCTTAAAATATTTGTTCTGACTGTGTTTCAGTTTCTGGAAGGAATGTACCTGAAATACAATGAAAAAGCTGCGGAAAAGGGAGTATATATTGTTGGAAGCTGTGGCTTTGACTCCATACCAGCGGATATGGGAGTGCTGTACACCAGAGACAAGCTGAAAGGTGACTAGAATAAGTGTATTTTTATGGTGAAAAAGAAACACACATTGTGCTGTCATCTGGTTTCCTAAAGCAGCAGTGTTCCTGTGGAAACTCTGTCAGTGTCTCTTTTGGCCTGCCTTTACCAGGTGACCAGTTTCAACCAAATGCAGTATAGAGAAATTTAAGTCATATTCTTATTGGATTGCTCATTGGGTAGAGGAGGGATTCAAGGTCATGTTGCTCACGGAGAGGGCCCTGTGATTAGCTCAGTTGTTCAGAGCATGGTGCTAATAACACCAAAGTTGTGGGTTTGATCTCCGTGTGGGCCATTCACTTAAGGGTTGGACTCGATGATGCTCGTGGGTCCCTTCCAACTCGGAATATTCTGTGAATGTGAGAGGACAGAATGTTCAGCTGTGAGGCGCAGGCTGCTCAGCCAGTGTGTGGATGTCCCTAGGCAGCCACAGCACACTGCCTCTTGTACAGTGAGAATCGTGTAGGGAAGAGACTGTGGGAAAGGGTCCACAGATTGGTGGGTAATCAGGTTTCCCGAGTTTTATTTTCAGTTGCAAGCTCTGAGAAGCTGTTGTGTGAGTGTAAGTAGCAGAACAGTGCCATACAGTGCCTTTTACTTTAATAGCAGCTAGAGGGTAACTGAAAGATGAGAAATATATTTGAGAAAATATCTGAGAGGATTTAATTCTATGTAAATAGCACTTGATCCTGATCTCAAATAAGGATACTCTGTTCATCAGGTCTGACTTTCAGTTGGGAGGGCCCATAACAGTATCCAAATGTGTTGCTTTTATGGACTATTAAAAAGGCTGCTAAATGGGATTGGTTTACATTGGAGTGAGCATTCAGTTGAAGAAATCTCAATTCAGATCTGACTGGAGGGAGAAACAAGGCATGGAAATGAGTATCTGGATGTTCATGAGGTTGTAATTTGATAATTTTGTTTTGAATAAAGATGTCTTTTATCTCTTCCTATTTTGACTTTATGGCATTACCACCTGTCTATCCAGTTGGTTGCTATACTGAAACTTATCCATACAAATACAGTTTTCCGATCTCAGAAGGAACTAAGCAAAGCAAAACAAATCAGAATTTGGAGGCGTTGTGTTGTTCTGCTGTTCATCAAACTAAGCATTCTTTGCAAAACACAAGCTATTCTAAAATTAAATGTTTTGGGATATTTTGTGTGTTTTGGGTTTTTTGGGGGTTTTGTGGGTTGCTTTGTTTTGGTGGTGGGTTTTTTGTAGCTCAGACATACCAAAATTTTAAGTCTATGTTTGCTTTCACAGCCTATGTCATCCTTTATTTTGAAACTGGGAGGAAAACTAAATGTGGCTCTTAATATAACTTTACTTTTTTTTCTATTTTTTTTTTGTGTTCTCTCATTAATTAGATCAAACAAATGAAAAAAGTAATGAATAGAGGTAATACTAGTGACCCATATTGAAGTAATTTACACAAGAAATGCAATACTTGCTAACTCAAATAGCTGTGCATCCTAATGTTACATTATTTTGTTTTGAGATAGAGATGTAACTCTGCTTTTTCAGCTGATAATGTCAGTGGCCTGCTGTTTGAGTCTACCAGAGTGTTCTCTGGCTTTGCAGAATAATGACTGCATGTGCCAAGTAATGTTTTCTCCTCTCTTACAGGTACCTTAACTGCTGTTGAGAGTTTCCTGTCGGTGAAGTCTGGGCCTGAGGTTGGTTGGTTTCTACCTTCCTGAAACTCAGGAGTACTTGTGATAACATCACCATAGCCCATTAGAATAACTGTTGCTACATTGAGTCAGACCAAGCTGGCAGTTCTTTGATGATGTCTAAGGACTTTATTCTTTAGGAGCTACTAAAAGTATCCCAAGCAAACACCCTTTTGTAAGGTCTGTTTGCAGAGCTGTCTGCCTACACTTTGCTCTGGTAAGCTGTTTCAGGAATTATTTTGCAAAGATGTGGGAAGGATTCTTACACAAGTGAAACGATAACAGGTTCATAGTGTGTTGCCAGTAATCCTAGTGTTTGGCTGTTTGGGTTTTTGTTTGTTGGTGGGGGGAGAGTTGTTTCAATGTACTTTAACACATGTAATCATAATACCTGTAGGTAGTAAGTGTAATAATGTGTAATATAATGTAATAATTCTAATGTAGTTGTTAAAACAATGCAGCAATGATCCAAACCAGTCTTGATCCCCAACAACCAAACACTGCTGCTCCTGGCATGAGCACCCGTCTTGCCTTACAAACCAGCTTTGTTCTTTGTTCTTACAAACATCTGGAGGAGTGGAGGAAGCCCATGGAATGGGAGAGTAATATCTGTCCATTAAGGAATGGGGGAGAGTAGTTAATGGGAATGTGTAAATCTGTATGTTGGGTATGAAGATGTTTAAATAAATAGCATAAGTTCAAAGTGTTGGTAAGAAGGGATTTCAGTAATGACACTGAGATGGTTACAAGAGATACAGATAGGTATTAAATTCTGTGGGGCCTGAGTATGTTGCAGATCATATGGAATGAGGCATGGAGATTGCATTGGGTCTGGCTGAGCTGGAGTTCATTTCCCCACGGCAGTGCTGTGCTGTATGTGGCAGCTAGAGGTGTCAGTAACACAGCCACGTTCTGGCTACTGCTGAGCAGTGCTGGCATGGCACTAAGGCCGTTCTCTGCAACATTCCCCCTTCACCTGGTAGGCTGGGGTGGGCAAGGTCCTGAGAGGGAACATAGCCAGGGCAGCTGCCCCAAACTGACCAAAGGGATATTCCATAATGTATGAGTTCTGCTCAGCAATAAAGGCTAAGGGAAAGGAGGAAAAATGGTGGAGGTAGGAGAGTGGGGAGGCATTTGTTACTACTACACCTTTGCTTCCATCTGCAGCTTTTGCTTTATTAAATTGCCTTTATCTTTACACACAAGGGATTTTTCCATCTTATTTTCTCCTCTTCCTATCTTAGCTAGGAGGAGAGTGATAGAGTTCTTGGTGAGCACCTGGCATCCAGCCAAGGTCAACCCACACCATTTCAATATACTGTCATCATAACACTTATATGTAATAATTGTAATATATGTAGTGATTCTAATATCATTATTAAAATAATACATGAAACCTTTAAATACTGAACTAATGAGTATTTCATGGTGTGTCACAAGGGTGTTTGTGTACATGATGGGACCTGGAAGTCAGCTGTCTATGGCCTTGCAGATGAAGACAACCTGAAGAAGCTTCGAAAACAGATAGGATATGCCCCTGTTCCAGTAGTTGGTGCAAAGCTGAAGAAAAGGTATAAGAAGCATAAGATGCAAAATACACGGTCTCCTAACAGTTTCAGTATTTATGATACAGATTGCTAATACAGCATTAAATACTAAAAAGATGATTTAGGACTTTAGTATAGTATGACCACATAGATGCTCATCTAGTAGAATTGAAGATAAGTTCAGTTTTCCTGATTTGTTTATTATCTCTTACTGAAAAGAGCACATGTCCCAGCATTTACTGGGTTTCAAAGTTAACGTGTTCTAAAGGACTTTTAGTGACACGGCAGACTTTTGCTTTCAGGAGTGATTAGTAGAATGGAGGGAAAAAAATGAAAATACTATTTATATTGATTATCAAATTCAACTTTGATATAGTGCATATAGTGAATTATATATAGTGATATATATATATATGTAGTGAATTTTCAGTGAGCCAGGGATGTATTTGGAATTGCTTGCTTTCAGTGAAAAGAGATAATGTAATAAAAATGCTTGAGAGAAAACTGATAATGGTAAGGCCATTATGGTCAGTTTCTTTTCATTTGTGTGAAGATTGGAACGTTCTTTTTCTGACTTAATTTTTTTTTTCATTTGCAGAGGATTTTTGTTTTACAACCAGGAATTCAAGGAGTATTGCATTCCATTCATGGGATCTGATGGTTCTGTTGTGAAAAGGACTCAGCGTTACATGCACACCGAGTTGCAGGAGACACCTGTAAGTTAGTGTTATTTGTACACTGTGTCTTCTGGGTGCACTGGCCTGCTTCATGCTTCTTGAGACTGTGGCTGATGAGCCTGCCTTTGGCTCTTAGCATGATAGTTATGAGTGTCTTGTAGGGTTCTCCTGCTGTCTCATTCCTGGGTATGTATTTGTAGGGAATGGAAACCTTGAGTCACAGAAATATTTGAAAGGTAGCCTTCATGATAAATAATTTAAATTCTGTTTCTGTGCAGAGACTTTTCATATTGTATCAGCAGAGCTTCTAAAAGGATCATAATTGTATATGTGTAGCTATAGCCAGCTCAGTATAGTGTAGTAAATATTCTGATAAAGAATTCATATGCTACTCAATTTTATCTTTAGATTTCTTTGATGCTTGGCTCTCCAGTGTGCAGAGTAAAGGCAATGTGAAGTAATGGTGGTGGAAAAGATGTTTAATTTTTGTTTTCCGTGGTTTCCTGAGAGGAGATGAGCACCAATAATCTGTATAACTGCTGTGCAGGGTCACAGGCATCAGTTAAGAGATGAGGGTGAGATGGTGCTTTAAAAATGTATTTGGAAGCTACAAATGAGAAAGGCTTGCCATTGCTACTTCAGTTTCTCTTAAAGAAAAGCACAAAGAGGAGAAAAGGAATATCTAGGAAAAAAGGCTGAAACTGGATACCAAAACACATCTTCTGTAAAGTTTTCTGTTCTTGTTTACCATGTCTGCTCCCTCACCACTCTGTAGTTACATTGTCTTCCCAGAATGAATGATAAAGTGAAGCATTCTTCAAACAGTTCCTTAGAACTAAGACAATTGTTTAAGGCCCTATTTAAACTGGTATCTGCTGTATGAAACAACTGCATCTTAATTTGGGGGTAGATTGATTTATAAAAATCAGTTGATGGAAAAGATTGATCTAAATCCTATCACTGAAAATACATTCTTGCTTCAGGTCCAGTATGGCGGTTACGTAAACGTAGGTGGTCTTGGCTCTGTTATCAAGCTGATGTTTGCAGGCATGTTATTTCTTCTTCTGGTGAAGTTTAACTTTGGAAGAAAACTTCTGACAAAAGTAAGTTTTCAAAACAAAAAATAATTTAGTGTTTGGAGATATCTTTTTTCCCCTCTAATTCACTGTTGGTCTTTTTTTGTTGTCTTGTTTTTTTTTTTCTCCTCTATTCATATAGTACCCGGAATTTTTCTCTGCTGGACGCTTCACAAAGGAAGGGCCAACCCAGAAACAGGTAACTGACAATTTTCTACCACACTTATTGAATACATTGTTGTGGTAATGGTGGAATAGCAATTTAGAGTCAACTGCTTAGCCTCAAAGAAATAATTTCTAAATGAATCACAGAATATACTGAGTTGGAAGGAACCCACTAGGATCATCCAAGTCCAGCTCCTGGCCCTGCACAGGACACCCCAAGGATCACACCATGTGCCTGAGAGCATTGTCCAAGCGCTTCCTGAACTCTGTCAGGCTGGTGCTGTGACCACTTCCATGGGGAGCCTGTTCCAGTGCCCAACCACCCTGTGGGTGAAGAACCTTTTCCTAATATCCAACCTAACCCTCCTCTGATACAACTTCCAGCCATTTTCTCTGGTCCAGTCACTGGGCATCACAGAGAAGTGACCAGTGTCTGCCCCTCATCTTCCCCTCACAAGGAGCTTGTAACTGCAATGAGGTCTCCCCTCAGTCTCCTCTCCTCCAGGCTGAATGGACCAAGTGACCTCAGCCACTCCTCATACAGCTTCCCCCCAGGCCCAAGTGCACGTTGTGTGTGGCTGTTCAGATAGTTATTGGATATTTAAATAATGGTGCCTTTTGCTCTTAGATATCAAAGTACATGTAACTCCTGTGAGGAATAAATGGATAATGTTGCTGGGCCTGATGTATATCTGTGGATGGCTCAGAGCACTCTGTCAAAGGTGATGACCAAGGGAGACTGATTAGAAAAAACTCAGGACTGAAAGCACTGAGAGAATAAACAGACTTTAGTACAAGGACAGTTCCAACAAAGTGGAAGGAATTAAAAATTTAGATTATACCTTTTAAGCAGTAATCCAAAATAACTTCTCTCATGTTTAAATGGATTATAGTATTTGGCAGGATTCTATATATAGAATTTGGATACTTACATTTATTACTTGTGCTTTCCTGGTAGCAATCAGTTTCTGTTTTGGTGACCATGCTTGTCTTGTCCACTACAGATGGATGGAACCTCTTTTACAATGACTTTTTTTGGTGAGGGTTACAGTGAGGGACAAGATCCCCAGAATGGCAAACCAAACGTGAAGATCTGCACTGAAGTGAAAGGACCAGGTATGTGTTAGTAGTAGCTGACTGCTTTTGCCTAGCATTCCTTGCCCTAAAATAGGTTTATGATTGCACTGCTGTTCCTTTCACCCTTGAGAAGCGCTTGCAACATGAACAGTCAACAGCCTTTACAGTGTATTAACTTGGATACTAGAATTCATTCGTGACCTCGTTTTTGAAATAGCCAGTTCACTTGCATTCTTGTCATTCTCTTTCCTCTGACTTTCCCTGTTCTAATTTTCACTTTTGCAGAGCAGACCTATTGAAGGGGGCTTTAAGGATAGTTTTTAGTTGTTATAGCCTGGACTTAGTACTTTGTTTATTTCCAGTTCCCTGACACTGAACTTAAACGGGTCTGGTGTGGTATAATTTCTAACTCACGTTCTTCTGATCTGGTCATTCCTTGAGAGGAGATGACACCTGAAGTTTGGAGAGAGCAAGAATGTACATTCAGGAAGGAGTTACTGTAGTATAGCTTCTTTAAACTAGAGATGTGGCAGAATGCAAGCATCTCACAGCAAAACTCTGAATTTAGGCACAGGATAGGGAAAGCTCTTGCTGTGTCAGAGAGCCTTCTGTCACCATGATGTGGTCACTCACAGTTGTGTGCTTAGAGGCCATTACATGAAGCAGCATTTGTCTGGATTAGATCTTAAGGACTTCACCAGCTACTTGGTCTGATTGCTAGGTAAAAAAAGCTGTTTTTACGTGGGGCAGGCTGTTTCATTGCCAAAGACATTATTCTTCAGATTGCTGTAGGGAAGAGCAAGATTATATTCTACATTTCAACACACTGTACTTCATTGGGGGGTTTGTTTTTTTTGTCAGAGCCTGGATATATTGCTACACCAATTGCAATGGTTCAAGCAGCTGTATCTCTTCTGGAAGATGCAGCTTCTCTGCCTAAACGGTGAGTACCTTCCCAAGCTGAGCAGCTTACTCTCCCTTAAAGCTACTGTGTGCAAATGTTTCTCTTTGAAAATCCACTTACCAGCCCTGGGGATTTGTGTTACCTCACCTAGCTGGCTGTGCAAGGGAGATGCTTCTCCACAAGCTGATTTAAAACCACTTGCTCTGCACCAGCCAATCAGTTTGAAAGGATGTAGTCATAGGCTTTTAGTCAGGCTTTTGCATCAATGTCTTCATATTCAGTTAATGGAATGGTTTCTATTTGCTGGATGCAGAAATGAACCACCCTCCCAAATTCATCACCCACTCTCTTCTGGAAAGTGTTTTTTTTCTTTCTTAGTCAGGGAAGCACATCTTTAACTTCACAAAAAGGCGTCCCTCAATCACTGTGCCACTAATGTTTTTCCTGTTTTGATTTTCACTGACAGGGGTGGCGTATATTCTCCAGGAGCTGCCTTCTCCAAAACAAAACTGATTGATCGCCTCAACAAACGTGGTGTTGAGTTCTCTGTTATTAGCAAGCCTGAAGTCTGAAGTCAAAACATTAAGTGTATGAACTAACACGTTTCCTGGGTCTAACTCTAATAAAACTCATTTGGCTGCAAAAGCCTAATCATAAAACAGTTTCACTGTGCTATTGTTTGCAGCAGAAACAGAAGAAAATTTGAGTTAAAAGCTATAATAGTATTTGCTATAGTGAGCAAACCCCTAAAGGGTGGGTATTGAGTGTTAATTCACAGACATATTAAATTGGTAACTTCTTGGGTACTAATTCTGGAATTTTAATCTCATTCATCTAAGTTCAAGTTCCTGCTTCTTGGACCCACTATAGAATCTGCTTCACAAGTAACCATAGCTGCCTTGCTCTGCCCCACTCTGCAATTCTGTAAAGCAGGCAGCCTGGGAACACAAGTGCCTTAGCAGATGAAACTACTAGTTATTCCTCATGTGTGTTTGGCATATGTCTTTATTAACATTTTCAATGAATCTTTCCTTTATTTAATGACTGTTCTTAGTGCAGATCTATGTGTAGTTTCTGTAGTTAAGGAAGTAGTAATTATCTCTATTGTGCTTTTGCTTCTGTAAAGAAGGAGGCTTGTTCTGTTCATTGTTTTTGGAATATGACCTGATGTGATTCAGGTTCTGGATGCACTGGCCTGTTTCACACTATTTGATACTGTGGTTGATGAGCCTGCTTTTTGCTGTTAGCATAAGAATTATCTGAGTGTCTTGTCCTGTTGTCTGATTTCTGTGTTTGTATTTGTGGGCAATGGAAGCCTTGAGTTACAGGAATATTTGAAAGGTAGCCTTCATGATTTTCAGGAGTGTGAATACATTAAATTCTGTTTCTGTGCAGAGGCTTTTTTTGTTGTATCAGTAGAACTTGTAAAAACTCTGAAAATTACTCTGAGATCTATAAAGGTTATAAAAGTCTCCCTCAGATGCATCACCTTTTTTATTATGAGGGAAATCACATTCAAATTGATGCTTTATAGTATCATAGCTGTACTGAAAATTGCTTTATGGATGTAGTTCACGATATGGTGGTGTTTTAGGTGCTGCTTTTTAAGTTTATGCTGTCACTGCACTGTCTTCAGTAACCTAAAATTAAAAAATGTCTGTTAATACTTTATTCATTACCAAATAGACTAATTTCACACTGAACTAGATGAAACTGAGGATGCTGAAACACTGCTTTTCCATTCAGATCACCCCTGAATATGAAACATTTACATGCTCTGTACTACCTGTGAGAGTTTATGTGTTTAAGGCACAGAGATCAGAGCAGTCCCTGTGTGCAATTCACAGGCTTTGGTTCTGATATTTCTCTTCAGAACTGACCCTTTCCCACTGCCCATGACCAGGGAGCAGTTTTCCAGCACAAGGTGTGTAGGCAACCAGCAGTGACCATCACCTTGCAGTGCCCTCTGCACTGCTGCACAGCCAGAGTGACCCACTCTGCCTCTGACAGGGGCAAATACAATTGTCAAGTCCCCAATGCTTAAAGCTTCAGTCATGACAACAGAAAGGTTATTTTTCAAATCAATTTCCTGAAGAAACAAAAATCTAGCATCTTGTTGTCTGCAATGTTACCTCCTATCCCAGTAATTTGCAATTTCTACACTGCTCTTTTAAAAGGCACACAACCCTTACTCCATGTGGCAGCACCTGCAGTTACTGTATTCCAGATGCCAGTCAACAAAGCAACAACCACACCTTATTTCTGCGCTAATTAATCAATCTGCACACAAGATAAAGGGAGAGTGCTGTAAAAATACCTACGTATCTTCATCTAGCAGTGTTCAGGTCTTCCTAGCTCAGAAGTATCTTACAGTATTGAAAGAGTTAAGAAGGAGAAGGATGAAGCTAGTTAAATAGCATAGATGGTATTTCATAACAAGAAAAAGGTTATAATGGAGGGAGATGGCAATGATTTCATTCAGGTTCACACCAGCAAAAAGATCAGAACCAAGGGGCCCTGTCAGGTGTTACTGCCTTGCATGGTAACAGTTTGATGTCAGTGACTGGAAATACAATTCAACACAAACAACTGATGAGTAAAACTGCTACAGAGAGTCATCACTGAGTCTGACAAACTGACATCACTGACAGTGCTTAGTTGCCGTTCATGTGACTGGATTAGGAGTCTGGTGCATGCACTTCTTGGTTGTAGAAATGCACACTAAACTATACAAAACTACTCAGCACTTAAATACTGACATGGTTAAGCCACAAATTGCATCTTTAAGTATAGATCGAAAAGTCCAGGTTCAACTTACTTTGTTCCATGCAATAAAAACAAGTGTATTTCTTAAAGCTATGGGACAAGGAGACCACTGCAATTAACTGAAAACTATAAACTTTCCCTCTGTTCCCATTTTACTGCTTCAAAAAGGACTGTGTATACAATAACCACATGCATACTAAAAATATCTCACAATTTGAATCCAGGGGTTTCGTTTTAAACAAAGCTCACAAGCTTTCAGTGTGGTTGGTTGCTACTGACTTTTAAAAATACAAACCTTATTTGTAAGAGGAATCTCCAGTAAATTCAGCTCTGATGCTCTTGGAAGATTCTTTTGGGAGCTGGAGTGATGTGTATTTGATCTCAGGGGGTTGGATGCCACAGAAGAAGTAGAAGCTCTGCATGAGGACTGCTGGCTCTCATCCTGTGCCACAGAGCAGGAAGGAACAGGACGAACCACCAAATCCAGTAACCTGTTAAAACACACGATTTAAACTAGGAACATAAATAAATGAAAAAAATCATGCTGTGATCATCGCAGATGATGCAGAACAAAAACATTCAGTGAAGAAATACAGGTGAACCCTCACTGCTGGGGTGATATATTAGGCCCACATGGGAGTGACATGCACTTCTTTTTGCTTGTCTGTCCAAGTCTGTACACCAACAGCTTGGTGGTAGTCAAAGCTTTAGTTTCAGTGGTTTTAAACTCTGTAAGCACGTTTACCATGATGTAAATACATGTATTTGCATAACTATTATCATAGCAGAAAAATATGTCTCTCCAAATATTACTTACAAGGAATTGTGTCTTAAATGTTACATATTTCATGTGCAAAAAATCAAAGCAAAGCTGTATTCACGTGTACCTTCCCACCCAGACACTAACATAATTCAAACAGATTTCTCTCCTTTTTCTCTCTCTCCCTCTCCAAACACATAGCACAAGGCTAAACTTTGTGAAAAGTCTGCTTACTTATTATATTCTGAGAAATTGGTTTTCTTGTTTTCTAGCCATGCTTCTTTAAATCTGGACAGTATTTTAGTGATGAAACTTGTTCTTGTATGCACATTTCCTGCATTAGCCTGCCTTGTTGATGTTGATAAAGGCTTTGGCCTTGGCACTGTAAAGCAAGAGGGGAAAATATCAGCCTTGTGTAAGCCAAGTGATGGCTGGCTGTACATCATATTTCCCTTCCCTAAAATTACCTTCTCTTAAGACCGATGAAGGCAAACGGTACGGCTTGGCTCTCTCTACTGCCAGCTTCCTTTGAACTGTGGGAAGGATCTTGATGTATTGGTCTAATAGAGAATTTCTGGCAACTGCTCTCTCTCTCAAGCGAGGATCGCGATCATTCTGTCAAAGGAAATGTGTAAAGCAAGAAGTTAACAATTTACAAGAAGTTCATTGCACAGAACTGTCTGCTCATTCTAACTAGGGCCTAAATTTGCTCTACAGATACAGGAGAACACATCCACTGCACAGAGCCACAGCAAGTTCCACCCAGGAGCACACACCAATTTCACCTGATAGTTTTAGATAAGTCCAAGGAAGACTGGAATAAAAACAGAACATAAAACTCCTAGTTCTGGCACTCTGCAGAGCATCATTCTCATATACTTGTTAACACCTGCAATTTTCAAATGGCTTATGGAAAAGCAGGCTTTCCCCCGGTTATCTTGAAATACAGATGTCTGAGATGACTGAATACACAGGGCAACTGAAAATTATGTTGGATAAAATGATGGGAAAATTAAAACGAGTTAAGAAAATCTACCTACACACACCTTCTGTCTTCAAAATACAGTACTTAAACCTTCAGTTTTCAAATACAGGACTTAAACCTTCCAAGACTGCCATGTAAGTGTGATATACTGGAAAAATACACTTTAAAAAAAACAACACATGTATCAGAGATCCATAAGAGAAGTTCAGATAACACAAAATTAAATCTGCATATTTTGAGAAACATAGGTTAGAATTTATGTCATAAATTTGGTACCATGAAACTAGTGGTTTGAGAAAATAAAAAACCCAAAACCACAACTAAACCCCACTACACGTATTTTACCTGTCAAGCATCCAGACTGCTCTCAGCTAGAAAAGCAAGATACAAGAAGTGACATACAATATATTCTTTATTCCACAGAAAAAAGTGACACAAACAACTTCCATAGTCTAAGCCATACATAACAGAGGGATCTGAGGAACTGAATTAAAAGATGGGATGGTAGAAAAGATACATATTTATTCCTCAGATGCAAACAAACTTTAAATGGAGTCAACTATGGTCTGCAACATTTAATTTAGAACTTTAC
This sequence comes from Pachycephala philippinensis, assembly GCA_013397055.1. NCBI lineage: Eukaryota > Metazoa > Chordata > Aves > Passeriformes > Pachycephala > Pachycephala philippinensis. The sequence goes on from VWZT01011964.1 coordinate 1,435,089, forward strand.
AAGGCAGTTTGCAGTAGTAAAATTATTTCAGACAGCTTTTAGGTTCAGCTTAACTTTACATGTAGCAACTTATTCCCAGGCTTTCAAAGAATGGTATAAAAGACAACGCAGGATTTTTATTGAGGACTATAAAAAGTGGTTAGTCACACCCACAGAAACTTGCACACTCAGCAGGATGTCTACCCTTACCATCAGACTGGCCTTCATGGACTGATTCAGCTGCAGTGCTGGGATGTAGTTGGCACGCTGCAGATGGTGGACTAAAAGGAATTCATGATTCTGAACACCAGATTTGGTCTGTAAAAACTTCTCCAAACACTCCTGTGGGAAAGAACACGTTTCAAACATTTATTACGATTCTGCCTTTTCTCTTGCCAAAGAAACGATTAAGATTGTTTTGTTTCTTCTCCAAACTCACTTTTTCCGTGTCTGTGAAGGGCAGCTTCAGCAAATCCTCCATGAGCCCCATCTCCTGACAGATTTCATACATGTGCTTGAGCAGCTCTTCTACGTTTAACTTTGTGGTGTGTTGCTGCAACAGACCCCAAGCCTCCACCATGCATCTGGAGGTAAGATTTTGGACATGGAAAGGAATAGGAACACTAGAGCCAAAAAGGTGCCCCACAGTGATTGCTATTCATTCAAAGATCAAAGCAAATGGAGGGGAGCCCCATTTTTATCATCACATCTCCACATTTCCCAATATCTGAATGCCAAAACCGTGGGAGAGATTTCCTTACCTATTGGACAACAGCACGGTGAGGAACAGCCGCACTTCGCTGCTGCTGGACATCGACGGCTTCATCATCTGCATGTACCTGAGGGCTCTCCTGTGCTCCCCCTGGCACATGAGGGACTGAATTATCCTCATGTGTTGCCATGACACAGTTTTGATCGTAGCTGGATGGAAGAGCAGGGCCAAGGAATTCTGGAGAAGTTGAGAGCACCTTCATTACCATAGATACACAAACCCATGCAACAAACTCAGTCAAAACTTTCTTCAGCGAGGCTGGAGGTGGGTTAAACAAACTCAGATGTCTAACTAACAAAATACTTGATGCAGGACATATCAACAAAAATTCTTCAGTATTTGCAGGAAAAAAGGAATCAGCCATAGAGAACAAAGAGAATGTTTTAAGAGGAGCAATTTGGATTTTTCTAAGTTAACAAAAGTCTGTGTACAAACATTGCTTTTAAGAAATATATTACTAGGTAAGTTACTCTGTAAAAAAAATGGATTCTGTTGACATGGTGACAAGTAAAGAACAACCTTCAGCATCAGGAAGAACAGGTTGAAAAGTCAGTTCTGCAGCCNCCTGTCAGAGTAGTTAAAAAGCAATTTCAAATCATAACTTACTGCTCAAGATGTCAGAGCAGTGTTACAAAAAAGTTTCTAATGCTTCAACAGCTCCTAATACCTAGGTACCAATTTTTAGAAACACTTTTATTGATTACAGCCCTGCACTGCAATGTGTGTCTAAGTCAACTGTTTCATACTCACTTCATAATCATTGTGATCTAGAAGCCAAAACCCTCGAATAAGCTTAACGAGACCCCAAGGAATAGCAAAGGCAGTTAGAAAGGAAACAAGTAAAGTTCCTGTTTTATTTGGGAAGGAATGCATGATATCCAGCAGCAAGTAAATTATCTGAGAGTATCTAATTAAGGTGAATAAATTGCTAAGACCAAAAATTTATCACATTACATTTAGCAAAACAATGAAATAAGAATATAAAAATGGTAGGAAGCAGAACACCCTAATGTATTGATCTTGCCATTTTAAGGTATTACAGCCTGTTGTATCAATAGTCACATCCTAACCACAAATCAACATTCTGAATAAACTGCCAGAGAGAAACACTTGTGGATTTCTGAAAGGAAATCAAAAAAGCAGGTATTGGGTTTTTAAACACTGCTGTTATAAACTCAGGCTCCTGCTTCAGTCAGTGAAGCTACCAGTTGGGACGTTCAAAACTCTTGAACATCCAGTGCTTAATTATTAAAAAAACAAGCTCTACAGCTGTTTTGTTTTCCTCACTTCCTGACTTCACAAAACAACACGAATTATAGTGCCCTTACAATACAACTTAACACTGAGTGAAATTCTGTTTAAAACTATAT
>VWZT01011965.1:10496-38967 GCA_013397055.1 Pachycephala philippinensis
AGTTATAAAGGAAGTGTATCTGTCCTCCATTACACTTATTTCTGCAGTTTGCACTAAAAGCATTAGGATAGGTACTTATCCCTGACACCAAAACCACAGAGTCTCACTTTTTAATTTCTCTCTTGATTAGCTGATATTTTTTTTTAAACTAGAACACCCCTCCCTCCTTCTCTGATACGTTTTTCCCCTTTTAAAAGTGTATCTGTTGCCCTAAGTGCAGCTGAAATGAGTGAACATGTTATGTGGTGCTTCAGGGAATTCCTGGAGGATTGATTCAATTCTTCTGGGATCTGCATTCTGAGAACTGAGAGCACAAGTGCTGCAAAACCTGTTTGTGAATCAAACCCAGGCATTAATATATATTAACGTGTGTGTGCATGCGTGCATGTGTGCATGTGTGTGTGTTAAGGAAAAAAATAAAGGTTGACTCAAAGAAAGAAAATCAGAAGCAGAAAAAAAGACCAGGATCCTGAGGGTTTTGGAGAATGTTTTTTTTTAAGCGAAAGCTAATGGAATCCAATATAACTGCTGAAACCTTGTCATCCTTGCTATCAGTGAGAGCCTTTGAATAAGCTAAATCCTTAATCAGTATAGCCTAAGACCCCAATGACTATGTGTAGAAGTGTTAGTCCAGATAAATCCTTGAAGGTTTCAAAGATTTGAAGAGCACTGGCACTTTTCTGTGTAGTGCCTGCCCTTTGTCCTTTTCTCCATGATGTCATTATTGAAGTTTTACACTCACTATGCATGGTGTAAGTTGACATTGACAGTTTCAACACTTTCACACTGACTCTGGAGGATTGTTAGCTTTGAAGCTATTTGGCCTTGAGCAGTGAATTCTTTTTTTGAGCTCATACTGGCTTATAATATCTGAGAAGGTTTGCATCAGTATAGCCCCAGCTTGAATTAGGAGAGAAGGCTGGTTTCCAACTTGGAACTGTTACCCACATGATAGAAATAGAGAACACTATACCATTTCAGATGGGCAGCAAAGTCAATGTTCCTGAATCCCCCTGGGATGCAACAATGAGTTTTCATTTTAACATCACAGTTAAAACAACATCGGCAGCATGGCTTTTCTTGTAATCAGAACTCTGAAAAGCAGTTAAGCTTGGAAGTGACTGTAAGAATATGCGATCTTCTGCCCTGTGGTCTGTTTGTTATTAGCCTTTTTGGAAACATCTGCATGGGGCCAGAGGCATATTTCATATCAGTGTAATTTAATTCAAGTATTTTATGAAAATAAAAATAAAATGCTGTGTGGTGATTTAGACACATTGAATATCAAAGAACACAAGCACTAACAAGCAACACAAAGAAAGTGAGCTGTTCAGACACTTACTCATGTGAGTTGTCCCGTGGAACTTTATCAAGATGACACATATAAGCAAAGACTTAAAGGCTGGGTCCAAAGCCTAAGGCATTAGTGACCACTTGGTGGTAGGTTTTGAGACTCCTCTAGCTGAAGCCAAAGAGGCTCCTCTACATGTCAAAGAACCTTTGAGGTGCAAGGCCCTGGCACATTTGAGGATGAATGGCTGTTGTAGCAGGAGAGTTGTGGGAGAGAAAATCTTCCAGGAATTGTGAGCTGAGTCTGTATCTCTCCTTAACAAATTTTTTAGCTTTTCATCCATTTCCTCTTAAGGATAAAACATGATGGTAGAATATTCAGCTACCTGAAAATTTCTAGCTCAGGAGGTAAAATGCCATCAGCTACCATCATTGAATACAAAGGACATCTAGAGGTTCAAAATGCAGTGCTCCCTTTTGAAGTTCTCAACAGACCATATCAAGAGTAAACCCAGCTGAAAAACAGAAAGAGCAAGAATGGAATTAAATCTGATTGTTTCAGTATACCTGTTCCAGTCTTTTAATTAAAGATGAAAATAAAGCCACTAAATCAGGACAAAAATTTTTTTCTCCATCCATGTGCATATTTAGCTTCAAGCCTTTAGCCAGATGTTGTGAGCAGTCACAGAGTTTATTTAAACAGTCTTGCATCTCCTGTAGAGTCAGAAACATAGCTATCTTGAGGCCTTCTCCAGAAATGTTTTGAATCAGTGAAAAATTTTGTTGGGTTTTCTAATAGGCAATATTTGGCCATTGCTAACCCCAGAGCTATGCACAAAACACATAAAATTTTAGGGTTTGAGAAGGTACCAAAAACTCAATACAGCAACAGTTGTATGAATGATAGATAACTCTTCCACAGGACTTTTGGCTGTGGTTCATGCCCTCTGCCCTCACATCCCAGCAGTTGCCTTCCCCCCTCGCAGTCTGGTTTCAGGCAAGTCTTGTAGCTCACTTGGTCCCTGTATCCTCAGAAGTGACACAAGTCTGTCTTGGGACTTGCCCACTTGAACTGGTCTCAAGTTGAACCAATGTATGCACAGGAATGACCACATTGGGTTGACACTGATTAACAACAGTCTTCAGGGAGAGGTGCAATAGGGACTCTTCTCAGTAAGAAGAGAGAAAGTAAGATTTGCCAAAACACACATTGCAACCCTCTAAAAGAAAAGGCTCTTTCATTTTCTTCCCTGGTCAGCTCCACTAAGCAGAAGCTATGCATTCTCAGATGAAGCGGCTTCTGTAACCTGCTCACCAAGAGGTGTGGGCAGAGCTTCTTGTTCTCCTGAGCTTCAGCCTCTGGAGTTTTCACATCCCTCTTTTTTGTGTGGAGGTCAATCTTCCTATGTATTATTTGTAATTTAGGGGATTCAACTTTAACGAACAGTCTTAAAGGACAACTCCATTTTTCTGGAAGAAAAAAGAAGAATTTCCAAATATTTTCCTGGTTTTTCTCATGCTGTCTTGAAAGGACAAATAAATGAATGATACCAAAAAACACTTAAATAAAGGTATTTTACTTCTTTTGGCCACAAAAATCCACATGAAAGGCAATAATCTTACATTAATATATAGTCTCTGTAAGGTATGAAACTCTCATCAATATTATTATAACTTCAATCAACTCCATCTCTGAAATTGCTTAAAACTTCCATCTGTGAAAGAATGAAGAGAACTCAATCTACTGATTTTGCTGGGCTCTTTTCTACTAGGGCTGGAAAGTCATGTGTAAGGTAATGGCTTGACTTCCTGAAGGGCAGATGGAATTTTAAGAATTTGGAGAGTACAAATAGTTACAAAGAAAAATCACAGTCTTAACCAAGAATAATCTTATTCTTACTAAAATGGTACAAAATGATAACACACATTTTGTTTAACTCCTTCCCTTTAATACCAGAAAAAAATTAACTTAAGTCTACTGCTGAAAGTACTTTAGCCCAGTTCCCCAGTCAGTATAAAATGCCCTAAGTCACTGAAATTAAGGGGCTAGTACTGAATTTCACCCGCATATGTAAGGTGGAACTGAATTGCACTGAATTATTCTTTTATTGTGTACAACTTGTGGCACTTCTCTACCAGTGCTCTGGAGTCCGCTGGTGGTACTGTACTTATAAATTGCTTCTGGCTATCTACTCAGTAAGCCACCAGAAACGTAACGAAAATCAATACAAGAAAAAAAGTCTTCTTCCTGCTATGATTTTCTTCTACTTATATACAGCCTAAAATGTTAGTAGGAAAACTACTTCTGAACCTTCAAATCATAATTTCTCTTTCAGTTACCTAGTTTCTCGATATATGGATTCATTTTACTTCTAAGTAGAATCGTTCTAAGACACAGTTTTAGTCTGCTAGGTTTACTGGTGCTTTCGTGGGCACAAAATATTATCATGTCTCTGTTCTGATGAGAGCCATTGTTCTCACACAGTAAGTGGCAGTTCTTTGAGTGGCTGGGTCAAAACTTGTCTTCAAGTGGCCTTACTTGGCCCTATGTGATTCTGGTCCAGGACCTGGCTGCTGATTGGGAAAGTTTGTATAAGGCAGGGTAGTGTGTCAAAATCTCTGGTCAGGGTGAATATCCTTCTCCTGGTAGGTTAAAAATTAAAGTATTTGCCAGACAAAGACTTATTAATATGTACGCGTTGCTGTTGAGATCTACAATAAGATTCCTATTGACTTTCCATGACAGCTACTATATCACTTACTACCAAAACTCTTAGTTGCTCAGTGATTTCTCTCATCTTCTGATGAAATATTTTGGTACAGAAAAACAGTCCCCCTATAACTATTAAATGCAGCATTCCCACAGATGAAGGGTGGGCAAATGAGTGAAATGTACAGTAGTGAACATTTCCCAGATATCAGTGTGGATTGACACCACCCCAGACTTGTAAAAAAATGTTTTTTCCCTAAGGTCCCAACCTTTCTTCAAAAGAGAGAGGCTCATTTATTTATTTAATTTTGCCCACAATACCTTTGTGAATGGCAAAGCAGCATCAAAAGTAGAATGGAGCAAACACTGACTGATGAAAAGTTCTGAGGGTCTTGTATGAGGATTATTTGAGCTCCGGTGCATCTTTGGGAGCCAGAAGAGCAACCTGAAGTGGGTGTTTAACAATCAGCTACCTTTGACTCTAAGCACAAAGAAATGAATGAGACTTAATTACCTTAGAGACAGAAAAAAATGTGGATTAAATTTGAGTTTTTCATCATCTTGCCATTTTTAACAGAGTGGAGTGGTGGGGGAGTGGGGCAGAAGACATCTGAAATATTTACAGAGTTTGGGAATAGCAAAGGGAGCAAGATCGGAGAGAAGGTTAATGCCATCTTTAATATGGAAAAACTACTCTCTTCCTGTGACATATGCCTTTGGGATAATCTTGATAAATGCATGAGTACGATCAAAATGTCAGCCAGATTTTCATTAGTTCCTATATCCCCCCTGAATGCTCTTCTACAGTCTAGAAGTTGCCTGCAAGAGTCTAGAAGTGGGGATTATCCAGATTACACACTACAAGGACAGTTTTTGGAGAAAAAGAAAATTTTATCTGAAAAAGAAATTTTTCAGATAATTCCCCTTCACCCCTGTAACATGAATGAGAAATCCGAGGCTCTCGCTGTATGTGTGTGCATATATATGGTCTGACACCCATCTTGGGATCGTGCTACATAGGATGCATCTTGTTGCATCGAACTAATGACTGCAGTGCTTGGCAAAGCTGAACTTTTGGCTAGAAACAGATATTTTGGGGGTTCAAATACCGTAACTCTAAATAATGCCTCTAACTTTGCTTCCTTCACTGTTCCTAGTTAAGAATCCTGTTGGTTTATTCCATTTTGCAGCATGATTGCATAAGAATGTTTAAGGACACTTTAAAGTAGTAGAAGACACATCGTTAGAGGAAAACTTACCTAGGATCTTTGCAGAGAGCCCCAAATGGCCCTTAGCTGGCAGTCTTGAAATGTTAGGGGCTTCCCTGAGAGGGGATCTTCCCCTCCTGAGAGCCAACAGCCTCTTACAATTTGGCCTATAAGGTCCCTCTGTGTTCTGCTCTGAAAATCCACCTGCCTTGTCTGGACAGGGTTTATCTCATCATATCCTAATTTCATTAAACTCTTGGGTTATACTTGAGGGCATCAGAAAAAAAAACCAACAAAACAATAGAAAACTTTTAAAGCAGGCTCCTTGTTAATGCCATAGCAGTGGGATTTGGTTGCATCTGCTTGCTAAACACTAATAGGTCACATACAGCCTTGTTGGGATACCTGAGAAAACATCCTTATTGCTTTCCTATATCTGCATGGAAGGTTTATGAAGGATCTGGTGTCAGATAAACAAATATCGTAAGACTGTCTCTAAAAGCTTTGTAACATTTATAGTGCCAAATTCCTGAGGCTGCCTTATCCCAGACCCGTACAGCCAGTTCCTGAAAAATAAGGATCTCTTGATGTTTTTCTTATTCCAGATCCTGGTCTCCTCTCGAAATCCACGTTGCAAAAATCAGCTTTAACATGTCAACGGAGTAACGAAGCACACTTGGAACTGCCTAGCCACTGCCCTCAGCTATCAGTGAAAATTGTGTGGATGCTTTATAAAAATTTTCTTTTTAAGTAATAATAATAATGATAATGATTATAGTAGTGTTATTTGTTAGTGTTTTTCATTACAGATCACCTGTTCCCTGGATCAATGGATGCACTGTATCTCTTACACGACAGAGAGATTTTTCAAAACAAAATTTGGATTCTTCTCACAACAGAGAGAGTCAGAGTGTGCCCAACGTAGTTCCCTGGAACACAAACGAAAGCACAAAGAAATTACAGAACCAAAGGAAAGGAGAAGGTATCTGAGAAAGAACATAGAACTGAGTTTGCTGCAAAGCCATGGAGCAATGTTTTGGCATTACAGAAGATGGATAAGAAGACGAGAAGCTTAGAAAAAGTTGTGGTGATGAATCTTGGAGCAAAGTGTAGAAGAGGGGGCCAAATATAAGCAAAGTGTTGATAAAAGTGACCAAAATATTGTGGAATAGTAGTCTCTGGAGGAAACTGAGAAATTAGGGGAATGAAAAGAAGAAATTGCACACTGAGAAAAATATAGCGGATACCTGCATATATCTGCATACATCAAACAAAGGAGTGTACCTCTTCCTTATCTGTGTATACACAAAAGCCAACAGTCCAAGCCAGAGTTTCTGTCGACATGGTTATTATAAACAAGAAGGGATGGGTAGCTGGGAGAGTGGGGTAAGAGAGTTACAGTGCATTAGAACAAAAATATAGAGTGAACTTCTAAAGCCTGGGATCACGTATTTCTCACAATAAAGCAAACAAGGCAACTGGCAGAGTTCTATAGGGAAAATGACATCACTGCAGATTTTTAGGGATAATCATTTAACTGGATTAGCCCCAAAGTGCTGTGTCTAAAATCAGCATCCCTGTCTCTTTATGTACTCCAGATGAAACACATTAGCAGAAATATGGCAAGGGACATTCACAATGCACTGTTCTACATTATCAGCATTTTTTACAAATCTGCAATTAGTCTAAAGGGCCTGGGTAAATTAGGCCTCTTGATAAATGAAGCACCTAGACAGGTCTCAGATTTATTGGATCTAGCTGTCCTGCTGTCCAGAGCCTGTCGGCTAGGCTGTGGAATGGAGATGGTACAGTGGGAAAGTCTGTGAAGCCAACATACCTGTGAACTGCTGAGCAAACTGTGAAAAGCCCTGACTAGGGCTGCTGACTGATTAGATTTGAAAGTTTCTGCCAGGAATAGTTTAAGTTTAGGGAAAATGCAATGAGTGAATAAGTTAAGAGAGCCTCTTCAAAATTAGGTTTATATGTGTGTGAAATCCTCTGATATTATAGTGACAGGGACACTTAGTGCCTGAGACAAACACATATGTACAATCAGAGAGAATCAGAGAGAGGAGAGAGGAAGAAAAAGAGAGGGAGAGAGGGAGAGAGGGAGAGGCAAAACTTAGTGAAGACAAAGATACTATTTTCATATTGTACAAATTCTGGAGAAAAAAGGATGCAATGTTATTCACTCTTCTCCTTCCCCCGACCCTAAACAAGTCTGTCTGAGAGGTGAATATTTGCGTTCCTAAAGGGAAGACTGGTAGTTTCTGCTACTTTTCACCTCCAAAGTAATTTTAAAGAAAACAGTATACTATGACAGGACATCTTTGATACATGCAGCTATTTGCTTACATGCACAGGCTGCTCCTAGCTATTTTAATACCTCCCCAAAGGTAACTATCACATAATAAAGTTGCTGTCACTGGGAAGCAAAAAATAATCTGGAGGGAAGGAGGCATAGGGAATGTCCAGAATATTCTTATTTATATCTTGAGATCATCTGCAGTGATTTCCATCTACAGTGTGGCGACACCTGCCAACTCCTCTGCTGTTGCTCTTGCTGAACTCAGCTGAACAAGCCAGTTAGGATTTTCCAGCAGATGTTCAGATGTTTCTCTTCTCCCACTCTCTTTCTTTGTTGCCTTCTGTCTTTAAAAGCCCTGTAGGACCCCAGGCTTGCGACATTATCAAGCTTCTCAGAAACAGACCAGATCCAAAGCTCCACTGATTGCAGTGCTCAGATTATTATTAGCAGAGCTAATAATTGAGCATAAAGACAATTCATATTGGTTGTGAAAAGTGGGGAAGAGCAGTAGAAGGAACTAAAATGTCTGGACCCGTTTGTTTGTGAAGGAAGTGCAGAGGGCTGCCACTCCTGTCTGACTGCTTCTTTGCTCCCTGATCACTCAGCGTTCTTTAGTAAAACCACATTGATTTCCCTGTCGATAGTGTTCCCTCCAATCACAAAGAGACTGTCAGTGCCAAATAAATGGCCAAGTGTTTTCCAGGAGTACTCTTAGTTCATCCACCTTATAAAAAGCTTACTTTGCTGCTGTATCTCTCTCCTTTCAAATGAGTACACTCTATGTGATCTTAGAAGAAAGAAAGAAATCTCTTGTGCCTACCAGGGACCCAAATTCACACTGGAAGTGCACAGTGTATCCAATTACACTGCAGTTTGATCCTGCTACTTTTCAAGACCTTCTAAATTATGGAATTAAAATGGTTTAGTGGAAAAAAGGACTGGTGACACTAGCAGTGTTAAGAATTTAGAATGTGCCTTCTCATATATTAAAAAAGGCTCTTTGAATATCATCAAAGAGATTTAAGAATTTTTATTCCTTTTTAAAGCTGTTTTAAAACTGATTAGGCTTTTTAGAATATGTCTGTCTCTTGCTCTCTCTCTTTCCCACTGCCTTTTCTCCCAAGTCTTCCCTCCTGCTGATTAATCAAACTTTTCTTTGTTAACATAGGGCACCTCTGCCAAAATATTATCATTTTGCCAAAGAATGAAGCAGGCAGCCCAGCACTGAGACTTGGCACTGTTTTGTGTTAAGGTCTCCTAAATGCTGTAGGTGTAAAATGACTAGAGAGAATCAGCACTTTTCCAACCACTTAATCTTTCCAACAACAACAAAAGCGCCTGACACTATTCTCACAGAAATAAAAAAAAAAAAAGGTGGGGAAAACACAGAGGGAAGCTAAAAGTTCTGAGGTCCTGTGCACTTGAAAATCATAAAGGAACTTCCTTGGGAAATGTCTGTGGGTTTTTCAGTGGGGAGGTGAAGCCAGATGTATGTCTGTTTCTCTATGAATGAATGTGCACTTATCTTCGTTGAGGCTGAGGGCATCTGCATCCATGCAGCCTAGGCTATGCTGCGCCACTGTGAAAATGTTGATATTCACCATTTGAAAGTAATTAGCAGAGCTGTTGTCTTTAAAATATTCCCTATGTTGAAAATGCTTACAATAATAAACACTAATTGCTTTCAAATGTCAAACTGGAACCACTGCATCTGGGTGGTGTTCCACAAGTGAGCACGAAGGCACATGTATCTGTGGGTGTAGAGATAAATACGGATGTGTGTGTATGCATGTTTGTGTGCGCACATGTGTAGATGTGAGTCTAACATAAAACATACAGCCATGCCTGCCAGAAACAGAAACCTTCTGCATATCTTATTGCTGTCCAGGAAAGAAAATGAGAGATAAGGTGACTTTCAAAGGCTGAAGAGAGAGAAAAGCTGACAGGCTATCTTGCAGTATCTGAAGGAGAGAAAGCACAGTCTTGTGGTTCAGGCACAGAACTGCATATGGCCAGCTCTGGGTGCTGGGACCAGTCTTGCCAGGACAAGTCCCCTGCTGGAGACAACCTGGCTGTCAGGGACATTCACTGATACACCAGGACTGTGACAGAGGGGTTTTCAGCAGCCTTGATCATCATCAGCAGAAGAGGTGAAGGGATGTCTGAATTTTTTCAAATTGTAAAATGTGAAGTTGGGCAATGAAAATAAAGTGTCTAAACTTAATAGTGCTTCTTTAACACTCTAGCTGATGACCTTTCTCCACCACAGAAGATCTCCTGAGGCTAGCACTAAGGCTCTGTTCATAAATGCTTATCAAATATATTGACATTCTCAGCTGCTCTGAGCTAAGTTGCAAAATGTTCTCACTCCATGAGGGACGGGTTGCTAACAAGCCTGTATCTCTTCTCACACCAGTGTAAATCAGAAGCAACACCAAAACAGTCAACATAAGCCATGCTGTCATCAAATTGGAATGAGTGAGGGGAAAATCATGCCTGATTCTGCTTGTCAGTTTACGGCTAAGTTGGAAGTCACATGCTTGGCCCTAATTGAACAGTTCTAAATGAAACAGAAGTTCAGTTCAGCTCATTCAAACCCCACAGTAAAAATTAACCTAGCTCGCACTGTCAGCAATAATCAGGTAAAGTCCTGTGGGACTGTAAAGTTGCAGATGAAAAATAATATCCTCCCAGTGAGGATGGTATTACCCTTTCTAAAGCATCAGAAGCTGGGATCAGAGCTCACCCTCAGGACTATGGCTCCCAGAAATGCACAGCCCTTGCACAATTCTTCCACTGCTCTGTAAAATCCAGGGCAAGATACGCTGTGGCTGTCTCTGGCAGCTGTGTTAGGCCAAACAATGAGTGCTTTAGAAAATCATTCTCACATCTGTGAATAATAATTGGAACACAGATTGGGGACAGCTCTCCAGCACAATGTCTCTCTGCGGGGAGGCTTGCAGTTTCCTGCAGTGAGAGAGCAAGCGGGAGGTCCGTCAACTCCTGGAAGACCCGTCCTGGGAGATCCCAGCTCTCTTTGGTTTGGCAGGAGAGGAGGAGGCCATGAGCCCCCTGGGTTGGCAGGGCTGATGCTGAGTGGGTTTGCAGAGCTCTGCTGAGTCTTGGAGCTGCACCATGCAGGTAGCCCTGCCATACAGAAATGCAGGAGGGAGCCACTGAAGGACAGACACCCTGCCTGGTGGTGTGCTCCCCAGCAGTAGCACCAATGTCCTCCTGCTGCAGAAGGAATCGGGGGCACACAGGCCCACCGTCACTCTGAGCAAGGCATAGCTCTGGCACGAACTCATGGGGGAGTCTTTGCGTGACAGCAGAGGATGAGCAGCTCTTCTCCATTTCCATGTGTGCGTGCTCCAACACCTCAGCTTGCACCGGGTCAGGTTTAGATTAGATACCAGCAAAAATTTCTTCACCGACAGGGTGGTTGGGCACTAGAACAGGCTGCCTAGGAAAGTGGTGGAATCACCATCCCTGGAAGTGTTCAAAAGGTATGTGGATGTGGCACTTGGGGAAATTTAGTCATTTAGTCAGTGTTAGGTTATCAGCTGGAGTCAATGATCTCAGAGGTCTTTTCCAACATTAACAATTTCATGATTATGTGCTGCTACTTATTTCCAACAGTGTTTGGGTTGTAAATTCTGGGGGGAAAGAGCTTAGCATGAGATACTCCTAATTTTTTGGTAAGAGGGAATCCTTAGAAACAGTAAAGTGACCAATTGTGCATTCCTCTGAGGTTGTCACTGTCCTATAAAACCTATTTGCCTCCCCCTTGGACTCTGCATCTTTGCTGGCATTGACTTTAGACACCAGCACCGACAGAGGCTTTGTATCTCCCCCATTCAAAGTACTGTAAAACATGACCGAACAGGGAATATCAGAGGCCATTAAACATGCTTTAAAAGTTCTTTAATTTGATGTATCATGATAACTGCACTTTAATAAAAGCAATCTCTGGTCTTAATAGCCATACAATAAACTGTTATTTATATGAGTCAACGTGCCTGGTCGAGCCTTCCAGGTGTGCCCCAGACTTTGAATCATCAGAGCAATCCAGAGGGAGGACGTTGTCTGACAGAACCCAAACAAGGCTTATAAACAGGTGCCATTTTGCCTAGTCGCATCTAGGGGTATGCTGGCTATATTAAGCACCTGGCACAACATGGCACTTTCAGTGCTTTGATTTATTTCAGTATTACATTTAATTGTTTCCTTCTTGCTGAAGCTTTAACATGCAATGCTTGTAAATATAACCTGCGCCCTCCATATGGCATGCTGGTTTTCCATTTTCAAATGCAATCGTCCTGGAATAATGACTGTGGTATAACTCAATTTGAGTTCTGCTGCTGGGGACTTTATTACATAATGCTTTCTAATTGACCCTCATAGTTTAATAAGACAGAACATTTCGCCAGAACATTGACAAAAGTTATTAATTTTCACTTCAGCAGAGACCAGTGTCCCAATTAAATCCCATGATAATGCCTGACTGACTGACTGACCTCATTATGGCTAATGCTTATTAGTCCTGCAGAGAGGATAACATCACACACTGTTAAAATGGCTAAATGAGCACATACAACTATTCAGCATGATTATAATTTACATACATGACTAATTTTACTCCACCAGTCCTTGTCTGGTGAAACTAATGCTGTAAACTCCTGTCACACAACAAGATAGCCGCTGAGAATTTTGAACCTACCACAAAAACAGACCTTTAGTGTTTTAAAAGAAAACAACACCCAGTTAAATCCTGCCTGCCTTCTTGAAAAACAGTTATAAGTACTCATACTATGTGTACTTCAACTGGCAATGTGCTTATGCATGTTTCTTTTTAAAAAGTAATTACTTCATTTTCTTTAATGAACTCAAATAATGGCTAAGATCAAACCTTTCTGAAAGCATTTTTACATGCCTTACAGTTTAACTGCTCTTCCTCATGAAGGGCTGTGTTTTTACGTTTTCTAGGAGATGTTAAAATGTAATATACACAGCAATTTTGCATTCATCAGAACCTTTCCCTCTGCCCCTTTTAATAGTTCCTCTCCAGGAAATCACTTAAGCCAAAATCCTTTATTAATATGTTATAAACTAAAGAAAGCACAAGTTTGAAAAAGTCACCTGTTTTGACAGAGCCCTTCTGAAAGAATGGCTGCATTTTTCATGTGCTTCTAAGAAGAAGTAGGGTAGGCGAGTACAGTGTAAGGAGTTCTTACACCCTTTCACTATGGTTTTAAGTTGCTATAAATACATACATCTCATGATATGAAGCATGTACCAATACTCCATCCTCAAGATTTTCTGTGGGTTTATTGCATCTTTTTCCCACAGGATTGTATATTTGACAAAGAACAACAGTGAAAGCCTGTCTCCCAGGATTTGGTTTGTTCAGAGGCAGGGCAGTGTTAACTTTCAGAAGAGAAATTGACAAGACAGGACAAGACTCACAGATGCTGGTAGATGAAGATAAATAGCAACACCCACTACCACACACACATATATGCAACCTCACCAGGGCCAGGTGATGGCCTAGATTTTCAGGTTAACAAGGTTAACTTTCTCAGACACACCTCAACGACACCACAGTCTATGCCCCTTGCCTTCGAGTAAGATTTATCCCGTAATAGTGTGGCCTCTTTGAATAAAGTACTTCTGAGCCTGGTGGGCATAGGCTCAGAGCTCAGTCTTCTTCAAAATGACCATAAAAGCAAAGCCAAGGTCAGCAACAGCAGTCACTGCCACTGCATAAAGGCTGTATGCATGAAAATGACTGCCAGGAAAGAGTCCCTTTCCTTATACCAGTTTCTTCCTCCTTTTTTTTCCAGACATATCACTTTTTCACTCGTAAATCCCTTAACTCATGAGACTGGGTTGAGTCTTTCTGCCTTGTTTTCTACCATGTTTTCTGCATTCATTGCTTGCAGTCACATACCTCACACCAATGCCTTCAATATACTTCCTGCTCAATCCCCAACTTAATCACATTTCATCTTCTGTCATTACACCTTGGAAAGGAATATAGCTGACATAGTCTATAAAAATGAAGTGCAAACACAGCAGAAAATTAACTCTCAGACATATACAATAGATGTTTGCATGGTTACAAGTAAGCAAAAATTTGGCCCAGCATGTTTGTAAATAAAACCTGCAAGGTGCTGAGAGATGCTAATTGGGTTGATAGTGTTTTCTTAATTTAAAACTAAGTATTTGTCTTTTGCCGTTTAACTGTCATGCTTCACTTGCAATATTGTGTTTTGTTCACTAACAACGTTATGAGACATAACATAGCATGATCCTTCACTATGTAAAATAAGCCAAGCAATTGTGAATGCATTAAAGAAACATCTGATCAGACCATGCATTATGTAAACAATGACTCCAAACGGAAAATCAGATACTGTACACCAGATCTTCAGTCCTGGCACAAATCTTCCCCATACTCTATTTTTCTGCCACTTTGAATTTTTGTTTTCAAGGGAAAGAAGGAGGTACCTGCTTGAGTCTGGAAGCTGCTGATTTGTGTATGATGATCAGCATTCAAACTGTCAGGAAGATCTGAAAATAGCCAAAACAAAAATGGCCAAATGGACTCCGTCTAGACAACAAAAGGATCACAGGGTCTGTCCATGAATAACATTTCTTTAACTGAGTCTTCTTAGGAAGAGAAATACTCGGGTTTGAAACTTCCTGTGGTTCAGCATGAAATTTTTTTGCATATTGATTTTTTTCACCTAGCAATCCTTCCGAAATCATTCATAAAGGGATTGAACACAGTTTAGGCATAGGGAAACAACACAAAATCAGCACAGGTAAAAGACAAAAAGGACTGTCTGGAAGCTACATACAGTGAGGAACAGAAACAACTATAATGCTGAGTTCAGGGTAGCAGGAAGGAGAGTCCAAAGATGTATCTATGGAAGTACTGTTACGCACAGAACAGCAGAAGGGAATAAAGTAGTAAGATAAGTGAGCAGCTGGAAAATAGGGAAATAGATAATAACAGGCCATAGGGAAGGGGAGGAAAAACTGATGAGAAATGAAAGTTCATGGATAGTGGTCAGGCAAAGGCCTTGTATAGTTTAGATAATGCTGGGGCAGACAAGTAAAACAGCTCATGAGTTCAGGAAGGTTAGAAAAAGGGAAAAAGGACGGGAAAAGCATGAAAAGAAGTTTGTTCTTTTTCAACGTCTCAGAAGTCAAAATGCTACACTGTGGAATCAAGTGAAAAGGAAGTCAAGGAATTTGTAATAGAAGACTTCTTCATCTGGGGTCAGTCAACTGTTACACTCCAGTCAGATCATGGTGGGAGCCATGTGGACAGAATGTGGCTGTTAGTAACAACAGGAATTCAGAAAGGAACACTTTTGTCCATTTATTTTAGAACAATAAAGAAGACTATAAAGGTCACAAACTAGTCATGGGAGTTGAACCTAAATAAACTGCTGCCTTATTAGTTCACCCCCAACCTTAAGGGATGCTTTCAGCACTCCTAGAAATGTTTTCTCTCTGGTTCTTGTCACTCATGAAGCCTTTCTCAAACATCTATTCTGAGGAAACAGCTTGCTGCTTCCATTTACACTATATGGACTAACACAAGCTTTACACCTCAGTGTGCTTTCTTCTCCTACTCTTCCCTCGCCTCTGCGAGCACTAGCTTGATACATGAATTCATGGGATTCATTGATTTATGGGATGAATCTTTTGAGTTTGACGCTTTCTATGAAGATTGCAGCTCCTTCTAAACACATGTAACTGGAGTCACTGCAAGAATTGCTGTCTGAAGCTGATTTTGCTGTGGGGGAATGTAAATAGTTCGACCTGCACATCATCTGAACTGTGTAAGATAAGAGTCTAATGAGAAGAAAATCAGGATGGTGTATGTCACTGTTAAGCAGTATATTCCATGTGGGGGATGGAGAAAAAGAGGAGGAAGTAAGTACTGCCTGCAGGTTGAACACTGACTATGCAAGAATTCTGTCTACAAATTACTGGAAGGAAAAAATGGAGTAGGAAGGAAAAGCACTACTTCCTTTCAAAATTGTTTGCACTGTAAAATTAGAAAAGAACCTCCTGTAACAGAAAAATAGCCTCCCTTCAATCACCTTTGGTGTGGAAAGTGGTACATACTGACAGTAATGCTATGCTACAGGTCAAGTACAGATTAATCTATCCCACTGAAATTGTAAGGGGAGTCTGGGTAGGCAGTAAGTAATCATTCCATTTGGAATTGGTCCAGAATGCGAGGGTTAATGCACCCATTCTTGCAAAATATATCATAAGACCTTTAATGAGCTGAGTGGTCAGTATCAAATCTTGGAAAGGTGTCTAAATGCTCTCCTGACATCATTCTGGGCTGTGGTTCAGCATGGACTAGGGATGAGAGAAGGGAGAGAAAAAAGGGAAAATGCCACCTACAGTACTGAGTTGCCAACACCTAATAAAGAACAAGGAAATGAAAAACTAATCAAAGGTGAAGAAAGGACATGAAAAATTTAAAAGATCAAGTCCAGAGCGGACTATAGAAAGGGCTGGAAGGATTTGAAAGGAATGGAAAGAATGGAGGAAAGAAAACAAAATAAGAAAATGAAACCTGAAGAATGGAAAATGGTTTGCTATCTAGAAAATGATTAATAAGTTTGAAAATACCAACCAACCAATCAAAAAAAACCCACAAAAAAACCACAAAAAAAAAAAAAAAAAAAAACCCCCAACCAAAAAACCCCCCCAAAAAAAAAAAAAGAACGGGAAAAAAAACAACCAACAATTGAAAATCCAGAAACAAACAAAACACCCATAAGAAATACATGGATGAAAGAAAGAAGAGATAGTTGGCCTCCAGGATGTGGCAGGAGTAATTTATTGACAGAAGAAGACTTCACTGTGGGAGGGAGGGGGAGAGAGAGAGAGAGGAAAAGAGAGAGAGAGAGAAAGAGAGAATTTAAATTAATTTTTCCCCTCTGTGTTCACAAAGGAAGATAGGAGACAAATGCCAGGAACAGACATAAATTTCCCTGGGGTAGAAGATGAAATATTGAAGAAAATCAGGATCATGTCAGACGAGGTGATTGAGAAATTAGAACTTCTGAAGACTGACAAAGCTTTACAGTCAGATTAGTTCCAACAAAGAACAGTGAATGAAGGATGGGGTAAAGAAATGAAGGAAATCTTTAGATTCTATTTTGGTACAGCAAACCTGGGCTAAAATGGTTCACAAAAAGTTCAGGAACTGTTGAATCAAATGTCTCAGGAACTGCAGGATCAGTGTTTCATATTGACTGTGACTCCACCCTAGAGGGACAGAAAGTAGGGGAGACTTCAAAGATTTTCTTCACAACCACGGAGGTCACCGTCTGCCTGTTTGCTCACTTTTATGTACCTGGCACTTGAGATCTGCTGGCAGCCATTTCAGTGTGGCTCCAGTGACAGGGTGGGCCAGTAACTTTACGTGTGGGGTGTCAGGAAGAACTGTGTTCCCTCTGCTCTTTAAATCAACATTGTAAATGTGTCAACATCACCCGTAGGAAGCATTAGAAAGTGTTATTTTAAAGTGTTTAGAAGGCAGCTTGGATTTTTTCCATTGGAGTTTTGTGTAAACAAGGGTTTTCTACTACCTGGGGCTCCTGTGAGAGGCACCCAGTCACCACAATGAGAAAATACATGCTGGAAAATACACAGCAAAGCCAGAACCAGTGAAGACGGCTGTATTTGCCATGTATGCATCTAGGTCAAATTCAGCAGTAAAACAGTAGCCAAACCTTGCTAGAAAATAGCTGTAATAGGGTACATTTCGTGCCATATTTCGGCATTTAGTGTTTGTAACATTCTGCACTGAAGGAAAAGAAAGATGTGGAACAGTCCGTGTGACTGAGAGAGTGTCAGATTAAAAGAGATGGAGCAAATTAGAGATTGTTAGGAAGCTTTGATTACTCACAACTTCTCAGAAAATTACACTCTAGTTATTTGTTTGGCTGCTGTTTATGTCACCAGTGTGTTTTCTCTGGTCCTAAAAGACTTGCACACAGAAATGCCAAGCTGAAGTTAATGGGACTGACATGCTGCAAGACACTAAATAATTAATAGCAGGGCTTGGGGTGGAGCAGGACAGGACTGCTCCACTCGTTTGTTTTGTCCTGCTCATTTATTACCCATTGTATGAAACAGCTGTAATTCTTTAGTGACATATAAACGAGATTTCTGCCAATTAATAGCAAAGAATCTCGCAGCACTGATTGTTGCTCTGTGTCTTAGTCTGCAAGGTCTGCCTCAGACACCCTCTTAAGGAGTAGATGCTGTTCATGGCTTTGCTTGAGGGTAACAAAATATCCCAGCCTTATGGTCTGAGTAACTGTGAAGTTTCCACTTTGCCAGGGCACTCAAAATTCCTGATATTATAAGATTTCAGTAAATTCTTTCAGCCCACTTAATTATTTTTTATGTAAAAGGCAATATAACTATAGGTTGTTCATGGCAATGCAAAGTCTCATGCAGTGGATTCCCATTACATCTACAACAGCCTTTTTATTTTTTTGTCTCATTTCAGTAGAGTTGTTATGAAATGTCTACAACCCATTGGAATGACAATGTCTAAGTATTTAACAAAATCTCTTAAGATAAAATTTTTCTAACCTAGATTATTATACAGGGCTTTCATCTTGCACAAATAAGTATTTGCCTGCTCAACAACCAGATTTCCTTACGTAAATCTGCAAATAGCCAGCAAGCTTCTCTCTCTGCACATTACCTATGCATGCAAATAAGTCTTTTGAGAATAGCTCCATTTTCACTTCTACATGAATATATATGCAAGAACAGCCAGATTCTTGCTCATATTATCCAAGAAGGTTGATCAAATGCTAAGTTATAGGATTAATATTTTTTTCCTTTACAAACACAACCAAAGACACTGAGATTTATGTATATAACTGCATATCACTTTCACTGGAAGCAGGAAGCTTCAAAAGGAACTGCTGCCAACAGGACAACAAAGCTCATGATTTTAACCTTTGCCCTGTAGTCTGTAAGTCAAAGATCAAAGTTCCCTAGATCCAAAGTTGCTTGCATACAGTCATTCAACACAACACATGCTTTCAAGGAATTTCTTTGTAAATACAATTATAATGTGCAAAACCCATCAACACAAAACAGTCAACTATGTTCATGTTGATTGAAGGTTAAAATCATAGGTCACTCTCAGTTTCAGTTTCCTGGGGTTTAGGTTTGCTCTCTCAGA
Source organism: Pachycephala philippinensis (assembly GCA_013397055.1). Lineage (NCBI taxonomy): Eukaryota > Metazoa > Chordata > Aves > Passeriformes > Pachycephala > Pachycephala philippinensis. Next base: position 29,261 of record VWZT01011965.1, read on the forward strand.
TAATAAAAATTGGGATTTGCAGAACAAAGTGTGTAACAAGTAAATTTAGAAGGAAGTTTAATTGGTAGTTTCTGGCATTAACAGCAAGAATGTGAATATGAAAGTACTTACACTAGACACAAACTTGGTATGATTGTTATAATGTCTGCACAAAAGGGGAATCTTATTGTCACTTTCAGCTATGGTAGGAGAGTCTGTATTTCCCCAGTCAAGATTCAAGAGCACTAGGCACAAAAATGTTGCATTAGTTCTTAGCAGATCTTTTGTGCTGGTGAAGATTTCTGTGATTGTTTTTGGAAGTAGTGACTTAAGGCTCGTTAGGTACTGCTAGTTTAGTGCAGACAAATGCAGTAGGTAGTTTTTCACCCATCACCTTTAAAAGTGGATTGAATGCATTGTGTTGTATGAGCAGAGAGCACAATGCTGACAAGGACCCTCAATTGCTGCCTGTATTTTTACTGCTTGATTATCAGCAGAGCTCTGTGGAGCCTGATGTCTCTTCTAAAGAACAGCAGCTCTAAAAGTGCACCACATCCTTCATGATGACATAGACAGGGAATGTCTATTGCCAAAGCAATGTCCTGAAGGAGGACACAAAACACTGGGGGTTTTTTTGTACCTTCAGTGTCAACGAGCAGATTGTGCTTCTCCATGATGTTAATCTAATTTGAGAAAACAGATTGTTCAAAACATCTTGTCATTGCTTATAGTGCTGTAAGCATAAATGTGCTATATTTTCAGAATGTAATTTGCAAGAATCTTGGTTTGTGTGTTTAAAATTGTGCAAGATTTGCAATAAAGTGCAAAGACAGTTGTTTTGCACTTGTTCCAGTGCCAGAGGGACTGGCGGAAAAAAGTATTCTCCAAATACTAAATTTGAACACTGACTTGCAAGAAGCTGAATAAAAATTTAAAAATAATGCTTTTCCATGTTTTTTTTTTTCCCCAAAAATAATTTATCAATGATTTTATAATGGGAAAGAGGGAGATTGAGATTGAGTTTTACTTTCAGATAAAAAAACTATCCAAAATCTAATATATTTTTGCTTTTCTTCACAAATTGCTACTGGAGATTTCATTTCCTAATAAGTATTTTGTTCACGGTGTCTGTTCACTAGATCTGGATTTTTGCAAAGTTTTAAAATTTTTGCATATCTTACCCACTCATTAAATGTAGCACATTCCTAGCTAACACTGGAATAAAAAGTACTTAAATACCAAAAGAAGCTCCGGTATTTCTGGCCACAAGTTCAGCTATGAAGTCTATGAAATCTTGCAGGGAAACCTATCCCAGCCCGGTTTTGCAGACTCAACAGATGTGGATGGTTCAAATAAGCATCTGGACTTTTGATGTTTACATAAAACCAAACGCTGGTTTTCTGAGGTTCCCCAGATCTAGAGACCTCCCTGCACCTACTGACAAATTCTGACTGAAACCTGAACCATTTGTGACTAACCAGTATCAACTGTCTGAACCAAAACCGGGGACAGAAACCATCTCTGTCGTAAAATCTTTTCAGGGTGTTCAAGTCATGAGGCAAGCCTAGCATTTTGGCTACATCTCTGATTGCTATCGGGGGCTAACACTTCAGCTGGGACAGATGACCATTACACCATTGACTGCCCAGATTTCTGGGTTGCTTTGAAGTGAATTTATCACTTACTGAATAATAATATCCTAACAAACAAATTTTGGGAAGGAAAAAAAAAAGAAAAAGAGAGCTCTTTAGTTGTATTACCAGGCTCTGGATTCAATTAATTTGTAAGAGTTGAGAAAAGCCCTTTTCTTTTTTAAACCAGACATTTATTTTTAACAAGGGATGAAATCATTGGAGAACAAAAACTGAGACATCTGTTGTTTTATATCTGTTTATTGTAAGTGCTTAAATGTGAGTTCGGTTTCACACAGTTTTGACATTGTTGCTTCATTAATAATGATTACGTAATTGCAACCACAAAACAAGCTGTAAGGCTGTAACATTTTCATTACTTATTAGCAAAGAACTCGAAACAAAAGACAGATCAGCAAGGAGGTAGCAAAGATTTTTGTGTTGAAAGTAGTTCGTATATAGAATTTCATAGCAGCTGTGATCTGGATCAAGCTGGTGAAAATAACTAATAGACATTTCTGTTTAGGAATTTGATTTAAAAAAATCAAAACGTCTGTGAAAAGCAGGCTTATTTCAATGAAGTTTTTGGGGAAAAAAAACGGCAACTCACTGTTGCTGTTTGGTAAAGTGGACAAACATCACACTGTTTAAGTAAAAATATTTTTCTGATGTTTTCTCTAATTTTGATTAATTTTTTTTCCCTTCACACATTCATACAAATATCAAGTCTAATCTGTGATTTCTAAATGAGCTCAAAATATAAAGCAAAGCACTCATGTTATTTAAGCCATTGCAGAATTTTACGTTTTTTGGGTACAACTCTTCAATGCATATTTTTTATTTTAATAATGTTGCATAAAAATGAAATTTTACTTTTTTGACAGTTAAAATTTTGAATTAGATTTTTGTAAAACCTTTCACTTTTTCATAAGTGGAAATTTAATTTTCTTACTAGCTGCCATGGCATGGCCTTACCTGCACAGACTACTTGGAACAGGACATTTTCTTTGTAAATTTCCTAGGCAAGGAAGAGTGTGGTAAAGGCAAAGTGTAGTGGCATCAAGCAACATAATTGTAAAGGAGGAATGCTGGTGTCTCACAATTAGATACATCATGTCCATGCAAACAGCAGAAACACCATTTCCCAGAGTAGTAACAGACCACAGGGTACACTATATTAACCACAGCTCTATTTTTACATATGTGATTAGTATATTTTGGTTTTTTGCTTAGTATTTACACAGACACATAAATTTTCCACCCCGAAGGAGTCATGCCAGCACGGATTGTTGCTGTGGTACTGTGAATCAAAGTAGCAGTCATGTTTGTTTCCCCATGTACTTTGCAGGTTTCAGGATACTCAGGCCTCTGCTCTACTGACATCCCTTAAGCTGCCACCCCAAACTGACAATACCTTGGGCAAAAAAGCTTTCTTATGCCGCAGTAAGCCCATAGAAATGCTCAGTCCGTAATTGCAATCACAACTTTTAAATCAAATGAAAGCCAAGATGCTGTGGTGTTGTATCATCAAAAGTTTGCAGGCTCAGATGGAAGGACTAGGGAGGATTGGCAGGCATGTGGAAACAGAGCTGTAATAGAGACAAACAGGGAGTCTTAAAACTGAGGACAGAGAGCAATTGACTCTGCTAATGGAAACACATGCAGTATTAAATGAAAGTGTTCCGCACCTTCTTCGTAAGGTGGCACTTGGGAGCCCAGTCTCTCCATCCTGTAGGGTACATTTCTAACACAGTGTGAAGGGAAAAACAGCCAAGTGATTCCAGCTCTGGTTAATGGGAGCTGTGCTCCTAATCCATGGTGTGCAGTGTGAAATATTTACCTATGCCTTTCCAGTGAGGCTACTTATGTAATTTCAAGGGAGGAAGTAGCCAAGGGGAAGCTGCTTTATACCAATTAAATGGAGAGGAATTGAATGGAGGGCAATTCAAAGCATTCACCCTTACAGGGAGATCTGTGTTTAAACATCTCGATGGGACATTTTTTAATGAAGAACTAAACTGCACGCCCTGCGTATGTCAGAAAGGGATAGCTGGGGCCCACAACACTGAATTTCTCTCTCAGGAAGGAGACTAGTGTGTAGTGTAGCTTCCTGCTGGGTGATATATTTACCTTATCAAGATGATCACAGAGAACAGTGTAAGTATGTATATTCATAAATCACTTCACCTCCAGACTATGATGAGAGAATGTTGCAAGGTTGAAAGGTTTAGAAAACACCTCCAAGTATCTTGAGGCTTTTGTCAAAGTTTATCAGATTCTGTCTGACCCTGAGGAGTCTTCTAACTCCTTGTCTTCATCTTACTTCTAAACTTTTCTCCACACTCCTCCCGTTTCTTCCATTCTCCATTTGCCTTTCTCCAGCCCCTTCTTCAATTTACTACAAAGCTGCAGCTCCTGTCTCTACACATAAGCAACACTTGTGCAGATCTTCAATCTCAGTCCAGACTGAAGGGATCAAATCAGAAGATTCTGGAAGATATCAATAGCTGTGTAATATATCATTATATGAAGTCTCTTTGACCCACTTTGCTAAAATCCAAATGAGTCAAAGCTGGAGTAATTAACACCCTGAGAACCTAAATGAAAGTCTAGCTTAGATATTGGGCACTTTGTTGCAAAAACAGAAACTCTCCCTCATGTCTGGAAGAGAGAGTCTTGGATACCATCTGACTTACCACCTCAGATGATGTTCCTGTGTATTCTACCTATACAGATCAGAAGTCTCATGAGTAAATGTTGAAAAATCCCTCCTACCATCAAAACCAGCAAAACTTTGCTATGGATATTTTGGAGTTAACGAAACAAAACCAGCCACCAGCAAAAGAATAGTTATAAATTTATTACATTATCCCAGTTCTCAAAACAGTTCAGAATTGTGCCTGTACTTTGGTTCACAATTGTCTAATTATTCTGGTTTTTCATGCACAGCCCCCTGTAGGAAACAGTTTAGATGCAACTTTTTCTCATGCTGCTGGTCATAAATGAAACTCCAGCTCAGGCCACAGGCAGACAGATTTTAGGGCCACATTTTGGCATCAGTGGAGTTGCTCTCCATTGGCATGGGTGTAAATGAGATCAGAATCTGGCCTGTGCTGTACCACTGCAGTCACGCTTGAGAGCTGAGCTGAGATTCACAGGTGAGAATGTGCACATATCTGCCAAGCCTACTGTCTTGTCAAACCTCGGTTACATATATTTGCAGGTTCTCTACATGACCAGTAACAGATGCAATCATCTCATGTAGGATGACTGGAAAAAGTGATCTTGTACACTGAGCTCTGGTACACAAATCTTGCCTCCTGTGATGTGTGTAGCTATAAAGATATTGGCCCCTTTTGTCTGCAAAGTCCCTCTAGTTTTCCCAGGAAGCAACAATCAAACCAAGAGTAAACTGCCAGATGCTTCCATCCAAGACCATCAAGCAAACTCAGCACTAAGAGCTCCTGCCTGCCATACTCCAGTGTCAGGAAAGATTGCCACTGTTCCCATGGAGTAAGACAAAGTTATAGATACTGGATAGGTGAAGAGCAGTGGGATAAGTGGATGAGGGTGAAAAAAATGGCTGCAGCTCTGGGTCCTACCACATTTGCCCAAATTATCATTCTCCTTTGGCCTGCCCTTGTGCTGAGATCTGTACTGGATTGCCTAGGGCACTACTACAATCTACTTTCTTATGCACACTTCTCTTATTTAACTCCTTCATTTGTTTATGCATCTCAAAACAAGTGATTAAGAATTATGCATCCTCTCTCACAAGAAAAGATGAATCTTTCCATGGTATACCCCTCGCTTAGAAACAGCATCCACAGCTTCCAAAAATCTGTGGGAAACCTGAGGAAGCAGAATGAACATACATTTTTGGAAATCGCTAAGACTAGAAGCTAAGAAACTGAAGAAAATGTTGCCTCACACTCCTCCCCAAGCCCTTTCCTGAGCTATACTTGTCTCTCTCAAGAATTGTGAGACAGCCCAGAAGATAATGAAATGGTAGGTCTGAGAAAGTTGCAATACATGGATGTCCCAGCATGTTTTTGATCAATTGCTCAATTCAGGATCTTTGATTACTGATGCAACCCAGTCTGGCTTCCATCCAAATAGAGTGAAGTGGGGAAAGAAGACAGATTTCCAGTGGAGGATGGAACCTAAGGATCTTCCTTAGGTTTTCTTGTAAAATAACACACAATAGCACACATGAAAGACAAAATTATGAATGACCCAAGAAGGCCATGAAGAATAGTAAAAATGTTGGGAGAGATGTCAAGTCTTATAATCAAAAATCTTCTGCATTCTCTAACGCCAAGATATGCTAAAAGGTGAGCAGACCTATCTTGAAGAAATCTAACAAGGACAGAGCTTCCTCACAATGAAAACTCAACCTACTTTTCACCTATTCATTGCTATAAATTATTTCACTAAGCAATATTCTACATTCTTATTCTATTCTCATAAGCTCATTCTTGCTAGTGCCCAGTTTCAGCCAGCTGGCCTCTTTCAAGCTGGAAAGAATTTTTTCTCCCCTCCTGTCCTCTCCCATACGATTAGGACACACAAAGACTCACCTTGTGACTCTGTCTTTCCATCTGTGGCAGACTGCAGGGCTGTGACTGCAGGGCCATGAGGAGAAGTAAGCTATAGAACTAGTGGTAAACAGCCTGAGGTGCCAATGGGAATTTTGGAACTGACTTCCCCTGGGCTTGGGCAAGAAAGCATAATAAGGAAGTCTGCAATAACTGTGGAAGTCTATAGAAAAGTCAGAGGAGAAGTGGCTGTGTTCACCTCTGGGCTCTGCTGGGGATGTAGGCAAGACCCACATTTCTACCCCACTCACATCGCAGGGCTGCAGCTCTGATCTTCTGATCACAAGAAGGAGTCTTTGCAACGTAGGGACCAAACAATCCACTTGGCAGGACACATAGATGGCCACACAAGTCTTGTCCACAGTGGCCATTATTCTCCTGCTGAGTCAAATTCCTGTACAAAAGACACTGTACCCCTGGTCCAGGGATCCCAACAATGCCACACAAGGCAATCCTAAGAAAGAAATAGTTCGTGGGAGTTTGTGACATCTGTGCCTCTTTTTCATGCCTGTAGGCTACTCTGGACCAGATTTCCCTGCTCTGCTGCAGCAAAACCACCTCTACTCCCTATCTGGGAATCTAAAAATACCATTTTTTAATGCATTTCTTACCTTGCAGCTATGGTGGAGTGGGAGTGGATGATTCCCTTTCCTCCTCAGCAGCAATTGCTTCAGAAATTGTTCCTCCAGGAACAACTGTTCCCTGTTCAACTAAATGCAAGATGAACATTGGTGCATCAAGCACCCAGTCCTTCCTGCATCACCTCTTTAATATCTTTGTCATCTGCCTTGCTCTGTGTTCTTTTAAACCAGTATAAATTCTTCATGCAATAACCTTACTAGTCTTGTGTCCTTGAACCCTGCCTCCCTCTATAGAAACTAACAATTTACTCAGACATGCACCAGGCATGGGCCCCTCAAGTATTGTGCTGTGTAAAAAAGACGGGACAAGAAAGGAAAGAAATTACCCTTCCCCAAGGGTTGGAAGTCCAGAGAGGAGAGACACATGCTATAAAGTGCAAAAATACTTTATTACTGTCACGTGAAGAAACCTCTTTATGTTGTGAAGTGCAAGCAAGTTGGATTGGCTTCACAGGGAGAGGATGCTAGTTAGCAGAAAGCCCTGAAAGCCAGCTCATGCTTTAACAACTCTCCAGAGACTGGCTGCCCTCCTGGGAAGCCAAAAAAACCAGAGAAAACATTTAAAAGCAGTCCATTGCTTCTTACTGGGAGCTGGCTGAAGAAAGCCAAAACACAGTCACCACGTACAAGGAAAGCCCCCACGTCTTGTGTGTTAGGCCATCTTCAGTTCATCAGAGGCCTGCAAGAGAGCAGAGAGATGGCTTCTCACCACGTATCTCTCACTCATGGGGGCTGGCTGGGGCTGGGGAACAGGCCTGCTGGAGGACATGGAGGGCAGACAACCCCTGCCTGCATGGGCCAGCTGGAAACCCTCTGCATCTATCAAGGCTCAGCACATCCAGGGGCCCAGGCGCAGATTACAGGGAAAGACAGGGAATATAAATACTGGCTGTGTTCTGGTCTGGCCCTCAAAGGCATGTGAGAGACAAAGAGCGTTTCCCAGCGGTGTGATCCTCACATGTCTGCAGGAGCAGAGCACACAAACTGAGGGCTGTGAACCCTCTCTGTCACACAGGTTTGGGGCACCAGGCTGTGTGCTGGATGTGTCTGTGTCTGTGCTCATTAGAAAGCCTGGTCAGGATGAGGAGATGGACAGAACATCCTGTCTTATATAAAAAATCAGTAATAATAATTGAAAAAACTCCCCAGAAGCCACAAGGCTGACAGCAAACCTCTCACTTCTTGGCCAGATGCCAGCCCACCCCTTGTTTTGCTCTTCTTACCCTTCACTGATAGGTCAACCACCAGAGAATGCTGGGGTTCACCAGCCATGGCAAGGGGTGCTCTGGGTGAGATCAGACCCCATGCACAGCAGTGCACACACATGCTGTGCAGGGAGCTGCCTGGACACTCTTGTTTGCCACTGGCCTCCAGACAGCATTGGTAAGGGTGGCTGGAGGCTGTGCAGGGATGTTTGGCAGTGGCAGGTCACAGGAGCGTTGGTTTGGCAGTCACAGAAGGGAGCGGGTGGGTGGTAGTGCTCCTGCTTTTGGGTCCACCCGCTAAAGACTCGGGTTGGAGACTCCTCTGCACCCCTGTGAACAACATTACTGTTGAAGGGCCTCAGATTTCAACTTGCTGCTGGCTCCTTGCATATGCTTCTGGTGGCTTTTCCTCCTCTCTGTGGTAACTTCCATTGCCCTGGTTGAAATGCCCCAAGACCCCTCGATGGAGGCCAGAAAGCCCTGCAGACCCCCAGTGCGGTGGCATTTTCCTGCCCTCGTGCACCCAGCAGGAGTTGGACAAGCATGTCTTGGGGAAGAGCAAAACCTCCATGGGCTTGGCAAAGAGTACACAGAAGGGGCTACAGGTTTCTTGGGCTGGATGCTGTGCTCACTCTGTAAGACAGAGTGCTTGGTGTTTCTAGACATAGCTGCAGGGCAGATGTATCTGCTTGTCTAGTCTGAACCCCATACTTGGCCTGCAAATACTATTCTCAGGCAGGCTTGAATCCGTTCCTTCTTTTATCTGTAAAATCATGGTGACACAGAGGAGGAGGAAGAGGTGGATAGCAATCAATTGCTCTCTTTTTCACCATAAGAACCAGGGAGTGGCAAACAAGTTAGTGGGAGGTATAATCAAAACAAATAAAAGGCATTCATGTGAAGAGTACAAAGACTTCTTATGGAGCAGGACCAAGTCTGGGGAATTCTGGTTTTTTATGAGGTTTTGGGGTGAAGGATCTGCTCTCCAAAAACTTTTGGGATTTCTCCTAAAGTAAAGACGCAAATCAGACTAACTCTGCTGATCCACTAGTGGCATGTGAACCTAACTGGGATAATTCAGATATTTTATTCTTTACCCAAGACTCTGAAATAGCTGGATTAATTCAGAGCTCAGCTTCCTTCAGGGAAAAAAAAAAAAAAAATCAACAGAATAAGGTCTGACAGACACACAAGTGTGTGTCCCCTGCCTTAACCTATAGTCTTTGAGCAAAACACCAGTCAGCAGATACATGAGTGGCACTAAACAATGGATTGCAGGAAGATGCAAGCAAGTTAATTATCAACAAGCACAGTGGCTATGCTTTTACAGCCACTTTAGACTTCTCAACCCATTTAGCTAAGCTTTGTCCTGTAGCCCTGCACTGAGGAGTCATTACAAAAAGGTGTCTGAGCAAGCTCTTCTCTGCTTTCCGTTCATCTCTGAAGTGCAGGACCAAAGAAATTGTTCCAGCAACATATTCTTGCTGCTATGTTGTTGATGTCCCAGTTTGAATTTTAGTTCTGACAGGTACAAATGTTTGCTTCCCCCATTGCAAATAGGCATCTTTATTTGCTAAGTGGTGAGCAATTGACTTGCTGTGAGTTCTGACTTAAAACAGAAGAGAGAAAAATGGGAAGGGAGAGAAGAGGTTG
>VWZT01011965.1:43951-63899 GCA_013397055.1 Pachycephala philippinensis
TGTGGGGTACACATTCCATCCAAACCACTACCACCCATCTGGTGCCTCTCTGTTCCAGTGAGGGATGAACTTACAATATGTAGTAAAGTTAGGCAACTCTCTTAGGGCCAGTCCTGCTTTCACTGAAGTCAACAACCAGCATCTGTTTTGCAATAAATATGTAATGGGAGCAAGAATTTCACATGGAAATGTGGGCTTGCAAAGGAAAGACTGGGCTTCATTTGGAGATAGACATCTGACAAAATGACATTTAACCTTTATTGGATTTATTTAACCTTTTTAGCTTCCCACTAGATGGAAGGTCCCTGTGATGCCTGAACGAAAAGTAAAGCCAAGAAACCCCCCTTTATATTGCAATCATGACAGAAGGACTGAAATTAGTTGATGTAAAATCCAGATTAATCTTACAACGTTGGATAGGAAACCAAAGGGGGATCTAATTTGAACGTGAATTGTGTCGTGTGTTTTGCAGGCCAGAGAAACTTCCTTCCTTTGGAGTGGAGACTGTTAGGATAGTCTCAGTGCTGCTCTGTGAAGGTGAGGAACACCTTCTCTCTTGAGCCTTTGAGGTTTATGCAACTAACCTGCAAACCCTTTACACATACCAAACAGGCAACTACAAATAAAGCCTCTGTCAAATAGGTTTAGTCACTTACTCAAGGTGATACAGCAAATAAATAGAACAGAGAATAAAATCAAAGAAGTTTCTGGTTCCCGGATTTATGCTCATTCCATCAGGACAGGTTGTAGCCAACAACAGTACATTGAAAACACAAAGGTAATTATATAATAGTATCTTTATGGTTCCACATTGCTCTCACATGCCATAACCAGATCTCCCTAAACATACTTTCAATTTCAGTCAGTAACAGTTTATACGGTTTGGTAGTTTTTTTGTAAAAAGAATTTGTCATCTTGTCCCTTGAACAGACACAGCATAGCTTGCGCTGCCCAGAATGCCTTCCGTTTTACTATACTACTAGGTTAGATCTCTAGGACTTGTACTCTTTGTGATACCTGTGTTAGGGATAAGCTATCCACTGGATGATTTCTTCCCTGTAGCTCAAAGTACAAGATAAAATTCCTTCCACCTGTTGGGGGGGAAAAAAAAAAATTTATAGAAGCTATGTTGGTTTTGGTCTTCTCTTGAATTTTGCTAATAAAAGCACAAGCACAATAGTTTTCTTATTAAAAGAATTATTGCTTAGGTTTATAGTATGCCTTTACCTTGAAGGAACACAAAACACTTTTCAAATTGCAGCTTGGACCTGGCAAGCTTCTGTGCCCTCACAGCGTCCCATTGACTTGAATGATGTTCCCAACACATAAAGATTTCTCCATATGGATCCACTTGCAGATCTGGCCCTCAAGGCACAATTTGTCCTTATGCCAAGAGAATAAAAGCACTTTGAAGAAAGGAAATTTTATACATTTCGGGTCAGAGTTTCCACCTGGGCTTCGTTCCTTATGGAGGAACAGGGGTTGTGAGTTTCTAAAAGGATCTGCTGAAGAACCCAGCCCTAGAGCCCCATTCCTTTTGTCCCCAACACAGCACTGATTTCTGAGTAGCCATATTGCCTTTTCTATATACGTCTGCACATGAAATCTACCTCTCCTGCATGCTGCTCCCATTCACCTGAGGGAGTACACACACCCACATGTGTCATGCACTTGCCATCCATGGCACTGAGGAGGATGGGATTATTCCCCCTGCACAAGGGGATGCTGGCAGTGCTAGGGATGACAGTACTGCAGCTGAGAGTATGTCCTCAAAGGAAATATGCCTCAACGGATGACTGAGCATAATCTCAGCAAAGGTCTCTGAGCAGTCTTCCATAGATCTGAGTGATGGGGAGGACACAACTGCACCATCAGTACCTTTCCCAGTCTCCTTCCCTGAGGTGTAACTTGTGGATGGGTTTCTCCTGCTCTCCAAAGCAGAAATAAATCCCAAGCACTTTATAAACAGTGTTCAGTCTGTATGGCACCCTGTAGAAATTCAGCCATCCATTGACAGGGTGATTCGATAAGTATTGTCCCTCATTGCTATCATGGGTGGAATTTATCTGGCTGAATACACAGATCAGGATACCTAGATTAATATGCCTAATCACTAAAAAATTGCATAAATTATTTGGAGACAATAAAGGCAAACACTTTCACTTTAAGCTAACTTCCAACTGCAGCCCACATAAAAGCCCCAGATGTTTGTTCCTTGCTTTCTCTGTGTAAAGGTCATGCACAGGCATTAGTATATGTAATTGGTTATACACTACATTTGTAAGTGCATGAACTGCAAAAACAATTTCCAGCAGTCTTCTTCTACCCTGACAATTTCTTTTGCAAGTAGGAAGCAGATAGGTCCACCTCACAATTTGGGGGTCTGAAGAGATCATAAAAGTAAGAACCATGCCTTTAGCATGGAAGGGTTAAAATCTTAACAACCTACTTGCAAATTAGCAACACAGGGAACAAATTCTTAAATTTGGACTTCTGAAAATAGCTTGCAGGAGTGACATAGTGCAGCTTGTCCCACACTAAATTTATAGTGAATATATGTTAAATTGCAGAGCTGTTCCTTTTAGTAAAAACATTTAACAAATGTTTTCACACTGTTCTAGAAATAGTCAATGTATGATTTGTCATGGGAAACGTAAAATACTCTAGACAGGTAAAGTACTCTATCAAAACAAATACACATAAGTGTATTATTTTAGACTACATTTAGTGCAAGAAACATGCACATCCACTAAAATCCCCTGTTCAGCCTTTCTACTTGAAGCATGTGTTCATTAATTGCTTGAATGTTCCACATTGTCTTAGCTAGCTAGGAGCATCCTAGCTGAATATGATCCCCACAATCACCTCAGATCAATGCGGTGGTAGGTCTCCTTTCATCCCTAGTCCAACAACCCCCCTCCAACAACAGAGGTCCTTTGCAGGCACAGGGCCCTGATTTATGTTTAATGAAGCAGTGTTTTTACTGCTTTTGGCACAAGATGTTTGAAAGAGGTGAAAAAGACACACAGGCAAAAAGTCTGTTTAGAAAACAATTCCAACATAAGCACCATATGCCTTCAACTTATAGGCTCATTTCCAGGCAAGCCACCACAGCAAGCACAACAATTAGCCCAGTTTTTAATTTTTTCTTCTTTAAGAAGTGGATGGCGGCGTGGGGGAGGGTAAAGGGAGCAACTGAGTAGGGGAGTGTTGTTTCCTTCCTATAGGATTTTTTATTAGGTTTTTTTAACTTTTTCTTTCCTTCTGCTGGTTTACTACCTTGTATCTATCTACCCCTCAGGAGTTTAAAAGCCTCAAGTAAGTATTATTAGGTTTTTAGTGTGTATTTTCTAATTGTGTGTGTGTGCCTGTGTTGGAAGCAGTTAAACCCTCATGCAAGTAGGAGCAGGCTGGCTTTTATTGACATTGGTCCATTGGTAGGGATGGCAGCTTGCACCAGCAGGGACCATGCCTGCATAGTGTCCCGTTCATTCCTAGAAGTGTAGACACCAAGCTCATGTTGCAGATAATTTTCATATTTGGTCAAATCCTTTGATATGACATGGACTATATTTATCTGGAGTGAGAAAAGGACGTCCACATTGCTAGAATAAAGGTAGTAGCTACAACAGTAAAAACAGAACTAACAGTTTTGTTGCCCCTTGTTCTACATTATTGGAGATCAGGACAAAACCCTTAATGATTTCACCAAAATGAGGCTAAGAAGATCATGTCAGGGCACAAGGGAGATATGATTCTACACAAGAGTGTTACCATTATCTCTACATGAACTGAAAAGTTAAAGGCTCCCCAACATTCAAGATTGAAATTGTTTTTATTTTTCCAGTAATTCAAAGTCCTGTGATGTCTGGAGCTGTAAAGGAACAGGGAGCAAAAACATCATCCTTGTGGTTCACAACAAGAGGAGGGCAGTGCTTAACCATAAGCAGTAGTCATTATCATCAGACACCTGGACAAAACCAACAAGATTTAGAATTTAAACAGCATAGTATCTACAGCTACAGATTATCCATTCCTCCAGCACAAGATATATATCACTATTATTTGAACAAAAATGGCTGAAAGAGTTCAGTTTCACTTAAATTATTCAATGAATAATAAACCATTTTTGTAATCCAGTCAAAGTATAGAAAAATATATTCACTGAATATGTTTTGCATTGAGTCTCAAGAAATTATTTGCAAATAAATGTTGAGGTTTCCTGGCCAGTTCCACTGCAGTTAGGCTGTAGGTTCTCCCAGGATATCTGTGCTCTTACAAGTGTGCCTTTCTAGGGTGAAGGAATAACCACCTCTGGGAGCATGTGAATTCATGTTAAGCTTGCTGCTAGATCTGCAGAAATAAACAAAATTTATGTCAGGAATGAATGAGTCTGTAACAGGAAAAGCCTGCTCTCATGATCTGTACTTGAAAAATATCAAATTCTACTCCAGGTCTTAGTAAGGGACATATCCTTTCCTTTTTTTTAAAAGAAAAGGAAAGAGTAGAAAAAGTTAAGAAAATTCATACAGAATGGGGGTGGAGGGGAGGAGGATGGATGGAAAGGTGGTAATTTCCTTTTTTTTGTCAAAAGTGAATTGAAAACCCCAAAAGCTAATGCCAGTGACACCATTTGTCCAAAGATCCCAAGGCACTTTACAAGCATCAGCTGACATGTCTGTCACTGAGAAGAGCATCACTAGCAGGAATTTAGCTCAGGATCAACAGAATGCTGGGAAGTTAGTTGGCACATTCACAACCAAGGTTGCCTCACTGATCCAGGAGCTTCCTGCTCTAACAGTGTCATCGTCCTTGGACACCCTCCTCCAAAGTCCTGCCTGACAGCACACAACCTTAAGAAAGGATAAAATGAGGTTTGTTTAAAATATGGGGTTTCTTTTGTGAAAAAGCCAGTGATCCTTTTGTTCAGTATTTCCTTTGTTTTGGTGCAACAGAGATGTCAGCCAAGGGAAAAACAAGACAAGATGATCCCAAGAGAAGTCAATTCCACTAGTGTGTGATGAGTGTGCCAGAGTGCTGTGTTACACCAGCAACTATAAGAGGAAAATATTTGTGACAATGACAGTGTGACACCAGAAAAGAGAGGAGGGGGGAGAGGAAAAATTTCTGGAATGAGAAGAATTATCTGAGGGTCAAGGGCTGAGAGCATGAACGGTGAGGTGGAAGAATAGAAAGAAATACATCTGGGAGCAAGATATTTTCTGGGCTTTTTTGTTGTTGGTTTTTGGTTTGGGGGACTTTTTTGTGGGTTCTTTTGGTTTGGTTGTTTGTTTTTGGGTTTTTTTGGTGGGGTTTTTGGTTGGTTTTTTGTAGGGGTTTTTTGTTTGTTGGGGTTTTTTTAGTTATTGTTGTTTGTTCGGGTTTTTTTTAATCTTCATATTTTAAATATTGGGGGTTTTTTGCTTTCCTTTGCTTTTCTGGAAACTGTAGATGGGTAACTCGAGTTTGGAAGTTAAGATGCAGACCCAAACAATACAGTACTGATAGTGTAAAATCAAATTTTTCCATCTCTGAAGTCTTTGCCAGCCTTGGCTTTTACAGCCTCTGCCCCTTCTTTGCCCCATCTGCCCTTCAGCCACGTTTCAGTCTGTGTCTGGACAATACTTTGTGTAGGTTCATGAAATCCTCTCAATTCACTTTTTTCTTTTCTTTTCAAGGTATCAGGCTAGCAATCACATGTCTGCCCCATTGAGCACAAATTCATATGTCCTCCCGCCTCCTCACGCTTTTTCTTCTTTCTTTTTTTTTCCCTGGCAATTAAAAAAAGTAAAATCTAAGACCAAACAAATCAATGTTTACGGATTTGTAATAAGTTTCTTTCTATTTATTTATTTATTTATTTCCTCTTCAGTCACTAAAGAAGCAGCAGCAACTTGCACAGAGCAGTTGTTGCCAGAGGGTGAATCATAGCTATATTGATTTGATTATGTAAAAGCTCAGAGGAACCTAAAGCCAGATACAGAAATATCTCATAGTCCAAACCCTGTGGGACACACACTAGTAAAAAAGCAATCTTTATATTGTTCCTGATAAAAGCATCATTAGTTTCCTCACAGTGAAACCATTTCTCTGCTGATACAGTATATGGTTTTCCTTTTCTCTAGAATCCACTCAGACATAATTAACACTCAGTTACGAGATTTCAGCTTTCCTCTGGAGTGTGTGCTTTGAGGCTCTTGAGAGCGTGGGTGCACAATCCTGAGCATCTCCGAATTGCTCTCTCGCCCCTCTGCAGAGCAGGGGTCTGGCCTCCGGGGCATGGGGTGTGCTGCCCCCGAGTTTGGGCACCCTCCCCTGCGCCCTCGACTGGCTGTTCAGTGGGGCTGAGAGGGCCCAGCACTGGCACCACTGCTCTGTCAGAAAATGTCTCTCACTCCCCTCCAGGCTTTGTACCACAACAAAGGCACCAAATCGCACAGACACGCGGACCTGCACAGAGAGACGTGTTCCCAGCTTGTCACAACAAAATGCTTGCATGCGTGGTTTTCTGCAGAGCGGCTCCTCGCAGGCACCCCAGCATGGAGAGAGCACTCCTCTGCCATGGCTGGCTTGAAGGTGGGGTGGAAAAAGCAGGGGCAAAGAGTTTAAACAAAAGCATCATGGAGAGCTAAGGCTGTACATTTTTACTTATGCTTCTGTTAACCATGCAGCTAATATCTGGGCAGACTCCAGCTGGGATAGGCAAATTCATCAACTCCAGGTTTTTCTGTGTATTGTGAAGGAAGAATGTAACCCATTTTTTTTAAACCAATCTTACTAGTTCATGCCTTCATTACAGAGGAAAGATGTATTGTAAGTTCATTCACCTCTGGTTCTCTCTTTCATATCAATTTCAACCTTCTTTTGGCCCAATCAAAGGAAAATACCAATAAACTTTAACATCCCTTGTTCGACTCTGCAATGTGGTACTTGGCTATAAGATAATGTAAAGTGTTACCATGATACTAAAGGTGATACTAGATAGATATGGCACAGCTATGCTTCTTGCTAAAATATTATGTGCTTCAGAGAGGAAACTTAGTGTAGGTGAGAGAAGGGAAAGGACAGAAAGACTCACTTCAACGCTTGCACCTGTCTTCTCTTCAAATCAATGTGAAGACTCCTCAAGGAAACTTTAAGACATCTGGGAGTTTTGCTGACAACTCTGAAGGATTCATACACATACAATTTGAAACAATGCTAGAAAACTCAAAATGTCTAAATGTGATTATTTTGGGGGATCCTTTTACCTAGTTGCAAAAGCCTTTAACCTTATCTCTAACATAGGAATGGTTTCTGACCCATACTCTTGAATTGCCAAACAATCTGGATTACTACGAACCAGGAAATTATCCCCTTTTTTGTCTCTCTCTCAGAGCTCAATTCATGTCTTTTTCTTTCTCAGAGCTGTTCCATTGGCTGAAATCCTGGCTGGCATATGCCTTGAACTCTTCAGATGGCACCACATAGTTACATACAGGCTAAAGCACAACATTTAGGAGGCTTGTAAAATCCAGCCTGCTGAGCACTTTGCATAACCAGTGCTTGAGAAGAAAGGCTGTTCATATAAATAATTTATACAGCCTACCATTTGCAGTGATTTTTCATTATCAACACAGGAATAATTCCGGTGGTTTCAGATCTCTTCACCTGCTTCTGAAGCACCCACAAAGGTAGGGGTGTGACTGTCAAGTGTAGGATAGCAACCTCTCTGCCTCATTGATTTGTTCAAGTAGGATGGGTCACTGCTGCTCACAGTCACGTCTGTCTCCCATTGCAATATGGTGATGAAGCCCAGAGAGTGCCACAAAATACTGTCCTCAGCAGTGACAGCCAAGCCCATTTCATTTCATTTCATTTCATTTCATTTCATTTCATTTCATTTCATTTCATTTCATTCATTCTCTCTGGGCTGAACCTGGAGCATGGTCTCTGAATATCTTTCAATGAAAAAGTGAAAACAAGTCTCATTAAAAGACAGTTTCAGCTATTGGAGAAGCAAGTGATTCACCCATCTTTTACACATTAGTGTAGGAAGTTTTTAATGAAATATTAAGTGCACTCTGATATGGTGTTTTTACTCTGAATTCTGTACACATTTGCATTTGCACCACATGAATCAGGAGTCTTGTTCTGACAAACCTGTGGTCTTTGGTGGTATTAATTGTAACTTAAGAGAAGACTCAGCCTTGTGCATGACCTTTGCAATCTGAGTGATCTGCTAGCACGGCCTACAGCATTACAAGTCTGTTCAAATCATCCATAGATATTTGTCCCTTAAGTTCTCTCAGCATTCAAAATAGGTGAACCTGACACCTCACTTGTGGCCAAGAAGACTGCTCACATTTGATGGATGACATGTGATTTTAAGATATTTGTGCTAAAACAAAACCTAAGACTGCCTGGATTCATTCTCTTTGAAGTCCTCAAAAACTTTGACCCAAGAGCAGCTGATATGTTCAGAATCAAGGCATATAAGAAAACCTTGTGTGAGAGAGAGTGAAAAAAACCCAACTTATTTTTTTAAGCAAGTTCTGCAGTTTGGGAGTAGCTGACACATAATTTTGTTTTTAATAGATTAACTGACTGAAATACTTTTTAATTAGAAATGTTTTAATTAGAATTCACTTTCATACATTACAAACCAAAAAGATAGATTCTATCTTAATTTATCTGAAAATACAAGCATTTCTGTTTTAGAGAGAACTTGTGCTTTCCACTCACTGGAATTAGGTTATTATGATTGTCTTTCTTGTCTGTAGCAATCTGAATCTTCCTTCTGAACAAAAACCAGGCATCAATGTAAGCATCAAAGAAAACCTGGGACCAAAACCACTGACACAGGTGAAATTACAAGCTGGCTAAATGTGAACCCTCATTTTGATAAGTCTTTGCAACTGAAAATGTGGCAAACAGAATGGGTAACTTCATACAACAAACATCCATATGTTTTCACTTTTAGTCTGCATCTATTCATCAAGAAATCCTTCTTTTACAAAAGGTGTTCTCACATTCAAAAATGCTCAGTTCATTGCCTTATTCTCTGCAAGAATTAATAAACCCCTGAAAAATTGCTGTGCACAACAGCTTTAATAGCTCTGTCCGGCTGCTTCCCAGTCTCTACCTCTTGAAAATAAAGCAAACTCCAACTATAAATCAAGGCCACTGAAATGAAGGCCAGTTGCACATCACAGAGAATGATTTTATAGGTGGAACGTGGGCTTGCTAATTTGTAGAATAAATTATTGTGCTTTATTGAAAGCAGTTCCATTTACACACTTTTAGTTGCAAAGACTTAAAAACAAAATCACAGTCCCTGTTATAGGCTAATTTTAACATGTCTCTTTTTTTTCCAGGCAGCTCTCAGTATAAAACATTTAGCTGACAATGTGCCAGGAAATCCGTTTCATTAAAATAAACACTGATACACTCATTGTGAAGTTATCTCACTTATAATATCAATGATCTTTAATAGAGTTGTTTTATTACTGGAATAACATTTCTGTCTGACAAGTCTGGAGTCAATATTTAACAGATTTAGGTCAGATTTAGCAATAGGATTTTGTAAAAACCTGGGAAGACTGAATTCTGACTGCAAACTGATAAAGTAGGTTTACAGATTACAAAATGAGCATTTTCATAAATATGCATGTCTCATAAATATTTGAGAAAAAAAATGAAATGAGATCCAATATCTAAATGATTGTCTAATTAATAATTCTTTTGATAGGGTAGTCTTGAATACATATTAAACACGTGAGAAGAAAGAGAAAAAGAGAGAAAGAAGGAAACAGGAAACAGGGAAGGAAGGAAGGAAGGAAGGAAGGAAGGAAGGAAGGAAGGAAGGACTCCTTTTCAAATAGTAGCAAGATTTTCAAATCCTACTTCTCCATTTTAAAATTTCAGAATCAGTCAAGAAGACCCTTTAACCTCATCAATATTATATGAAAGTCCTCACATGTACAGCCTGTTGCACATGAAAGATTGCTGTTTCATTCCCGGCACAGCTGGGGTCCAGGGCTTCAGGCAGCAGGACTGCATGAATTTAAGAACACTTTCTACTTGAGGAAGTGTAAATCCTGAGGAAGAGGAGGACAAGCATGCTGATGATGACCCGTTGCATGCTGCTGCAATTCAGCTTTGAATGGGATTTCTACACTGGTTGTTCAAGCCATAAAGGTATAGTGGCCAAAATGTATTAAAAGCAATTCCCAAATTATTTCACAAAAGCAAGTGACACAGTCATTAAACAGCCAGTTGTAGACCTGAATTTCCCATAATTTGCAAGTATTTTGATGGATAGTTTGTTGACAGAGCTAAGAAATCCCTAACTCTTGGATGAATGATCATTCCCTGTGGAATCTGAGAGATGTATTTATTATTTTCTTTAAACAGTAGTTCCACTGTAAGAGTTTTTATCACCCACATAGAGACAAGGAATAGTTATGGCAAATAACCCATGTAGTGAGAGTTTTGTGTAGTTAGTCTTCTGAATAGGCAGCAAAGCAGATTTAGGAAGAATTAAAGGAATGCAAAAAGCAACCCCAGTGTCCTCTGCACATCTTCAAGCCGTTACACTGAAGGGGTTTAGGAGGGGCATGGAGGGAAATACCTCTCTTGGCTGGTAGAATGGAGACAGAGATGTATACCAGTACACTGGTATACTAAAACCACTTTTTCTGGAGCAAGCGACAGAGCTGTGATTCATAAACTGGCACTCTGCCTATTGCCTCATTCCTTGAGTTGCAGCAAGATCTTCAAAATCCCTCACACCTCACTGTTCACCCATCATTCCCATACCTAGGAAATCACATCAGAAATGCAAAGTCCATAAAATCAATGGAGAAAAAGGTTTGTTTAAGTCTGAGTCATATCTCTAAGCTTGTGATTTTCAACTAAGCTGAACAACTTTTGTTGACATTGACCAGTACTGCTATTTATGAAGTTGCTGTACTTGTTCACCCATGTGATTATTGACTACAAGAAATTTTTGCCTCTTCCGCATACCACGTAACCTTCCTCATCTGTTCCCTAGTGGAAAAAGAAACTCTAGTTTTACTTAGAGTCACTCAAGAATTACAGCTTCTGCTGCGTTTTCAGAATAGTTAAGAGAATGCGTTTCTTTCCAAAGGAGTGGTGTTAAAGATTCAAGATATGATACTAAATGTCTGTTTCACATACAAAACAACATGCCCGGCAAAATGCAGCCAGGGTGCATTAAAAATAAACAAGAGATAAGCAAGGAATGCAGCTATTGCTCTTTTCAGAAGTTCAGAAAAAGAACTCCTACCTTTATCATTTGTGAAGGAATAAAAGCTTTGCAAGATACTGAGAGTGAGAAACTTGGCATTATCTGTCAGATGCTGCACAACAGGGACATGGAGGCATCTCAACTCATCAAGGAGGCCAAGTATTTGCCAGAGTCAGGCCAACACCCCTTCTTTGTTATGAAATATGGATCCAGCTTTTCAAGTTGTAGCCAGGAATATTATTTCTATGAAATGTGTAAGTGCAAAGATCACATCTGCTCTCCTAGGTGTTTGTGTCTGAAATGTTATCAGTTGGCTCAGAAATTATTTTCACTATAAATTAAGGTGGCTGGGTTTTATGAGCAGAAATGTGCATTTGTATAATTTTAGAGATGCAAAGTTAGAACGCAGTTTTGATAATTTTGTCCATGACTGGAACCATTGACTTTTTAATGTTCTTACAGCAGCAAAAAGATGTTCTTTATCCAGACAGAATTGAGGTCCCTGAAAGTTGCACTATGGCTTTCCTAAATTCTCCTGATAGAAGATGAAAATGTGTATCTTGCTTTTGGTTTCATCTCCTCAGAAGCTGAAAATTTGACTTCCCATCACTATCCCTAGTACGTGGCACACACTCAGCACTTAAATGCTGTAGTAAAAGGCATTTTACAATTGCTTAGGTATATTATTTCCATATTAAGAAAATTAATGAAATATTGGAAGCAGCTCCAGACATGTTATGAGTGAAGAATGGACATTTTGGAACATGAAACTGATTAGAAAAAATAATTAATAGAAAGTATAATTGGTTGGTCTCAAAGTATTGCTAAATTTCTTGGTGAACTTCTGTCGTTGATTTCTGTGAAGATTTCACATGTTTTAAGAGATGTAAATTTTTTACAGATTTCAGTCAATTAAATGATGAAGTACATCATTCCTGGACATGAACAAAGCAATGTCCTCAAAGCATCTTCCACTACTGTAGTGTAAATAAATAATAGTACCTCACATTGTTATATTCAGTAGTATCAAAGGGAGAGTAGGGGAGAGATGTAAGCAGAATGACTGAGTTTCTTTAATCCGCTAATATTTCTCCATAAGGAGAAGGTAAACCATAATCAAATTGTGAATTAAATTATTTCAGAAGACCTAAAACAGCAAGAACATGGGCAGAAAAATTTGGGGCCAAATGTATTAAATTTATGGGAAGTAAATTGTGTTTAGCACTGCGTAGTGTTTAGCACCTGAGCAGAATGAGCCCAGTGAAATCACAATGCTCACATTTGACAGAATTAGAAAACTTCATAAAAAAAACACCCCAAATAACTGTAACTTCCATTTTCCCTAGCAATATAATCAACAAATAGGTTTCATAAGTCAAGATATGAAGATATGATACCTGCATGAATTAGCAGCACTTCAGTTTGAGCAGCAAAATTGCTCTGCCATTGCAGTTGTGGAAATAAATTTAACACCTTCCTTTAACAGAAGGAATTTTGTATTAACAAAATCCATATAAAAGTTTATTTAAAGATTAAACAAAATAATATCAAAAAGGACAATATACCATATATTTGCATGTACCTTACCATTGCTGATTAATACCAGCTCTGTTTCTTCCCCCCTTCAGGAGGAGAAATATGAAGTTGATGAAAGACCAACAGCACAAAAAATGTTAGCTGCCCCAAGAATGAACAAATATTTATCAGATTCTTTTACTTACAATCTGACATGCAAAACCATAAAGCTAAAATACTTTGTACAAATGAGGTCCTTGCCCAGCATCCTTTCCTGATCAACAGTGTTTTTTTACAAGGGTTTCATTATCATATGCCCTTGAAAAATTCTGTGTCTGAGGGGCTCTGGAGGGCATGCAATATTACTTAATAACACTTGAATTGTATGTTAGTGTATTGATCTACGATGTGTGCCATTTGTACAGCCTGGCAATTAGTTTAAAGTCTAAGCAGCTGGGATTTCTGTTTCAAATTCTGATGTTCACTTGCTATGGGACATAAGGACAACTGCTTATGTATCTTTGATGGGGGTGAAATTAAAGGACTTATTTGAGTCAAAAAATTTCAATCAGTCTAAAGGAGTGTGGGAATTATTGGGTAAAATCTTCAATACTTTCTAATCTTGGTAGATATTCAAATAGCTCCCCAAGCTGTACTATCTGAGTGACTACAATACATAGGTGCTATTTCATCTATTCTAATAAGGAATTTATATGTAAACCAATAGAAAAAATAAGTCTTAAAACAAAATAAACCAAAAAAAAAATCTACGTAAAGAAATAATAGACCAACACAGAGAGAAATCCAAGCCAAATGAAAATTAACTTTAAATGTTTGCCCTCTGCAGTATATTGCGTTCACACAACCAATTAAAAGAAATGCCATCTCGTTTGGAAAATATCTATTGATTTCCCGGTTCATCAGATCAGCTTGATGTGTCCGGCAATGGCTCCTATGACATCATCAATATTTTTCTATTTAGAATAATGACTTATTTTATATGCCAAGAGCTATAAAAAAGTCTATATACATATATTTCTAAAGACATCAGCTTAAAAACCGTCTTGATTTCCCTCCTTAACATACAATATTTTTTATCCACCTTTTAAAAAAATTTTGGATCTTGCCATGAGATTCATTTATGAAACTCAGTAAATTTGTTTAGTTTATAAACTGACCTCTAAATCATGTTTCCCCTATTAGATGCTGTCGCTTTGGCCTGCATTTGGGGTCCAAATTACACACATTTTTCTTTTAGATTATGCAGAACACATTTCAGAGAAATTCTCTCAGCCCTGCTGCCCCCCTCCTTCTTTCTTCTTTTCCAGCCTCCTGTATCTTTTAACTGCTACATATTACCTCTAAATCTTTCCACAGAGTCAAAAAGGCATCCATTCAGCTAGATGTTTATTCTGTTCAATTCACCCATGTATGTTTTTTAAGATACACTTACAGCTGACTCTCAGCCCAGTTTCTAGCAATGGAAAAGAATATTTATATGCCCCGGACATAGATGCGCCTTTAATCAGAACTCCCCACAGGGCCAATTGGCATATAAAAAACCAGGCAAAATCTGAGCAAGGAACCGGCGATGAGACAGTTCTCACATCTAACCTCATGTAATTCTTGCTTCTAAGATTCCCACTCTGGGAATGGGGGAGGTGGAAGGAATTCTTTATCTTCCCCACTTCTTTCCAGCCTATTCAACACGGCGGGCTCTCAAGTTCCCCTGGGACACTGTTTCATCATGGGCCAGGATGAAGGGCAGTTTAGTAAGCTTGGAAACCTCCTTTCCCCTGGAATTGAAGAAAAATTGAGCGGTATTGCTATTTTTGAATATTCCTGGTTTGGACTACTTCTATGCAATTCAGCCTGTTTCAAAGGACGTGGCCTGTGGGACCCTGTGCAAAGCAGGCTAAAGCACGGTGTTTCTACCCTTGCAGCAGGGTTCAGTGACACAGAACTAGCTCTTTTGCCACCGGCAACGCCATCACCTACTCAAACTCCGACTGGGGCCCACCACAGCACTTTGAATACTCAAAACAAAACATGTGGCTCCAAACCCGGTAATTTATCTCACCACTTCGGTAGTCCCTGGAATGTGGTTTGCTGACCTCTGGTGGTTATCCAAGCTACAGGAGACGTGGCTTGCCTGTCGGACCTGGAAAGTTAAAAAGGGAAATTTATTTACTCCTAAGGGGTGTGATGTTAGACACTGGGAAAAGCTGAAGATTTAAATCCCAAATTTCAGAAGCTACTGTCCTGTGCTTCTGGCAAATTAAAGTGCAAGACTTAATCCTGTGTTGCTTTATCTTGGTATCATTTTACCCAGCAAAAAAAAAGAACTGAAGTAAACAAAGCAGAGTGGTAGCTTCTGTGACACGTACGATCTCATCCAGGTTGTTTCTTTTACTCTTGCTGCTTGCATGGCTTATCACTCTAATTCCTGATGGCCCTGTGTTCCCGGGGAAGACTCTGATGTCCTCTAGCACCAGAGTCAGAAGGGATGCCTGCAGTGTCAGGTGTTTAAAGCCATGAAGGCTGAAGAGCAGGGGCAAGCCATGTCCTTTGCGGGGTTACACATAGTCTGTCCCAAGAAAATTCTGGGTAAGGCTTAGGGTTACCTCTTCTGTTTTGGGCCTAAACCCTTGGTTTGAACCTGTCTTTGAAAGCAAGTCTAATGTGAAACTGAGTCAGCAACAGTGCATTCAGGGTCTGAAGAAGGTCAAGTCCCCAGATCCATGTTCAGCGGGTGGAGATGCACTGCTTCCCCCTTGGTCCCTAACAGTCCTCCCTACCACACACTGCCCAGCGAGTCAGTGAGCAGCCCAGGATTGCATTAAATTCATCCTCTGAGAATAAAAAAAAGCACAAGCCCTTCATCTCAGACATTATTAAAGTCTGCTATGAGTCATGTTTGTCCTTGGTTATATTCCTTCCAAGGAAGTATTTTCCTCTGCCCATGGAAATGTACACTAAATATAAACACAGCTTTCTCAGTGACATTTGACCAGTTTAATGACTATACCATCTTCAAGGACACTTTCTGTTGTTATGTACTGAGTCCAGATTGTTTCTATTTGCATTTTTCTGACAGAATAGTGGCTAAAACAGACTATAGTCTATTTGAGTCTGAAATAACTTCTGGTTACATGACTGCCTGAAATTTTCCATTTAAAAAGTGACAAACATTCTCTCCTTTTTCTTGTTACCAGTCAACATGCATTACTCAATTCAACCCTGTATTGTCTTATCTATTTTTCTAGCTTTGTCACTGATCCTGTAAACTCCCTATCTGTTAGCACTGCTTCTCATGATTTGTTGAATAATATTGATTTGATATGGGCACTACCAAAAAGGATTCAAATTAGTATCCTTTTAAGATCAATCTACTGTGAAAAACTTGTTCCAAATGAATTTTTTAGCCCAGTCCTGACTTAGATAGAAGGGATAGACTTATGTGTTAGAAAATAATGTGAGAGATAGTCAAGAGGATATCTGGGTATCATGCTTCCGGAAAATGAAAACCACATTCACACTAACCATTCTACAAATGATATTAAACTCATATTATGCTAAAGAAATGTAAAAACACTGTGTGAATATGGCTTTAGGGTGAGTACCCTGACTTAATTTACACTATTTCCTGGACTGAATTTATAAAGAATCTATAGAATACCACCAATACAGGTGACTCTTGGGACAAATGATCATTGCAAGAGTTAGTTCTCAATTCTCTTGTGTGAGCAGGTGTAAGACAGCATTTTCAGTATCTGCTTAGTGAGACAATAGTTCATTTCTTTATTAAGGGCTAAAATTTGTCCTCTGATATGTGTGAATGGCTCCCAATGAAGTAAATGAAAATGTCAATTAATTATTTAGCTTAGTTACAGGGGTATAACCAGAGCGATAATGAGAAGAAATTAAAAGAAGAAAAATTTAGATTGACTATCAGAAGAAAATCCCAGGCAGTAAGACTATTTGCATATATCTCTCTTTCAGTTCTTGAACTAGATCTGGACTACACTTCGCCCATCATCATAACATTAGACAGTGCAATAATTTCTCAAGGGAAAAGAACACTTGGGAACATTTAAAGTAGATTGGAGAAACATCAGGAAATACAGCACAGAAATCAATTCCACATTAACAGGAAGATATAGTGGTTGATCTTTATCATCTTTGCATTCCACAACTTATAGCTTATTTCCAACTCCAGGATATAGAAGTCTGAGGAGGTGAAAGGAGGCAGTTGTAGTTACTGGGTAAATAAATACTTCTGCTCCTTACCACAACAAGTAATCTCCTAGTTGGAAAGTGCCTGGAGCCTACAGAACATGATTTGCCCCTTCTTTCTCAGCAATGAGAAGAAGCAGATTGATCAAGCCAAGGCAGTCTTATTGTACAACCTGGAGTGTCCTTCACATGCAAGATACACAGTGGTTACAACTACTGTAGGCAAAGTCTGATAGTGAATCCAGGTGGCTCTGTATGTTTCCACAATGTGTGTCCA
Source organism: Pachycephala philippinensis (assembly GCA_013397055.1). Classification (NCBI taxonomy): domain Eukaryota; kingdom Metazoa; phylum Chordata; class Aves; order Passeriformes; genus Pachycephala; species Pachycephala philippinensis. Next base: position 61,231 of record VWZT01011965.1, read on the forward strand.
TGGATAAAGGTAAGCCTTGCCCTTCCTGTTGAAGACAGCCAGAGTGAGCCTGCTGATCACTGGGATCATTCAGTGATGTTTAAATCAGAAGCAAGGCACACATACAAATAGTGCAGCAGTCCCACTGCTGTGTAACCTAACTGCAGAAATTTTGCTGTCACTTTCCTTGAGATAGGAAAACAGTGTACTATATTTGTGCAGCTTGGGAAACTAGAATACCATTCTAAAAGTGGTATTCTGCTAACCTTGTCTTCAACAGAGAATACGTACATCATCTTCAGCATTGAATAAAACATCGAATCATACGTCCTTAGTATAAAGAAGTTGAATATCAGATGCAGAGGGTAATGTGTGAACCATACAGGGCTAAAAACTGCTTTATAAAGGCATGCTGAATGAAGCTCTGTGCCTGCAAGGGAAATTTAATTGGATTTCTTTATAGGTTGCAACAATCCAATGAAAAATTATGTAAGAATAGCATGATTCAATTTCAGCATGCACTTGAATAATAATATTTTTTAAAAGAAAGAATTCTTCATGCACACACAGAACAAAAAGAAAGAAAGGTAAAAATGAAAACAAGGTAAACCAGCAGTTTTCAATCCAAACAGACTGCATGGCCCAACTTTATTCACAACAGCCCAGACATTGTATGTGTCATTGTCCCGAGTCAGGATATAAAAGCACAAATTTTATACCATTCGATGTGAATATATAAGCTTTCATAGCTTCTGGATTTGACTTTTAGGCATCATAATTGAGTCTTTCATTTTGTCCTCATACTCTGAATCAAAGTGACTGAGAAAAGAAAAGAAAATATTGCTTCATCCAGCTATCAGATCCACCTCAATGAATAATGACGAATTTCAAGCATTACAGGTTTGCATTGCTTGGGTGTAACTAAAATATTTCTCTGCTTTTCATCATAGTTTACATACATCTTTCACATTAAGTAGTAGCCGAATACAAGCACATGATCTTTGGGATTTTTAAGGATGCATGCAAGGTACTTGCTAGTGTGTTTCTCTGTATGTTTGTGTCATTGTATAGCACATGTGCCTAACAATTGTACCTAATGGGGCAACGAAGCTGGTGAAGGATCCAGAGAGTAAATCGTGTGAGGAACAGATGAGGGAGCTGGGGTTGTTTAGCCTGGGAAAAAGGGGCTCGGGGGGAACCTGATCACTCTCTCCAACTACCTGAGAGGATGATGTGGCAGGGTGGGGGTCAGCCTCTTCTCCCAGGCAGCCGGCAACAGGAGAAGGGGAAGCGGCTTCAGGCTTCACCAGGGGAGGTTCAGGTTGGACATCAGGATAAATGTTTTCACGGAAAGGATGGTTAAGCATTGAAATGGGCTGCCCAGGGAGGTGGTGGAGTCACTGTCCCTGGAGGTGTTCAAGAAACAACTGCATGTGACACTTAGTTCCAGGGTATAGTTGACAAGGTGGTGATTGGATAAAGACTGGGCTCAATGATCTCGAAGGTCTTTTCCNGGCTCGGGGGGAACCTGATCACTCTCTCCAACTACCTGAGAGGATGATGTGGCAGGGTGGGTGTCAGCCTCTTCTCCCAGGCAGCCGGCAACAGGAGAAGGGGAAGCGGCTTCAGGCTTCACCAGGGGAGGGTCAGGTTGGACATCAGGATAAATGTTTTCACGGAAAGGATGGTTAAGCATTGAAATGGGCTGCACAGGGAGGTGGTGGAGTCACTGTCCCTGGAGGTGTTCAAGAAACAACTGCATGTGACACTTAGTTCCAGGGTATAGTTGACAAGGTGGTGATTGGATAAAGACTGGGCTCAATGATCTCGAAGGTCTTTTCCAGACTAAATGATTCTGTGATTCCAAATACTATGTGAAAAGTGGCACCTAAACTGACAACTGTCTGTGGATTTCTTTTACATCCAGATAGAGCAAATTATTATTCCTATGGTAAATTCAAATGAATTTATTGTATTTAATGTAAAGTGAGAAACAGGACTCAAATTATAATCATAACTGCTGCTTCACTTAACTTTAAACCTGTCTGTCTTACATGCTTGTCTTTCAGTGCACAAGTTTTGGACTGGGAATGTGAAAATACTTTGTATCATTTTTAGTGGCTTCAGCACACAAGGAGGGAGCAAATGAGATTTATGATCCAGAAAAGAGTAAAAGGAAGTTTGAAACTGTAGAATGAACATGTAAGTTTTATGCTTATGGTAAAATTATCATCAATCTCAATAAGATTGATATTGATATTAAAGATTTATCATTAGTTTTTAAAAAGAAGGCTGTCTTTCATACATGACTGAGATCTTTTTTAGAAATTACAGTTCAAAACCTAAAACGTTTGAAATAAAATGTTATATACCAAGAGCATAATATTGCAGGAAATGGTAAATTTTGTGATCAAGTACCTAACATTGACTTGCAAAACACACAGACCAGTCAGTATTACAGCAGAGATCCCTCTCTTCTGTAGCTCTCTTATTAATATTCTTTATTTTAAAATTTCTTCTACTAAGTTTTTTTAAAAACAACAATCTTATCCAGAGGGTCCTGGTGTTTGACTAGCTTCAGATTGATGCCAGGATGGTTTATGGACTTATATTTGTTGATACTTGAAGAAGGATTTCCTCAAACAGCCTGCCGCACCTTTCAAGTACAGAGGCTGTCTTGAGGCTGACAA
>VWZT01011965.1:71162-97762 GCA_013397055.1 Pachycephala philippinensis
ACTCCTAGAGCTACTATGGTAAGTATGCATTACTTCCATTTTTGGTTATTCTTGCAGCATCTTAAGGGTGTTACTTTCATGCAGTCAGTTTTCCTGTGTTGTCCTAATGGGTGGCGACTGTGTGTTTTCCTAAGGAGTGGTTGTCATTGATCAAATTTCTCTTTATAGCTACAGTTTGCTTTTTCATTTGGTGGCTGTTGTCACCAGTTTTCCAAAAGAAACTGCTGCTTCTAGCAGAATCAAATTAGAGGAAGGTGTTTACTTCCAAATGAAAAGAAGTGAAGTGATACAGACTAGTCCAAAAGAGCTTGAAGTGCACTGAATGAGCTTGGGCCAGCAATTTTGTGTCTTAGCTTACCAATGACTGAATAATTCTATCCTGTCTTGACTCTTTAAATATTCGGAGTTTCAATATGGAACTATAATGGAAAAAGGATATACCTCTGGATATGTATATATCTGTTTGGAGAAATTAGTGTGTTTGCGAGTGCGTGGATGTGTGCGTTGTAAAACTAAGTTGGTTTGCTAATTTCAGACTCTTTCCTTTACATTAGAAATTATCCAACTAACAGTGAAATGAGATATAAATTATATATTCTACAGTTAATATACTGCTATATTACTGTTAAGAACTGTTAAGAACTACTAAAATTGTGTGAAAAAATAGAGGGTCTTTTTTCCCAAATGTTTTTTTTTACTTGGAGTGGACTTGAGAGGAAAAATAGCTAAAAAGTGGACATAGGCTCTTTGAGGAGGGACAGAAGGATTAGAGGATGGTTAGGAATGTGAATTTGCTTTTCTACAAAAATTCCAAAATATCTTTGTTGTGAGAAACAACACTTAACATCACACTGTCATTTACTGATAGATCATGCTAGAGGGGGAGTCTGTCTTATTAAAATATTATTATTAAAATATTCCCTACAGGTTCAGTGATTAGAGACATTTTCTTAAGGAAATATCTGTGGAAACATGGCCAGAACTTCTCTGTATCACCCCTCACTAGGAAAATTCAACAGAGTAACAGTTTAGAGCATAAAAATTAGGCATCTTCCAGTGGGGTTTGCATCCTGTTCTAACAGTTACTAAGTACTTAAGAAACTTCTGTGATACGCCTAAGAAGCCTGCCTTATTATTTCACAGCTTTTCTCTGCTGTTTCTGTCAGATCGAAATAGTACTGGTTACAAAATGATCCCAACTTAAGATCTAGTAGTAGGATAAAATGCCCATCAAAGAATCCCTTAATACAGATATGTGAAGTGAAACCAAAAACCTTGTACCAAAAAGGAAAATATAGTTATTGTTATCACATCTGTCAAAGGAATTACCCTGTTTCAGTCAAACTCTTTTGCACTAGTTCCTGTAATAAAGGATCTAAAGGATGACTCCAGGAAGAGATCAACTTGTTAACAGAACACCGTGTATTGACTGTGTTCAAAAAGTCTGTATATTCAGCAAATCTCCATTGTAACACACCCTCTGCTATTGTAAGAACAGTAGTTCCTGTGGCGAGTATTTGACTCCAGTCTGAACTGTATCTTTTGCACTACAAAACTTCAAAGTCAGCCACTTCAGAGAAACGAGATGGAAATGCTTTTCCTTTAACTCTGGGCTCCACTGTTTAATGAAGAGTTCTGTCTTTAAAAGCCCAATGGAGCTACAGCAACAGAAAGTAAGTATAACAGAATAGAGTTGGTCCAGTCAATGTTCAAGAATAACAATTTTATTCTGGTGATATTGAAAATATAATCTAATCTGTACACAAATAGGACAGGCTCAAGATCTTCACCACTTGTGTCATTGTAAAAGATGTGCAACTCTGCTGAAGGCAATGATTTTGGGGGACTGCTTGACACTAGATTTATGTCTGGTCTTCCAGCATCTGTAGAATTTTTCTGAAACTGCAGAAGAAAAATAAATGTTTGGTTTATTGGTCCTAGACCTCACCCTTCTCTGCAATAGGAAGGACTGAGGATTAGCTAAACTTCACTTGCTCTGGCTCAATAGTCAGCAATTGCGGGCACTTGCTGGATATGTGACCTTTGCCGTGTCACTTTCTAATAAAAGAAATAAAGGAAGCATAAGGAGGACACTTATGTAGAAGCTGTAAACTGTTGTCTTATCCTTTTTATGCATGCACTTAATGTTCTTGTTTTACAATCTTACCACTCCCACAAGACTATGACTGTTAACTATACAGGCACAAGCAATTGATGTGTGCTGTTTGTGATGGTAACATGAAATTGGCTACATTAAAATGCTCTGGTTAATAACAGATGAAACTCTACACTTTTTGTCAGCAAACATGTCTGGGGCAAACTTTACAATTCTTTTTACAAAATCGAAGATCAGAAGTTAGAGGTAGAATATGATTCTGTCCTTGCTTATCTTTCTTTTACACTGCACCTAGGCTAGTGAAAAGCTTAGAAGAAGAATCAGCATGAGAGCTGGTGTTTGTGTATATAAGTACATGTGTGTACATATGTATAAATATACATGTCCTGATTAATATAAGATTCCTTATTATTCTTGGTCCTGATTGAACAAAATTTTACAGTTATGAACAACATTGTAACTTTGCCAAGAACTCCATCGAAGATAAGGAGCTCCTTTGGGTTTTGGTTGGTAATTCTTCAGGTTTACTCTCTTTTCAGCAAACAGAAACTGGTTATCATAATTAAATAAATCGATGTAATCTAATGTGATTACAGAACCACTTACATAGAGCATAGTGTGTAGGACATAGGACCTCAAGGTCCTAGCCTCCAGACATTTGTGCAGTCTTAGAAAAATATCTTTGCCATGTGAACATATTTTTCCATAGTAAGTATATTTTTAAATGCTGAGTATTGAAACAATATTTGCTGGTGTGTGTGTGTACTTGCGTGTGTGCAACCCGTAAATCAGAGCAGTTTAATTTAAGCTAACAGAGCTATGCTAACTGGCCCCCACCGGTAACCAAAAGCCAATTCTTTTAATGTTGAAGATCCTGCTCAGAATGCACTTATCACTGGGAGAAAAAAGATTGGACCAAGCATATGACTTTTGTAAATGAAGATAGCTGTGCTGATTTCAGTGGAGCTCTGCCAGTATATACCACCTAAGGGTTTGGTAAAATAGTTGCAGGCAAAGAAGGTACATTCCTTTCAGAGGATTAATTATGTTTTATATGCACTTACTGGGTACTTTTGGGGTAAGTTGGCTACATTATAAAAAGCAGGTAATAAAAAGAAAAAAAGTAACCTGAATTTGTAGGTGGTCCGTTTTATTGGACTAAAAATAAAAGGCAAGCATATGCAAATCACAGTGTCTTCCTTAAGAGCTAGAGAGGAGGGCAAGTTGGGGCAGCAGAAATGAGAGCCTGGTTCTGATTCAGACTTCATAATTATATTCTGAGACAGAGATCAAAGCAGGAGTTGAGCAGGAAATGGCAAAGAGAAAGTCAGGTGCAAATATCACACCCTTCTCTGTCGCCATCATGAGCCAAAATTTGGAAGCCAGTCCAGCGTGGTGAATGAATGTGTTTGTTTAAAATAATTGCCTTGACTGAAGCTCGTTATTGCTTTCTTTTGACTGCATTAGGTGGGAGTTACTGCCAGCATGTTTCTGGAGGTACAGGTAGCCAGGCTAATACAGCTGCCATCATTAACACTTGACAAAACATCCTGGACTCAGGCTCCTAGTCAGGCTTTCCCAGGAAAAGTGCTGCTGAAAAGGGAAAAGTGGACTCGAAGTCAATGAATACTTACTTCCATCTTCCATAATACCCTAGTGAGTAAGAGAAAATACCATCCAGAAATTTCAGCAGGCTGATTCACAATGAAGCAGTAGGATGTAGCAGTTCAATGACCGTGGAGAGGATCTTTTTCTTCCTTCTTTCTTTCTTGTTTTCCTACTCCGACTTTGCATAGAATGTCAGAGGAAGAGGCAGTTTTTTGCTAGACAATAGTGAGGTGGATCAGTCTGCATACCCACAATTTTCTAATGGATGTGAAGGATGTCAAAAGAACATTCTGGATGTAGTTTAGCCTCCAGACTAGCATCAGTGCAAAGTTTGCTAGCTATCCCAGTCTTTATATTATCCAATTCTGTTTGTTCCATGGGGTGTCCGCCCTACCAACTGTACTAGGTCGACACACTTAATTAATTGATTCTATCAGGGAAGATGAAATTGCAGTTTTTGTCTTTGCAGCTAATGGAAATGCAGCAAAATCTGTTGAAACTGGAGAATCTTCATACTTGTTTAAAGTTTTTAAATCTCATCCTTGTACATGGAGACATAGTAAATATATATAATTCAGACACACAAATTTGAACTTGGTTTTATTTTCTTTGGTGTCACATTCATTTGCTAATTTGCGGGTTGGGTTTGGAATAACAACAAGTCATTTGCTGGGAAGGAGTGAATAGCTGGCCCTGGAGGTAGTATCTGATCTGCTCTGTTTTGATAGTTGCCTGCCCTGGGGAAAACCCCAGCTAGAGGGGGAGACCTACTGTATAGACCTAGCTAAGCCTCTGCTCAGTTTCTTCCTGTTAAGGTTTCCCTCTTGAAAACAGCCATCTTAAAACTCTTTGTAGAGGTGCACCAGGGGTTTAGAGCAATCCCTAAGATCTCTGTGCATACAGCACAATGTACTCATTATAGAACAAGTGAGGGCAGGAGCTGCTACATATAAAAGGTTATGATGTATGATAAAACGGGGAGGCTCAGGCAAAATGGGGGAAGTCTGGTAACTGGTACAAGAGAAGAATCTAAGAAGACAGGCAGTATTTAGCTTATAGAAGTGGTCAATTTTAAAAATTATCAGAACATTAGCAGCCACATTTTTTCATGTAAAGATTTCACTCTTTACCTTACAAGAATATAAAATTTCCTGGGGCTTTTTTGATGGGTTCTAGAGCAGGTTTCATTCCCCTCCCACTTTCAAGCACAGTCCATACAAAGCTGTACAGCACAAACTCAGACCTTCAAAGTAATCTGGTTTTGCTCACACAATACAACTTGTTCGAATTTTCTTCTTTGACTTCACACAGTTTTTTCCCTCAGTTGTTCTGAAACGTTGCTCCTTGCTCAGTTTGCTCCTCAGGCTTCCCTTGCCTTCCTTTGCCTTCCCTCGCCTCGCCTCGCCTCGCCTCGCTTTCCTCCACTCTAGACAGCCAGATCACAACTTTTACAAGCAGGACAAAGGAGTCATTTGGTTCATTAGGTCAAAAAGTGCATTTCTAACCCATCCTTGGGAGCAACATCTACAGTCTTTGCAAAATAATGAACAGCTGCATAACAGAGCCAGATCCAGAACAACAGCCCAGAGGCAGATGAGTATTTTCACAAAATAATCTGGCACTGACTATTGTCAAGAATCAAATTTTTGGTATGATCTGGTAAATCTTCCTGACAGGAGAGTCACCTGAAAGCTGTATCAGTTTGCCCTGTCTTTCACCCACTCCTGTGCCACTATTTCCTACTGGAGAATCTTGGGAGAGGAACAAGCAGTGTACCTAGCAATCAGCTCACTCACACTTGTCTTTCTCTTCTGTGTGAGTATGTCATAAATTGCAAAAGAAATATTGCTTCAAGTTACGTCAAAATCTATGTTCCATTTAATTTCAGCTGCACATCTTTTGGAAACAGAAACAGCTATCTAACTATTCAGGTACCAATGACCAGAACTTTGCCATTCAGGGGACAGAATAACATGAAAACCATTTTATATTCATTAAGAAAACCATTTTAAAACTATGTGCTGACTAAATGCTGCAAGTGAATGTGTAAAATCCTTATGTCCTGATCTGTCAAGGTGTTTGAGAGTCTATTGTCCTTTCAGCTGACAAACTCCAGGCTATAGTTATAACTGTAGAAAACTTTTACTTTCTTCTTTCCTGTTGCTTTAGGAAAAGACTTGCCCCTTTCTAGGACACTGACATGATTCTCTTGGGGTTTTTTTTCCTATATAAAAAACGTTCTTATATCTTCCAGTTTTCTAGGTTCCAAAATCACTCACATATCCAAATTGCACCTTTCTAAAGGAAATTCTTAGCACATACAGCAGCATTTCTTTCATTTTCTATGTGTGCACAATGAATAAAAAAGCTTAAAGAATGATAGAGAAATATAGTCCTGTAAAATTAAAAATCACAGTTATTGGAAGACTTATTATGTATAGAAGGGCAAAGTTTTCACAAAGCAGTGATTTCTGTGACTTGTCCTCACTAAAAGTCATTTCTAAAATAGGCTGATCAACTTGTGTTATCCAGTGTGTTGTGTGGGGAGGCACCAAAGTTTATTACTAATATTTGAATTAAATATTGCTTGCAATTAAATGTATGCAATTTCTTTATTATCTCCCTCTGTGCAGATTGTGTAGATTGTGTAGCAAGTTCAGTGTACACCAAGTGTGTGAATCCTAGATAGGATTGCTTCTTTCTTTTTCAAGTTCGTTGTGGCAGTGGCAGAAGGGGGCAATATGTCTTGTCTTCTACTTTTGAAGATGTTTTCTCTTGGCTTCTGTGATTTTAGTCCTTGTTTCTCTCACTAATCAAAATTCCAAATGAGTCTTTCATTTTTGTCCCAAAAGCTCTGATTATCATTAAAGTCTTTCAATCCTTCATCAGTAGTAAATAATTCCAGCCACTAGATTAATTTACCAGTTGTACTAGCAGCCAGCATAAGGCAGGATAACCCTTTCTTCTGCCACCTGGCTATTATTGCAATAACAGAAAAAAAAGTATAAAAAAATCAGTAATTCTACTTTAAACCTAAAGAAAAAACAAGAAACCAGTATTTTTAGGATTCAGAATATATTTTTCACATTCTTGTAGCAAATGTGCATCCATGTAACTGTGCTAATTAAAAGCCATGATAATTAACACCTTGTTCATTTCAAGTTGTGTTTCCCTTACTGATCCTCAGCGAGAACTGTGTGGTGGCTGCGGCCACTCGCTCAGTGAAGAGATCAGTGGAAGTCTGGCAGCTGACAGATAACTTGTTTCACCTTCTCACCCCTCCAGCAAAAATCCTTAATGTTTGTTCAGCACTGACGTAAGCATCAAACCACCCATTGCTGGCACCATTCCTCTTTCTTTACTTCTCTTGGGGGAACCACCAGAGAAATGGGGGAAGAAAAGATACAGAGAGAGGCCATCAGCAAATATAGTGATGGAGGCCACGGTGACGGACAACAAAAAAAGCAACATATTTTGGGCCTTGTTTGGATCACCTATATGTATCTGTTTTCACTTCCACTTTTTCACTTTAATTAATGTGGGCTTTTTTCTCCAATAACCAGTGCAATGTAAGTCATATCTGTCTGCATCCATCTTACCAGTATTATTCACCTGATTCACAGGCATGCTATAGGCTAGTCATGTCACAAGTGAAAAATACAAATTTTTGCCCCAAAGATTTACCTGCAGTCCCTACACCACGGTCATTTAGGACTAAATGTATGGAAAGGCCTTTAATTTCCTCCAAATAGTGCATAGTCAAGGGGCTTTCCTGGGAAATAAGGGCTCTCTATTTGGAAGAAAGGGTGAAGGAAACACAGGCTTGCAGGTCTTGAAGGAAGCTCCTAATACACCAGGCTTGGCCCACTGCATCCAAAAACAACAAGGTTTGCTGCAAAATGCCCTTAAAAAATCCATTCCACATATCAGCAACAAAATACCACAACACATCACAGTAGACTTTTAAGCTACCAAATGGACAAAAAGGCAGATTTTGCCACAGGAAAAAATCGGAAGCAATCAGAGGCACCACAGTCTTGTCAATAGTAAGCATTCGCCCTAACAAAACATCCAGTTGCTTTTAGGTTGTAGGCTACACTTGCCTTCTCCAGAGAGGAGTGGCAGATGGGAGATGAAGTGCCTCTCAATTTAGGAAAACAAAAAGGAGTTAGGAAATAAAAATCTCCTATTCTAAAACTGTTTGTTGATGAGCCTGATGAGTCCAGCAGTGCACTTTGCTGGGAGAGGATGATGCCACTATAAGCAGCAACACAACTCAGAATCAAAAGAAGAAATACTATCTTTTCTTTGTCTCAGCTTCATAATGCTGATTATTTTTGATTTTATTTCATAGAATTACTTCATTCAAACCACACTTAGGTAGCTTCTTCTTCAGTTATTTCAGTTACTTAGTAATTTTCAAGATGAGTTAAGAAGTTAATGAAAACTTCAAATATACAGATAAATAAATGCTACTGCATAGAATATTGATCTGATTTCATGATAATGAAATAAAATACACTTTAAATATTTTTTTTAAAAATAGCCCCTCGCATATGTATGAAGGGACACCTTTCTGCTGTGTTCACCTCTAGAAACAGCAACCACTGCTATGAATGAAGACCTTCTACAGATTCCAGAAGAAAAAGAAGAGAGATTTTATCTAGTTCCTTATTCCCAATGAGATATTTCTAAACACACAGAAAACTTACATATTTTCATGACTTCTCTGCACACATGCTTAAAATAGTACAAAATTGGCCACTGTTCAGATGAGTCAAAATATATGATAGGGCCAGCAATGAAATTATATTAATATGTCTAAATAGTGACTTCCCCCAAGCTCTGCAGCTTGTGAGATCAGGCCAGCAGACCACTACCCATCTCCCTGGTGCATGATCTGCTCATATCAAACTCTTCACTGCAATGCTTGAAAGATTCCTGATCCCCAAGGAAAATAATAGATGGTCAGGAAACTGTGTGCTAAGTTCAGAAACCATTTCAGATGTAGAGTACAATGCCTGAAAAGAAAGTGAACTTATTACTCACAGCTGCATTGCAGCATAGTCAAAGATGAAGTTATTGGGGGCCCCCTTATACTTTCTTTGGCCTCCACACAAATTGTTGACATCATTTATTCTTTGCCATTCATCTACTGTTGTTCAGAGTTTAAAGCAATATTTCAAAGACGGGAGAAGGTCTCATCAATCAGGGGGGCAATTGTTCTGGGAACTCCTATACCTTTCCCATTGCCTGAAGATTACAAGAATTAAATCCAGTAGTCATGGATACCTTTAAAATCTTCACTCAGTGAATTCAGGGCACTAAGAATTGAAACAAATAAACTCATAAATAGAAAAAGAATTGCACAATAGCTTCAAAGATATTTATGCTCTTTGTATTGCCTCATAGAATTGCAACTGACAAAGTGACTGAGGTTGGAAGGGGCCTCTGGAGGTCATCAGGTCCAACCAACTTGCTTTAGCAAGGACATCTAGAGCTGGTTGCCCAGGCCATATCTCCAAGGATGCAGACTCCACAACACCCCTGGGCAACATCAGCCAGTGCTCAGTCACACTAAACGTGAAAAAATGTCTTGTGATGTTCACACAGGCTCACCTGTGTTTGAGTTTGTGCTCACAGAATAATAGGTCTCCTTAAATTTGGGCTATCAGCATTCCGTGGGTGGTATTCCTAAAACACAAGTACTCATGCTGACTTTCATAATGCACCATGAAGAGAGAATGAGAAGTCAAGGATGGCAGCAGACACAAGGTGGCAAAACTTCTGAATTAATGTCTCTAACACCGATTTTCACAAATTATTTACAATTGTTATGCAACCACTTTACAGAAAAGTCGTGACTCAGAGGGAAGTGAGTTAAGCCATGAGCTAACATACACCAGCTCACCTGTGATTATGAATTAAGTGCTTGAAGATCACTAAAGGTCTTGTCTTAGCTGGTTAAACTGCTCTTTAGTTTAAACTTCAGCACAATGGTAACTCTGTAAACTACATTAGTGTAAGTGTTTACTGGTTCTTTTTTGGGGGTGCAGTATCATCCTTATGTAGATGAAGTTGCTTTTGATGTGGAGAACCAGGAAAAAGCTCACTCAGCAGGGCTGGGCAGCGACTGTGTTGTATCCCACTCTGTCATCCATTTAACTGGAACTGGGATTGCACGGAATTTTACATATCCAAACTTAAAGCATGGTGGAAATGGGTCACCAGTCAAACACAGTAGGTTTCAGTCACATTGCAACAGCGAAAGAAATTCAGCTCCTGCACTGTGCACTGTCATTTCAAAAGGTACACATAAAAATCTTACCCCTTTTCCTTTTCAGTCAGACAAATTTTCTGAGATGTCACTTTTTGCAAGGTCTCTTTTTCATTGAAATGTACCCTTTTTCTAATAGATGTATGGTATATGTTTGCAGTAATTACAGAAGATGTTGTCCTTTTCATTTATGCCTGTGCAATCCAGTTTGACATCATGTCATAAAAGTTTATGTGTTGTGTTCTCTGAGCTCCTTACTAATATCCCTGGCATTCTCCCTGACTATCCAAAATCAATACCATTGCTCCTCTCTCAATAAAAAATGGAGCATTGAACAGGGTCCAAATGTGCTCACTGACAATTTGCAGCAATTAGATGCTGTGCTAACAAATGACCTTCCCATGGGGTGATAAAGTAGGACCAGAAGAATCACCAGTGTCTTTCTCAGGGGAGCTTGCAAATAACTGGGACCTTTAAGAAGTGGATTTAGTTTCTGTCCCTGTTTCTGCCATTGGAAAGTCACAGAAATATTGAAATCAAGACAGAGAGGCATTCATATTAGGAATCTTGGCAATCAATTTTTACTTGCAGATGGTGGACTGTAATCAATGTTAATTAACCAGACTCCTTTTCAGACCAGGCTACACTGAGAGACAACTTTGCACATTTTTGACCAAGACAACTGATTTTGCTGGCCTTCAGAAAAAGATAGTGATGGCTTTGTGAGCCACAACAGAATACGAGATTAGGGAAAACAAAATAAAGAGACTGTAAGTCCTTTATGACAATACGCCTTCTATACCTTCAGAGATAGAGGAAGCAGCAGCAAATCACAGAATAACCAAATATTCTGAGCTAGAAGGAATCCTCAAGGACCATCAAGTCCAACTCTTAAGTGGATGACCCATACAGGGATCGAACTCACAACCCTGGGATTAGTGGAGGTGTCAATGGGATAGTGCAGGGCTGACCCTGTGGCTCTTAGCTCAAATTCAGTCCTAGATGTGAAGATCTAAAGTTCTTCCTTTTTCTTTTTTTTTTTTTCTTTTTTTTTCCCTCTAATGACCTATGCAAAATAGATTTCTTTTCCTCAGGTCAAGTTTAGGAGAAAAAGAGCTGAATCAGAAGTGCCAGCCAAAATGTTAGTCTTCACAGATTTGTCTTGTGAATTTGTTGCTATTCAGAAAACCTTATTTCTTTTATTGCAATTAGGCAAGCATTTTAAATTTTTGTATGAAAAAAAGTTTTAATTTTCACTGCTGCAGAAATTCCATGCATTTTCCAAGAACATGGAACCCTGAAAATTACTGTAAAAGCATATTTCCTTTTTTATTTTTAATAAAGAGTGAGAGAACAGTAGGATAAGAGCTGCACAATGAACTCCCAGAAAGATAGCCAAAGCCTGAACATGCAGGCTGAGTTGTCCTCTTCTCCAAAAATTCTTGCTTCCATATGGGTGGACATGGTCAAAGAAAGCTGATGTTGCTTCTTCTTGTTCTATACCTGTTCTTCAGAAAAGCAAAGGGAGCACATTTTCAAGTGCTGTCACACTGTTGCTTCTTCTTAACACAAGACTCTTTAAAAATTTGCAGTGCAAGAGAAGGAAAATATACTGCAAACCAGGATTTAGATACTTGCCTGTATGCAAATCTTGCTGCATTGATCTGTGAATTTTGTAAATAAAGCTGTCTTTTGAGGCATCTTTGACTGGAATGAAAATTGAAGCTCTCAGTGATCTCTGAGTGGCACAAGAATGAACTCCAGATAGCACCAGAAAATCCTATTATCCTTCAGGTTCAGCAGGTTCTTGGTTGCAAAGTCACTCCGATATGGACCTTTTCTGTTCTGCATTTGTACTCGAAGCCATCAGGACACGGTTTCCAATTAGTTCTTCTAAGTGCAGCAATGACACATTGGCATCACTACAAAACTGGTATGAGTGACTTGGTCTAAGAAAAAGCAAAAACATTAACACAATGTGCTCTGCTACATGTATGGTAGCAGGTAAAACTCTGGTTTCTTGGACAAAGTTTCCACAGACAAGTCACTTAATAACTGCTGTTCAGTTTCTTTTACTTGTAGTTGTTATAACAATAGTTCCTTTCGTCTGTCCCCTCCTTTGTCACTTGAGATGTAGTCTTGCAGAAAACAATACCTTTTTTATGGGTTTGCATAGCAAGAAAAAATGTACAGAGAAGGAGATGTCCTGGCTCCACAGGGGTTTGCTTGGATTGCTTAGATGCAGGCAATATTATCAACTAGGGGGGAAAAAATTTTAAAAATAAAACAACGTTGACAAGTCTATGAATTTATTCTTATAATTCAGACATGTTGGGGTAATTTTTAATTTTTCTAGGAAACATAAGGAATATGGAGTGCATATGCCAGGAGTATCATTTAGACCAGTTTTATTACAGACCTGGCCAGCCACTACTAGGAGAAAAAGGTATTCTCTGTCTAATGCTACTAATACAGGGGGTAGCAGTATGTGCTTTATCAAACTCACAGCTGAATGATCCAGTGGAGAATTCAGTGCTACAGGAACAACAGTAAATGTAGACTGCCTTCTAGTGCAGAGAGCTGGAAGCCATTCCTTCTTCAAAAGAAGGCGGGTAGGGGGATACCACATAAAAAACCCACACCAAAAAAAACACAGCCTAATTTTCCAAGAACATATCTGCTGAAAATAATCATCGAATTTACCACTCCAAGTATTCCTAGTATAGTCTGTATACAGAAAGAAAGTCTCCTTTTCTCTTTCTCTCTTTAAAGGCGTGGTTTCTAACTTTCTATGAAGCAGAAACTTCAGTCCTAACTGAGAATATGAATCGTAAGAAGCGTAAACATAACTTCTACTAAGGAAGAAACAGAGAAAACAGACCTGGAAAAGGGTTAATTTAGCTTGCAATTTACCATACAGAAGAAAAATTTTCACATAATATAGTACTGTAAAAGTCTTACCTGTCATCAACGCTCATTCTATCCTGAACTGTAAATAACTGGCCTTTAACAGGCATTAAGTTTATTATTCAGAGAAGCAGCAGTGAAACTGCAATGAAGGCGAAGCATCACTGGTTTTTTACCTGACTTGCTTCCTTTGGGGATGTTTAGTAAACACTAAAGAGCTGAACTCTACTCCTGAAACTTCTCAGACAAAAGTACCTCAGCCAGCGGATACTATGTAATAAGTGGGAATAAGTGGGTAATACATCAGCATTACCATAAAGATTTCTCTAGGTCACAAGTTGTTTTCCAAATGCCACATCAGCTGAAAGGCAAGTTGCAGCAACAATTTAGGCTGGTGAAAGAACTGAGTGCCCTACTGTACGCAAAAGGTCTTGTGCCTGATGTAAAGAAATAATATCATAGTTTTTAGAAAGCTGAACAAAAATCACTGAAGTGATGTTCATCTGTAAAGTTGAATTCTGACTTATTTCTAAGCAAACTTAAACCAGCTTCTATGTCTAATATGAGGTTCAAGAACAGACCTTCACATCCTTCAGTTAGAATTTGCTTAGAGATTTTGAATAAATTTGAAAACAGCTGCAGTCATGGAATGCCAGACTCCAGCAGTTCTGGATTAACAGTGGTTTCGAAGAAGGGCAGATTCAGGTGACACGAGCCATTCTACACTATGCAATTCCAAGAGTCAGATGAGCAGAAAAGTGGATGAAAAGCACCGTGAACCTTCTTCAGTGCAACTGGGATCTGTCCCATGCAGGTCCACCAAGGTAAACCGAATACTTTCCTACTTGATTTGAATTTCAAGAAAGAGAATGATATATATTCTCTCAGGAATTTCAGACTTGCGAGCATCGCTAAATTTCAGACTTCTGCTGAATCCTCAGAGAAGCTCAGCAGTGCAGAGGATGAAAACATTTCTCATTTATGCAGTCACCCCACCCAGAAAGAGTTTTCAGTGGTGGAACATTTTGCTGAACTAAACTGAACTCAGGAAACTCCACACACGAGCACAGACTAACATCCCATAAGTGTCACATAAGTCCCACAGCTGAAGCCTGTATCTAAATACTAGCAAAGGATTAACAAACTACAATGAAACTTGCATTCAGAGCAGTCTGAAACATATCAAGTATTAAAGAGACATTTGCAAAAATTCTCATTTCTTATTTGACAAAGACAGTATTCAGTACCTTGAAAGACTGAGGCCTTTCAGTGGGTAACCTTCTACTATCTCTTAAGTATCACTTTACAGCATCTCCAGTGGTTCAATCTGTCCTGAAGACTACCTTGCCCAAGCAACTGATGTATTTCCTGGTCCCTTGAGCTGTTCCTTAAGATATTGGTGTAAAGGGATCGTTTTATCCAACACTGAAATAGAGCCTCCCTTATGGTGTAACTCAGAAACTCTTTAATAGCACACAGCAAAGTTGTACAAGTGGTTTAAAATAGAAAGTGAAGGCCATGAGAAGGAAACCCTTCTTTAAGAGCAAGTGGCTAAGATACTTGCCTGCTTGTACTAAAAACATCCATTTTAAAAGGAGTAAACTCAACATTATGATGGGTGAGACACATGGCTTTGCAGATTTAATTAGTACTAAAACATGGGGAATCACTGAGAACTGCCTACATACATCCAGTCTCTAGAATCTGTGTTCCTAATTTTCAGGGCATAAGGTATTTCTGGAGCTTAACACCCAGAAGATGCATGCTGGAGAAGAACGTTAAATAGGGCTCTGGATGAATACTGTGTTACTTAAGCAAAAGACTCAGGCTTGTTTTTGGAAAGGTTACCAACAGGTAGACTAAGTATCTTGGGTTTTTTCATAGAAGTGGTCTGTCTTATTTGCATTGCAGTGCTAGTTTTCTAATGCCTTCACCAGCAAAAATTTTCTTGGCACAAATGTGTGTTATATTTGCCATTGGATGAGTTCATTGCCATGTATCTGTCCAAGCAGAATTCCAGTGATATTGTCAAAGACATAAAGAAATGCAAGTGAGTTTTACCTTGCTGACACAGCATTTGGTGTTAACTGCAGGTTCTGTGGAATGTCAAACTTATTTAAATGTAAAAAATACAATTATTTTTGATTGTGTGACAATTCTTTTTTTAGGGCTTACATGACAGACACACTTACTAGCTAGCTTTCTTTCAATAAACACATTTAATGTTGGCTGGAAAAGAATGGCAGGTCAGTGCCAAACATTCTCCTCCACTTTCTTTCGTTTCTAGTTCCTTCTTTACAGGTCTTGGTTATTGAACAGTACTGATGGTAAAAACAAGGGATCTGGACCCTGGTATCAAGCATTTAACTTTCAGGAATCCAGAAAAGTCAGGAGATAGATCTTGAACAGAATTCAATGTTTTCAAAGGGCTGTTCAGACCTGACAGGTGCTCAGCTATGTTTTCACTGTCTACAACAGAGTCAACCCATAGTGAGGAAGCCCCTTAATTAGATGCTTCTATACAAATGTCTTAAATTGGGTAGGGTGAACAAAGGCCAACATGTAGGTTACCATTTCAGAACCTGGTCTGGCTTCCAGAAACTCACAAGTCAGCTTTTCAACATTCATGTGAAAAACAGAGGTAATATTACTGATGACTGTAAAGCAATCAGCTTCCCAAAATAATGAACAGCTCATTAAAATATATCTTTAGTGTCTTACTACTGTTGTGCTGTGCTATAAGTAAAAGGCCATCAAAGCAGACAGGGAAATATATTCAGACATGGTTTCATCCAGAACACAGAAACGATGACAGTATTGTCTGCACTCATGGATGGAAGAATGAGGGAGATGTCAAAGAAAAAAAATTTCTGTCCCCAACATCTTTCCAAAAGTTTTCTGGAAGAAAACATACAGTAAGACAAACAGAGTCTGTAAAAATGTTGGATGTAGATTTGAGGGGTAGAGTAATGGAAATGGAGTTTTTCTGGAACACAAAAAAGATCTTACTTAAAAAAGAAGTGAGTGGAGCCTGGCAGCAATGCAGAGTTTGGTTTGTAGAGAGGTGACAAAAACAAGACCAAAGAGACAAGTTAAAACTGACAGTGCAGAAAATTTATCTGCAGAATGAAGCTAAAGGCAAAATATAGCCAAGTAAAGTAACCCAGTAAAATTCCATAACTTGAGCATTCTGAGGCTGAAATTTTATTTTCTCTTTATTTTACGATGTAAACTGGTATTTGAGTTGGAAAACACATTAAATAATTTATTTCTAAAAAGACTAATTTCCTTATTAAAATTGCAGAGGGTTTCACAGTCTCCATGAGAAGTTATTGGGGTTTTGTGCTCTTGCCTTCAAATAAGGGCCAAAATCTGTGACCTGTTAATTACAAAACAGATCCTGAAATAAGCACACAGTCCTGTGCAAAGTAATCACAGATTGTGTTGCTCACTATATCTAAAAACTAAAATGCAGATGTTGAGAAATTGATATAAACTAACTACAGTAGTCTGGAGTTAAATATTTATATTAGAAAAGACTGGCCTAGCTCTTGAGTTCCTAGAAGATCAGAGTTAACTTTCAGCTTGTGACTTGGTTGTAAAACAATGCCAGTTTCTATTCTCAAGCCAGCAAACAGCCCCAAACAACACCCCTGGGAAGACACGATGCTTAAAACAGGAGATTTTCTTCACTGAGTATGAAGACCAAAGTTTTCAGATGATTCTGTGTAAGTCTTTATTATTTACTGTTTCAGCAATGAAAAAAGTAGGTGAGAAAGAATAAAGACAACCTGTCTGTTTCAAATTGTATCCTGATTCATTATCTCACTTTGCTTTAATTTTTGGCTGGGTTGTGGAAAAGAGTCACTGCAGTCAGGGGTTTTCCTGTGGTACTCCCACTCATACAGACAAAAAAAAAGAAAAAGGAAAAGGAAAATGCTTTAACAAGGCCAAGCATAGTATGCCGCAAAATAAAGCAAAATAAAAAACCCAAACAAATAATCCAAACCAAAGTGTCAAAGCAGATAAGAATTTCTGCCCCCATTCCAATTATAAAGTGATTTAATGACATTGCTGCATTTTTTTGTAATCAGAAGTAGTCATATAGTTGTGTGAAATTAAACTATTATTTTAATCAGAAAAGCTGAACTTTGTGTAACATAGCTGATGTAGGACAGGAGTCAGCATCATGAGTAAATGTATAAAGGGATACTGCAAAGTTTGATACAAAAGCTTCTCTTATTTACACGTTCATGGACAATCAAGGAAAAATTATCTGAGCTGTCTTAATAACAGAAAGGAGAAGTCACTAAACTTTGTTGAAAACAGCACAGATAATCAAAGATATATCAACCTTGAACCTTATTTAACAGAAATGAATTGTTACATATTCCTTATGTTTGGGCAAGTCTAGGCCAAACTTAGAAAGGCCAAAGGCCTAGAAGGCTAAAGGCCAGACATTTAACCTGTTAGACTGCAAGTGTCACAAGAAGACTCCATTTGGAAACATGCTTAGCCAACAGAACTCGAGAAAAATAACTCCATATCATCAGGGGGCAAGATTTACACAAGGTTCCTTTTGCTTGTATGGCTCACTGGTGCTAGTTAAGGGCTAGTTTGGAAGCCAGAGATTCTGGGTCCAGAACAGAGCTGCAAGTGCTAGCATTTGTGTTCAGTGGTCATCATTTCTTTTCAGTCTGATGTAAAAAACTCCTAAATTCCCTTTAATTTTCTAAGTCCTGGAGAAAGATAAATCAGGAGTTATTTTCAAACCAGAGCTTGTTTTTTTCAGGATGAAGTCTACTTCAGAATAAATAATTTGCCATTTTTAAATTAAATTCATAGAGTTTTGGGAGGTTTGCGTTTGACTGTTTTAGGGGTGAAATATGAAGAAGAAAACAGAGAAAGGATAATGTTTTAGGTTTTGCAAATCACAAACAACGTCAGCTTCTTCTATTTATAACTTGTTCATAAAAACTGGTTGCATCCAAAAGATTTCTCCAGGCACGCTTTTTGGGAAATACTCGTGATGGGTTTGCCATTGAATGACCTCACTCCCAGAATTCTGTTTGTAATGAGTAATAACAACAATGTAGATGTCATCAAACAATAAAATCCCTCAAAGAACTGGAGCCTGTTCTCAGCTCACAGTGTATATAAACATTGGAAATAAATGTAACATTACAATAGCCTATAGTCCTGCCTGTAAAAATGTAACAGGGTAAATTATCCTCCATATAGAACCACATGAAATTGTGAGAAGACAATTGTACTTTACTGATGCGGGTCATCCCCAAATATTAGGCTCAGGAACCATCACACCCCAAGAGGAGGCTGACCCTGAGGCTGGCCCCGCCTCCTCAGAGGAGGGCCACGCTCCCTGGGAAGGAGACCCCCGCGAGGAGGAGACCTCCATCTAGTCCAGGTCTCCTCGGGTTAGGTCACGTCCCCTGGGGAGAGCCTAGGGATGACCCCTCCCTCCCTTCTAGACTGTTCTCCCCCTCCAACTATGTAATTGGTTCTCCCCACGTTGTACCCCCCGACCGTCACCCCATTGTTGTACCCCTCTGCCCCTCTCCTCGTTCTCTCCCCTGGTTGGCCGAAGGTCTGCTCCTCCCCTAATCCCACCCCCCTTCAAAAACCAGCTGCACCCAACGTTCGGGGTCCACAGCAGCTCGGAGTCCGTTATCAATGAAGTTGCTCCAGTCCTGTGCACCAATCCAGCCTCCCTCGTCTCTCCTGTGACGTCTTTCGGGTTGGGAAGTCGAGTTTGGACAGGAGGTTCCTTGGGAGAGGAATTGTCCGGTCTGCTCGCTATCCGGGGCTCGAGGGCGGACCGCGACACTTTACATTCTTTTATCTTTCTTATCCTGCTGCGCTAGAAATACTGGGCTGACGTCTAATCCTTCAGGCTGTAGCCAGTGTAGCTTGCCCATTTCAACAGTAAGACATGCTTTCTTCAAATGCATATGTGGAGGCTGCAAGTCAAAGACACTGATGAAAGCCAAGTCTCCTATCTGTCCTGTGTTAAACACCAGTCTTTCTCCCTTTATTTGGCTTTCTGTAGAGTTGCTGCAAGGGAGCAGCTCGTGAATCGCCATTTTTCCCTCAGCTTTCATTTCATAGCATACTTGCTCTCTGCATAAAGACCTAGCTATCAGGGCTCTAGAAACAAATTCCATGAACACTCATGACAACTAATTCTGGAAGCAACATTTTGCCTAGAACCACATTATCATCACAGCTTGCTCAAGCTGTCTGTTGTCTAAGGGATGTTTGTGAAGGGGTAACAGGATCAGGGGAAACTCCTGCACTCTCTTTTTCGCGCAGTTAATGGCAGCAGTTTCACATGGTTTTGGAAAGCTGTCCAAACTAGTTTTATTGCAAGCTCATGGGCACCAGTAAGTTGGAGATCAGTGAGGTGCTAATATAAGAAAGCTTATTCATGCATTTATGCCTGGCAAAGATGATAACATCTGTTCTGGGTGGGAATGCAATCCCAGTTTAGGAGTTCATGTTCCTGGCATCCTAACCCATGAGTGTCTTGGCATGGTTGACAGATTTCATAAAGGAGAAAAATAATACTGAAGTCAACTTTGAAGACATCCAGGAAGAATAAAGTATTTGAGTTGAGACATTAAGCTGCACCAAGCTCCTGGCAGGGGAAATCAGACAGGAGGAATGCAACAGTTTGCTCATCAGATGACTGTGGCCATCCCAGCTCATGACATCCAGTGTTTCAAGCACCTGACAGACTGAACTCACATGGACAACAGATGTGGAGATAAGTAGGCAGGGCTGGTGGACATCAGAGTCCCACAGAACCCTCCACACTTGTTGAAGATGGTATCTTTCCCTCCTCTTTTGCTGCCCACAAGGTGAAATTCTTTTTTTACATCCTTAAAGAAGTCATAGCAGGTTCTTTATTTAAAAAATAATAATTAAAAANTCCCTCCCATTTTGTCCTACCTTCCCCACGCCTACTCCAGGTCACTCCCTCGGGTTCTCCCTATTGGTTCCGATACTCCAACTCTGCCCATGTACTGCCCCCGTACCCTGAGACTGTTCTCTCCGCCCCCTTCGTCCCCATGGAAAAGTGAGAGACTGCGAGCCCTCTGCGCGTTTTGCCTGTGGGAATCTGTGTGTCGTCATGTGAGATTAAAGTTCCTGTGGTCCCCATGTGGAGGCCTCTTCTCTCCTCCTTTATCGCCGCCTGTTGTGGAGCTGACAGCCAGCCGGAGTAACAGCGCCGGGCTGCCCGCCAAGGGCTGCGGGAAGTGGATGGCCGCTCTCCCTGACACGCCCCGCCCGCTCTCCCGGAAGGTTGCGGCTGCAAGACCACCGCAAAAACAACAGACCGCAACAACAGTCTGGTGTTGCAGGAGTATCCTTTGATTCTCAAGTGCTTGCAGTGGTCAAGACTCAGAAAAAGTTTCTAAGTTACTAAGTTCCCCATAGTATGCTCCAGTAGTTTATCTGCAATTAATCTGCATGTAAGAGAATCACACCTAATTTCAGATGACCTTAAGAAAGCCCAAACTGTGCGTGCATGTTCTCTCTTGCCTTTTTTTCTGAGCAATCCTGGAATGCCATGGACCTTGAGCCACTTTTTGGGGATTAACCTTGCCAGGAGACTCTTCTGTGACAGCAGTGTCATATGCATGCACTTGAACACAGAAAGGATGTGTGTGCTGGACACTAATAAAGTGAATTTCCGTCTTGGTTTTACATACATCTATTCTCTCTACCCAGTGGTCTCTGGAAATGCCATGATGCCCAATGCTCTGTCTTGCCTTCTTATTTTATATGACCCACAAAGGCAAACAGCACTTTTCTATGTTTTGTTACATACAGAGTGGGGTGGGAACTGTTGCAGATTTGGGGCTGTACAGGGAAGACCATCCAAGGAGGAAGGTGTCTCTGAGCCAGATTCCGGAGAAAAAAATGGTGGAACATGTGCTTGGATGAAGATGACAGTTTAAGAAGGGAAGGAGTTACAACTTCCAGGCTGGTTGTGAGGAGGGTTTTCAGTGGAAAAGGAAGCAGGTTGAACTTAAAATCATCTCTGAACCCTTTATGCTGATCAAGAGCTCCTTGATGGAGATAATGGCCTTTTCAAAAGTGAGTATGCTATCCTTCGCAAGACTAGTGTGGCCTGCTGAAACAGAGCTGAGAAGGTAGCATACTGTTCTAGAGTTTACACTGGTCACTGCACAACCAGGAAAGGAAAGGACCTGTCAGTGAAGCCAGCAAGGTGTGGAGAGTCAAAGAACTTGGCACTGGGGGCAGCCAGGGCTTCCAGATGTCCAATATTTAGTGTGAGAGGAATACCTGTCTCCTTGCCTGGGATCTCTTGCTCCTTTTACTGCACCCTACTCACACAAAGTAGTTTCTTATATGTGGAGATAGAACAAAAGCAATGTCAGCCCTCTGGGGTGGCAAGGCACTTTAGGTAGAGTACAAAGAGGAGGACTTGTCAAGGATACTGGAAGGATTTCCTCTTAGTGTGCATTGCAGGGATCTTGGGAACTGCAGTTTGGACCCTTGCGTGTTTGCCGACCTGACGTGTGGGCAGCATTGCTATTCTCAGAGTCAAGTAGCCACCCGACTGTAACATATGATTTCAAATCTGGGAGACAAGTCAGATGTCCTGCTCCTGCAACTTATTGTATTCATCTATCAGTCACTGATCTAAAACGAATAGAAAAGTCTTCAATTCCTCTTTGGCTAGCCTCCCCAAGATGAGAGGGAGGCTGAACTGAAAGACCAAGTCAGGTGTAGGTCAGCATTTTTTAAAAGGTTCCTTCATCACCCCTTAAACTCCACTGACAGTCTTTTAAATTAGGATTTACCTCTAAATTAAGATGATCACCTTCAGTTCAAGCCTCACAAAGTGAGAGAGAGGGATGAATTTACAGGCTATATATGCTCATTCCTTCACATAAGAGATTTCCAGTGTTCTCAAGGAATGTCATTGTGAGTGCACAGCGCAGTAGGCTTCAAGAGAAACAGAGAAATACTCTCCCTTTGCTAATTTGTCACAAAACAACTACTATTTCATGCAACCCAATCAATTACGATGGCAAAATATTTGCTTCACACAAATACATGAATGATTTCCAGGGATAAGGCATTTCTTACGAAGAAGATGAGAGAGTAGGGAGGAATAAACCAATTAGCATTAGAGAGAGGAAAGAGATTTTTTCACTGTGAGATCAGAATTCATTAAAGCAACCATAGGAGCCCATAGAGTGGCTCAGTGTGGGTGCATGAAGTGAGAACATGGATTATAGTGGAGAGATGTCTGCCATCATCCTGCACTAACCTCACTGAATACTTGTGCTTCAGAGCAAGGTGTAATAACTGTGTAATGGACTAACCTAGAATAAACTGACCCCAAGAGAAGCTTGCACCTAGCCCCCTGCTCAATTAGTGAATGGTTTTTGCTCTAGAGCTTTAGGGTTTATAAGACACATTTGTTTTTCTTGCCTAATAATGATGGATCTTGTAATTATCCCTGTGCCGTCTGATGCTTTGATAGAGCTCATTATGCTCTTAATCTCAGTGATACACTGCATTGGCCCAGACACTGGACAGTGTTCCATGTAAGGATGCATGCTCTGATGTTTTTTAGAGTGGAAATTAGAATTCCTCTTCTCCAAACCCACACAAAAATATTATCATAAAGAAACAAAGCCTACAATAGCCCATTTTCTCCAACCCCGTGTACAGCCCTGAAACCTCTCCTTAGCCTCACTTCTTCCCTCTGCTCCTTCCCAGGGCCCAGGTGCCCCCCAACCCCTGGCATAGGCCCAGAGGTTCCCCATTTTTCCTATGGGACTTTAAGGTATCTCACAGCCCAGCAGTGCCCCACGGCACCATGCACAACACGCTGACCACCACCAGGAATGCAGAGAGGTGAGGCAGGGCCAGCGGGCTCCCCTCTCCAGAAAGGCTCTCCGGGACGCCCAGGATCACAGCATAGTCTGTGAATTTGGAAAGGATTGCTGTAGGCCTTCGTATCTGAGAAAAAGAAACAAAACCGACAAGAATGAGTAACAACAATGACTAAAAAGGAAGTTGCTAATAAAGCACTGCCATCAGAACTTCCCCCATGTAAAATTCTGTTTCATCACTGTCTCATTCTTCATTCCCATTGAAAAAAATGGGATTTTTTAAGGGAAAGGTTAAACAGACAATTTACTTTCTCCATTCCTCACAATTGTCAAAGATTTGGCTTATGTTCTTGCATTGTGGGCTACTTTGTAACCTGTGTCATGGCCTTCTGCTGCTTTTTGCAGTTCATTTTTTTTCAGTGCATGTTGGCAGGTGTTATCCACATGCTCTGTAGACAACCTGCTGATCACATGGAACTGCTTTAATACCTTGCTTCCAGCTGCTTGGTCATGTTAAAAAGCAAAAGGTACATTTCCGAATACTCACTGCCATGTAAGGAAATGCTGTAACCTGTGGCAAGGATCCTGTCAGATCAAGAACAGAAAAAATTTAATCAATGAAATATGCTATTTAAACCACAGTCATTCAATCTGTTATATGAAATAAAAGTGCAACTGAAAAAGAAAAAAAAAGATAATGTTTCTTTTTGTTTTCATTAAATGTTTATTAATCTAGATAGGCTCTTTGAGGGTTTTCATTGTTTATTTGCTAGGAAGTTATTTGGAGTATTTGAAAATCATTTTAGAGCCATCAAAGCTATTTAGGAAGACTTATAAAATATTTTGAGATTGTGCATGCCTTAATTGCTGTCTCACCATAAAAAATTTTTCACACCTTCAAGTTCAACATAGTGGTCACACATGCTGCTACATGGGTGCACCGTCCTGTTGAAATTTGGGTTACAGAATCAGGACCTTAACATGACATGATATTAAGAGTTGTCTTTTTGGAGTAGACAGATAATTTCTATTATTTTGGCAGCATCTCAAATACTTAATATGGTATCTCCAAGACAGTGTGATCAGTTTAGAAGCACGATTTTTCCTTGGAGCTGGCACTTAATAATTTTTTTAGGTCCACAGTCTTAGTGACCCTTTTTCTCATCAAGTCATGAAAATGTTAAAAATGTCTTGCAGGCTGCTGACATGTTTTTATCTTACCAAAACCAAGTACAAACTCATAAAATCTGCTTGCATTTCTAATTATGATTCCAATCAAGCTGTTGTCAGATAAAAAGGCATAATCTTCACTCCTTTTTCTATTCATAGATTTATTGTTAACTTTGGCACTTTTTTTTTGTTTGTTTGTTTTACATTGTTCCACACTACACTGCTCTAAAACTAGTTGCAATTTTAGTACATACTATTTATTTTGCTGCCATATCCTGGGAACAATCAATGACCTTTCTTAATAATGCATCACTTTACTGAATGTTACACGTAATTAAAAAAAAATGAATGCATGCTATATTTATATTTGGTAGTAAAAATCCCTACTCAAATAATTCTGCTATCAACACAATCATATAGACAGCCATTGCTATTAATGGTAATGTATGAACAAAACCACAAATGTCAAGATTCAAAGAAACAGACCTTTTAGTAGTGCAATCGTAGCAATGTGCGCTTTCTTTTCTAGCTGATAGATTCCTACTCACAGTATTTTCCACTGCTTTGGATACAACTTGTTCTAGTGCTGTATGTTCACTGATTTCAACTGAATATTATCCATCTGAAGATAGCAAAGAAGTCTAGAATAGAGAGACACTGGTAAATAAATCTATGTGTTGTTACAGAATTGGGAAAGTGGTAGAGGACCTCTCATCATCATCATGATATTATATAGAAAAAGCAACATCTTCCATGTAAGCAGTAGGGCAATTAACTGCAAAACCTGAAGCTGGATCCTTTTACTTTTTTCAACGCAGACATTCTTACTGATATTAGCCCATGCAGGGAATCATCCGTCATTCCTAAATGTTCTTGATTCCTAAGGCTATATGAAGAAGCACATTGCAGAAGTCCATGGAAACTGGTCAGACTCTTTCCTCCTTGCCTAGCAGATCTTCACATCATTTTGCAACTATCTCCACAATGCATTCCCTATTGTTATGCTTCCTGTTAATTAACAAGATTCCCATGAACCCATGGTTCACATCTCTGCACATGCTGCCAGCTAGCCCACCTGTGACTTTTCCAGGGAAAGAGCTTGTGACAGGCACCTTCCCACAGGAACCTGCTCTTTCCCTATTGCAACATAACCTTGATGTTTTGTGCCTTGCTAGAAGATAGGGAGTTTATTTTGAAAGATTTAGTAGCTACAGTTTTATGCAAACATTGTAGACATATTAATGTCCTAAAATACTTGGCATATTACACAGACATTTGATATGTTGCAATACTGTAAAATGTTTAAGGAAAGGAAGAAACACTATCCTTGCCTTTCCAAGTTTGATTTCCTTTTTGTGATTATTATAATGTTAAATTTAAATAAATTGAAAGAGCATCTTTTTTAAAAGGGGATTTTTTTTCCTCTGTTGTTTATTAGCCATGCACAACTGCTTAAATGGCAGGGTCACCTTTTCAGATCATGCATTTTTGCATAGTAGCTCTTTGTGTATAAATACGACTTGAGTGTTCAAACTCCAGCACACACTGACTCATGCTGTTACTGATTGTTTCCTTACTATAGGCATTCCATTTTCAACAGTGATGCCAAAGATCTCATTAAAGAAACAGCAAGATGCCTCCTCTGCTTAGTGTAGAAAGGGCCCAGTGATGGCCATGAAGTAAAGTGAATTTAGAAGAGAGTCAGGTCTTTGTAATAGGTAGCCTTCATTTTTCTGCCAGTTATGCTGAGTAACAAAGCAAGCAGTAAGAAATGGCCAGAGCAAAGTGTCCCTGCCATATCAGCTTGGAGGAGCGCACACTCCTGCCTTCGACAGAAGGGCTTGGAGTTCTCACACATCTCACAGAGTGACTTGGGCACATGCAGGTTATTAGACCTGACAGCAGCCACCCCTCTCTTGTGACATGTAGCCTGCATGCAGAGATGCCTTACACCACCAGAAATGTCAACCCGGGCAGGCGATCCAGGTATCTTCTGAAGTTTGCTGCTGCCTCTTTTTAATTCTGTCACAAGTACATCACACTTATCTGTGATCTGGTGAGTTGAGATATTACACCTCTTTCTAGACACAAATAAACCTACATTTAACCAAGAGGCTATGTAAGTGAGCTGCCATTTCTTCCCTCATCCCTGGCAGTAGGACTTTGTCACAGGCTCTTGCCTCTGAACCATGGTTTCTCAGGGTACTACATAAGTGCATGCGCTGCGGAGGAGACACAAGCATGGTGTGTGTAGGGATCAATTTAAGAGTATTACTGGAGAAAGAAAAGCATCTAGAACTACTTACCTGTATAATTTTTTTACTGTTCAAGATTTGAGTTGTTTGGGTTTCTTTTCCCAATAAACACAATCTTGCAGTAAAAGTTGTTTCTTTGAAATTAAATAATTTGCCATCTGTATGAAGTTACTGGTACTGTCTTTGGAGCTACTGTTACTGAATGTGTTCTGTGTAACTCTGAGTGTGGTGACAGGCCTCAACACATAATAAAAGATAATAGAAAGTGTGCTTGGTCACTTCCAGACCAGAAGAATGAGCTCAATCTGATTTGGGAGTGTATTATAGCTGATCTGTGAGTGTATTATTCAATTTGTTCCATCTCCCCTTCT
>VWZT01011965.1:97785-111547 GCA_013397055.1 Pachycephala philippinensis
TCTAAAATCAAGCTGCTCTTTGCAGTTGACTTCCCACTGACATGAAGAGCAAGCGGTGATTTTGCTTCCAGATGAAACCTAAGGAGAACAAACATCTGTGAAGAATGGAGAGTGGTGGCAGAGCAGTGAAGTGCCTGGGAGCAAAGTGTTCAGCATGCTCACTAATAAGTGTCAGCTTGATTTGAATCACTTGCTAAAGTGCAGCCTGGCTGAAGTCGAAAGAACATACCTTTCCTCAATGAAATGGAATCCCAAGGCATAAATAAAAGATTTCACCTGGGAAGAGTGATTTATTATCTCCATCCCAAGAAAGATGCCTGTGATTTACCACACCTCCTTGTTTTAAATCAGAAGCAAAAACAAACCTTTCCCCCAAAATAACCCCTAACCAGCAATCACCAGCACTATCTCCATTAGCTGGAAGAAAAATCTGAGATGCATTTATTCCAGTGATTTAGTTGAAGTCAACAGAGTTATTCAGATGGGATAACAGACCAAGAGACCAAGTAAGGGACAAACTGGGGCCATGGCTCCAAAAATCTTGAGAAATTCAGTAATACTTATTGAAAAAAAAAAGAAAAAGGAAAAAGAAAAGGCTGTATCACAGTGGCTTCTGTCCAATCTAAGACTCTGAACCCATACCCCAGTCAAAGGAGCCAACTAAATCATTCCTGACCATATGGATGTTGTAAAGTTGTAGAGATCAAACCCCTCCCTGACAGAATCTTGGATCAACGAAAGAAAACATTTTTGCTCCCCCTTGAGCAGCCATTTCGGGTTTTACAAGGAGCCTGATCCATGTTGGGACAATGGTTTGAACGGTTTAGTCAATGCTAAAGAATGTTCACACAGCAGACACAATCAATAGAGCTTATAATTTATTTACTTCATTCCTGAGTCTGAAGGGTTTGATTTAAGGAGCTGACATGGGATCTCAAAGTGAGCAGTAGCTTTCTGGGGTGAGTGGCAGGTTTTAAATACTGTCTAGGTCTTAGTAGATTCGCCATAGCCTCTTGCTCAGGACTACATTGAAAGTAAGACACCATTCGTACACACTCTCAGCAGATCACCATACTATATGTGCCTGCTGCTAGCTGTTCCCATAAATTGCATATACAAAATACAAGAGCACCAGGCAGGGGTGACTGGGCCCCTTTTGATTCCACTCAGTCATGAAGCTTGAGCTTCTGTGGGTTCTAGGAGGTGGAGGCACAAAAAGTGATAATTGCATACAGTCCCGACTTCCATCTTCCATCCTTCTACTAACTGAAGTTGCAAAAAGGAAACAGGGTAGAGCATCTGAGGTGGTTGCAAATTGAGAATAACTGGAACTACTTGTCTCCTTTTGCAGCTGTGTACCCTCACTTTTTCCCAAAATGAAAAATTCAAGGAAAACCCTAAAAAAAGTACTATCAGGGTCAGTCAGCAAACTATATACTTCTCTCAAGCAGACAAGTTTACTCAGTTCCCCTACAACTTTACCCTTTTTTCCAGAATGAAGTAAATTATCTGTGCTGCTTGCAATCTTGGAGTGCAGAGCATTTGCTGAGACAGTAAAATATTCTCAGGTGAAACAGTTCTTTACTGCAAAGCCTGTGCTTTAATTTGCTCAATCTTTAAGCCAAAAATGGAAGCCACTCCTGCCACAGAAAGTGCTTAGTGTCTNAAGGGTCAGCCAGATTTAGCACAAACTGGTCAAGGGTAGGGACAGCTCTGAATGCATGGCAAGCTTTGAAAATTATCATGCTGGAATAAATAGGTTGAAGTCACTGCAAGAAAAGATCTTTGAGTGACTTGCCCCTTGTTCTCTCCTTCCACGTTTCGATGATCTCTAGTAAAGATGAATATGGGGTGACTGCATAACATGCTTTTACATTTTTGTTTACAAGGTGCTAGCTATTGCCTAAGCCTCTAGTCCCATTTGCACTACAAGACATAAACAAGTAACATAAATTCAGGGAAATAAAGAAATGTGAGCTTTTGCATGTGCTGCATTTGTATCAGTGTTTCCCTGAGTTAATTTCTTGGGATTCCCCGATGATGGAAAAAATTCCGTGGGGGTGTGACAATGCAGGACTGGGAACATCCCTGAGTCCAGAGGGCAGTGTCCTCAGCCCTGTGGCTACATTGTCTCAGATCAGAGCTTGCTGCTGGTATTCAGCCAGAGAGAGCCCGCACACAGTGAACTGGAGTGGTAAGACAAGGGAAAAATAAATGAGCCCATGTCATCCCTACTTTCCATACCAGAGCAAGAGCTACACCAGAGCATAGGGAGCAGGTGGCACTGAGGCTTCTCTGAGAACCATTCTGAGTATCTTCTGAAAAAATCAGAGCAGGTTTTTCAGTGTCTAGGTGGAGCCCAGGCGACAGTGCAGCATTCTTTTTTCCCCATGTGCTGCACAGCAAGGGCCATTACTGGTAGTTGCAAAGGCTCTAGAGAACTTGAAGTTTATTGTTGGAGTTCATTGGCCCTCCGCTTCAGCAGCTTTTCTGCATTTCTTACATCCTGCAAGAACTCAACACAGAAATTATCTCTCCTCAAGGTGAACAAGGTCAAATTTTCTTCTTAATGAACTCGGAAAGCACATTGTCCACCCCAAGTACTTGGCAAGGACTGTACAGTACATGTACATCAAACCCATAAGCAACTTTCGCACTCAGAAAGAAATGTTAGCATTGGCTGCCGTACAAAAGGAATTATAAAACAACAAAGAGAAGCAGAGACCATTTGGGGTATTCCCAAATGGCAGGAAATACAAATGGCAGGAGTAAGGTAGATAAAAGATTCATGCATCAGACCAAAATACATTTTTTCATAAAATTATACTTAAAAGGTATACTTTGTGTTTTACAACTCAAGTCCACATTGATAAAACTGCCATCTCTTAGCCATCTCTTTATCTAAAAGGTGCTCTTTGGTCCTTCCTAAGTGAGATGAAGGATGATTTATTTGTCAGTCAGAGAATGATTTCAGAAAGAAATTTTGCTCTTCTACTTTTTCTCTGGTAAAACAAGAAAAAAACCCAGCACTCTTCAGACTAATGTATCTGTGCATAACGTGGTCACCAGTCATTGCCATCTGTTCTGGCATTCAGCATCAGAGATGTTGGAATTTGTGAAGAAACTGGAAAACTGTAGTGAATTTCCAATTTCTGGTACCAATACAGCATGAAGAAAAAGGTTCTACCACTCTGCACGACACAGTGCTGATTTTATCTGGAAAAACTGTGATTGATTTTTGAACAAATTTTCCTTTTTCTGGGTAGTTTTACTTTGCAATAACGTCTCTGCCTGCTTAAGTAAAATGAATGCCATTCTGTGCTTGATTGAAATTTATTTCACCCTTGGCAAGAAGTCACCAGCTTATTTTGGGGGATGCAAAGTTCTGTTTATAGAAAAGTGATGGGTAGAAACAAAGAATATCTGCTCTCCTTTCTATCCAGCTTTGGAATTTTCAGAACTACTTTCCATTGGAGAGAAGTTCCGGAAATCCCACCTCTGTGTGGTCTGATAAACCAATATAATGCAGGTCTGGTTGCTGCTTTTTACATTGTATTGGGTGGCTATAGCATTATTGCTGGATTGCTTCCAAAAATCATCAACATTATAATAAAAGAACTTGTTCAGAAGATGTTTATCCAAATACCTAACCAGCTTTTTGAGGAGAAAATCCATATTGAGCGGCGTTATCATTTGCAGCAATAATGTCTGGAAGAAAAGAAAAATGAAAAGTGTCAGTCAAAGTAAACAGACTCTATAATGCAGCCCCCAGGAGGCTGTGTTACAGTGTATAATATATTCAGTTGCATACACCTAGCCCTATTTTCAAAGTCATAAACTGGGGTGGATTTGTCAGAGTTTCAACAATATAATTGTTTAGCTGTAAATTTTCCTGCTGGCAAGTTCCAGAGTTTTCAGATAATCCCAGGCAGGGATTCAACCTTGCCGTCACATACACAATAGATTGTTCGCGAGTAGCGTACGGAGCCTGCAAACCATGCTGCCACAGAAGTGTGCTGGGGATCAGGAGCTCCCTCAAGCACACAATTTAATTTGAATATATGATACACAGGTATTTCCAACGTGGTGCACAAAGAGAGTGCCATTGTTGTGGATTATGTATGATTAACGGTGGAAGTGCATAGTGGGTTTAGAAGAGTGTAAATCACTCAATTTTTTTAGCATCTTGAGCAATAAGATGCATTCCCACTTGAAGCCATGTGGAGAGGGCTTGGCTGAGGCTTTTTTCCAAAATAGTCAGGGGAAACACCTGCGTCTCTGTTAACATGAGGCATGGCCCATGGTTTCTTATTTTGGCTATTTTTCTCCTGACTACACAACTTATGTCCTGGCAGCAAGATCTCCTGAGGTCTTCTGTTTCATTTGAATGCTTATTTGCTTCCATCTAAGTTATACAATGGGACTTGAAGTGTTTGTAGAAAAAGCTACAAAGATAGCAGTCCTGCTGAAACCACTTCTTCACGAGTAAACATGATGGGAGCTGATGTACATAAACTAATGAAGAGGAAGGGAAAGAGAAGAGCATTTCCATTTCTCACTAGACTAGGAAGTCAAAGACTATTTGCCTGATTGAACTGGAGCTTTCTCTCTAAAAACACCATACACAGAGGCATTTATTTATCCTTATATGGAAGCAAAGCAATGCTGGAAGACTCCAGAGAACGGTGCTGTGTCCCATCTCTCACACAGACTTCCCTCTCTCTTGTTTGAAGGGTAGCACAAATCCTGCCAACACAGACTTTCCACCCCTAAAATTCACTGCAAATAATGTTCACCCATTAATTCTTAAAAATCCTGGGACCTATTGCAGTAACTATAACCATCTGAGTCCCTAAAATTGCTTTATAGTGTGAGAGCAAGAGAGTGAAACTCCTTCCTCTCTCCCTTTTTTGACCTACTGCTGATCCATCAGAAAGGACCTCCTAACCCATTCACAGTGAGTTGCTACAGCTGCTGTTGTGGAATTTACCTGTGCATCTTAAAGGACCGCATGCTTTTGGCCCCACTGTGCTGTGGCACAGGACCTGCCACTTTACCTTCATGACTTTCTCTCCTTAGCCACATCTGATCACTGCAGTTCAAAGAAACCTGTCTCACAGGAGGTTGTCAGAACATCCTCGAGGGCTCCTCTCTGAAATCACTAACTCTCCATGTTCAGGGGAAAAAAAAAAAGAGAAAAAGTGGAAAAATTTTCCCAGTGTTTTGAATAGGAAAGGTATGTTAAACTATATTCACTCCATGCTCAAAAATTCGTTACAAGGCATTATGCAGAAATCAGGAAAAGCTGTGAGGAGACTGGGTAGCTTGAAGGGTCAACATAAATCACAGAACAAAAAAAGGTGAGGCTGAATCAGGCTTCAGGCACTTCTCTCAGGAGGCCCAGCACTTCTACGGCACCTTGCCGTACCAGCTTTGTGACTGACCTCAGTGGTGCAGGGAGACAAAGCAGAACAGGACACAGACACATAGGGCCTATCACAATGCTTACTCTGCCCTCTGCCACTTCTGCCTTGTTTATACATGACAGGGTAGTTTGCAAACACCTTACACAGCGATGCAGTTCAAGCTCTGCAATTTGGTGAAGGGCAAGTATGCAATATTAAATGCAGCCAGTTCTTTTTTTCTGAAAACGTCCATAGTTCTTCAAAAGTAGTTGGAAGTAGAACACAGTGTTACAGCATAATACAGAATGCTAGAGAGAGAAACATGTATAAGTATTTGCTGTCTCTTTCTCTTAGTAACACATAGAAAGAATTGCCTTATCTCTCTCTTCTTTGAATACCCCTGAAGATCAAGAGGCTGATGTTCAAAGTTATTATAAATTCCTCTCTAACACAATTATCTAGCTGGTATCTGTAACTCTATGCTTGCCTCAAGCACTATCCAATAATTAATCAGATTGCCTTGGTCACACATACTTGGACTCTAACATTCCTCTGCAAGAAACATACACAACCAGTCCTGATTCCACACATACAAGGCTCTGATTTATTCATCCATCTGGTCCGACTAGAAGCAAAGCTATTGTTTTTCACCTGGGGTGTGATCCAGCACTCATTGATGTCAAAGGCAGTGCTCCCATTGACTTCCATGGGACACAGGATCAAAGTTTTTGCCCACCAGCAAGTGAGAGTAAGTCATGCTGGTAAGGAGGACAAGATTCCCAAAGGCAATTTAGAGTGAAACAGATTTATCATTGTGTGCTAGGTTACAGAAGATGCTCCTTTTAATCAAGCCATCTAGCCTCATCATTTTGTACCTGTGCTGAACAGCCATGCCACAGTGGCTAAACTCCCAGACCTTAATTTCAGCCTCTGTTAAATTCAGTGTAAAACTCTGAGGCAATTTCCTTCCTTCCTTCCTTCCTTCCTTCCTCTTCACCTTTTTTCAACTTTCATAACTTTCTGATTATCTTTACTTCTTCTTCCTCATTCCTTCTCCTTTTTTTACTCCCGCTCATTGTACAATCTCTCATCACCTGTCTCTCTTTCATCTTCTTTCTTCTTTTCCTTGTTTCATAATTTTCTTGTTCTTCTCAGTCTTCTTTCAAAATACTATGTATCATAACTTTGTGTATGCTTTCTATAACAGCTGAAAAAAATGTGTTCATACAGCATGAGAGAAAATACAGGTTCTGGAATATCACATATGCAGCAGCTGAACCCTTCATTCAGACTCACTTGCTGCAGCTGCCTGCTCTCCAGAGTATGTGGGGGGAAAGTAGTGGAGAGGCAATCTGCCAGGCAGATGGGCACTTTTCTTGGTACTAGACTGTGGCTCACCTTTGTAAGATAAACTTTTTCAGTTAATGTTGGAGTTGTTAAGGATTTACAATAACTTATATGAGAGCAGAATTAGTCCTCATATAGGAAAAGAGCCTTTGCTTTTCCCAGTTACTTTAAAACTGGTTTTTCATCTTTGATTGTTAGTAATTTCTTTAATGAAAATGTGATATGGTTTCTTCCACACATTCCTTAGGGTTAACTATTCCTATTTCCACTTTTTCTTCTTTTTGCTTGGCCCTAAATGCACTAAAATGTCCCATCTCCCATCATTTGAAGGTTAGAGGTGACTGGTTTATCTAGAGTTCACTTCAGTTGTATTGACATAGGAATGCTGTAGCTGGCATGCTTGGGCCTCTGGGCTCCAGCTCTGAAAGCCATTTCCACACTGTAAGAGGACAGGATGTAGGCTGTGACCCATCAGTAGGCTGTCTATACGCTAAAATAATGGAGATAGTGATAAACTGTCACCAGAATACAGTCTCAGTTCCCCAACTCTTAATGGTAGAACAACACAATAGGGTCAGACTAAAAAGGTTTCCTTATGAAAATTTTATCAGCAACTTTGGTAAATTGCTGTGGGAAAGGTGCTTTGCTCTCAGGCAGACCTGGAACCTGTTTTTACAAGGTACAGCTCTCATGCATTGCCTCACTCCCGCAAGATATTAAGGGCACTCAAATTGAATTAACACCAAATCAGGCCGGTGCACTTAACAATACAAATGCACTTAAGGGACGCCTCAGAATGATTTGTGACTAAAGAAAGCAAAGAAGAAATCAGCCTTGAAGACCACAGGGGTGGTGTTGTGTGTCATATACAGGAAAAGCCATAAGTAGAACTTAGAATACCGGAAAACCATGAACTTCAAGGGCTCTCAGATACCTTAGACCCAGCCGTAAAGTAGATGGTCTCTTTTTGTGGTATGCAGAAACAATTGATAAATAAATTACAGCCAATTTTCTTAGCGGCATGCTCTCCATTACCTCTGACAGCAGTGTAACTACTTTGCTAAAATGATAAGAGGTGAATAATGGTATATCAGGTAACAGCAAAGGAAATTCTCAGAGTTGACTGTTCTCTCCATGAGAGTAATGACACAATGCAGAAGTGAATGAGATGTGACGTGGCAACTGACAGGGAGCTTCATGTAGACTGCTACTAAGGCCAAAGCAGCTGAACCATAACCTAGTAAGAGCAGGGAAGCAGTGGGGTTTTGTTTTTCTGTTAAACTGTCAGAGCCATCCTTTTCAAGCCACCTCTCTTCACCACCATTTTTCATCGAGTTACTTAATTGTGTCTCTCTCTGACCCTGCAGGCTGTATTCTCCCATAAGCTAGAGGACCAATTCTGCAAAGTTTAGCTCAAATAAAGTCCACTAAGAGCATTCCACACCTCAGGATTTCTTGGTGAATTGAGGTGTACAGAGGGATAAATACATCATGGTGAGATTGTTCGGTAAGTCCCTTCTGGTCAAAGACTAGTATTGGATTAAAAGTATCATGCATTAAAGCTGTTACATGGATATTCTCTTCAGCAAGCATGATGTTGGAAGCACTAGTAAGGAAAGCAACATTAGTCTTCTCTCTTGACTTGGGCAAATAATGTCTTGGAGTCTTAAGTGACTGGTAATTATAGTGAAAAGTAAAAGACTCCAGACATTTTTCTAAGTCCAGGATCTCAAACTAAAATGGTGTGCTGGCTTTGGCTAGGATGGAGTTAATTTTTTTTCACAGTGGCTGGTATGGGGCTGTGTTTTGGATTTGTGCTGGAAGCAGTGTTGATAACACAGGGATGTTTTTGTTACTGCTGAGCAGCGCTTAAGCAGAGTCAAGGGCTTTTCTTCTCCTCACACCACCCCAACAGCAAGTAAGCTGAGGGTGCACAAGGAGTTGGGAGGGGACACAGCTGGGACACGTGGCCCTGACTGACCAAAGGGATATTCTATGCCATATAGCATCATGCTCAGCATATAGACCTGGGGGCAGGAGAAGGAACCAGGGAATGTTCAGAGTGACAGCTTTTGTCTTCCCAAGTCACTGTTATTTGCACTAGAGGCCTTTCCTGAGATGGCTGAACATCTACTTGACCATAGGAAGTGGTGCATGACTTCCTTGTTTTGTTTTGCTTGTGTGTGTGGCTTTTGTTTTATTTATTAAACTGTCTGTATCTCAACCCAAGAGTTTACTTGCTTTTATTCTTCCAATTCTNTATCTATTTTTCCAGTTCTCTCACTGATCCTCCTGATAGGTTGAGAGGTTGTGTGGTATTTAGTTGCTGGCTGNAGAGTTTACTTGCTTTTATTCTTCCAATTCTTGCTCCCATTCCACCAGGGGGAGGGAAGTGAGCAGGTGCCTGGCTGGGGCTTAGTCCTCATCTGGAGTTAAACCATGACAAGTAGTGGTGGTTGTGGTGGGATTTCTGCCTATCAATTCAATTTCTGCCGTCTACAGTTGCTGCTTTTGCTGCTGTTACAAAAATTGGCCACCTCAATCAGACCTTCTGATCTGGTATACAGGAATTTCCTTGTCCTAGAAGGATGCTTTATACCAACCGTTGAAAAAAGACTCTTAAACTCATCAGAGTGCTGCAGAAAAGCAGGGCAAAGCTTGGGTTTATGTTCATGACAGCCACATCAGGACACTGTGAATCAGTGAGGGGTTTCTGTGAGCTACACTATGACTGTTGAGCAACATGCTTATATACTGCAGCATTTACTGTCAAAGGAAACATGATGTAGGGCTATTTACTTGAGCCTGCAGTGGCAGAATGGCTCACTGGCTGTGGAGTGCACACTGATCTTCCAGATTAGTGCAGAGAGGTAGGAAACAAATATCCCACATGCCTACAAAGTCTGGTGAGGATTCTAGCAACCTGTTGGCAGAGAAAGGCATGAAACCACCACTACGAGCAGTAGGAGCTGCAAAGGAGAGAAGTCTTCCCACATACATCATTGCAGTCCATGGTGCACTTCATCCACATGGAAAAGGTCTCCTTCCTCCATGGCCTGAAAATCAAGCCCTAAAAGGGAGCCAGTGGGAGACAGTCAGGGCGGAATAGACCTTTCCGGGATCCCAGAGTAGAGCAGAGCAGCCAGGACACAGGATGACAACCTCACATAATCAAACTCCCACCATGGGAGGACAGCTCTTGACAATGGCAGAAAGACCTTCTCCTTCTCCAAATATTCATCCAGGCCTCAGCCTGGCCAACTGAATATGTTTCTATCATTCTG
This sequence comes from Pachycephala philippinensis, assembly GCA_013397055.1. Classification (NCBI taxonomy): domain Eukaryota; kingdom Metazoa; phylum Chordata; class Aves; order Passeriformes; genus Pachycephala; species Pachycephala philippinensis. The sequence goes on from VWZT01011965.1 coordinate 107,822, forward strand.
TATTTTCTATCATTTATTTTTGTGGGAAAGGAGAGTGAGTTAAAGAATTTTCACTTTGTTCTATTGCTACCTGAATACCATCAAATGGAAAGCAAACTATTACTAAGTCTGCATCTCTTCTTCTGAGGCTGAATCAATGTAATCTAAAACACTCTCAGAGAAGAGCTTCAGGCTGGAGAACATGTTTGCAGGCAAATCTTTGTGCCCACAACAGCAGAGCTGGAGAGGGAGAAGAGGTATGCTGGGCGAGCAGTTCGGCCTCACCTCTGTGCCTTTTGTCCTTCAACCCTTCTACCCTTCAGCCTAGTAGGAATTCAACACAAATAACTACACTGTGGCTGCTGAACCAGATGACCCACTAGATGTCCTTCTTAACAAATGTTTTTATGAAGTTAACAAAAGGACTGTACAGCAGCTTCCCATTAAATTAGGCCCCGCATCAGTTTGTTCTCTTCGTGTGCTTACAAACAACTCCTCTTGGAACAGTAATCAAACATATTTGATTAAATAGCAGAGCTATTTTTTTTTTTTGCCTAAATTCAAGAAATGTCTGTCTTAGCATTTAAAGAAAAGGACCACACCCTAGATTTTTAACCAAGTTTTTATTCCTGGGGAGAATTCCTTAATTCCCTTATAAAATTAGGTTCTTGAAAAATTTCTGGGGACAATTTAAATTTTATAAATTCAAAGACTGAAATGTGCTTGTATACCTAATAAATATTTGTCAAAATTAATCAGGCCTACACATCTTGGTATAGCAAGACTGAGACACAAACCAAGAATAATTAAAACTCAATATTTTCATACATTAGCCAGACTCTAATATTCTGCATTTACCTTGGTTTCTTTATTTTCATTGTAAGTATGATTTTATATCAAGTTTCACTTTAAAAACAGAAAATGGAAAGTTATTAAATGGTTAGCAAAAAAAATTATTAATAGAAGTTGTAATAAATAATCAATAGTTGTAATAAATAATCAATAGTTTTAAAATCCAGTCAGTCAATGGGTTGCCAACCACTATTAAAAACCGTGCATTACACCTCATCTTGACATGCTTATAAGCTTTGATATCACTTGTTACTGCAAGGCTTATACTTCTTTTTCACCTCTAGTAAGCCATTATTAACCCTTTATAAACTGTCTAAGAATAAAATCACATTGTAGAACGCAAAATAAATAGCTTGTGTTCAGAAGTCCATCAAAAAGATAGAATATCAGTCCCAGTGCAACTCATCCTTCTTATGAAGACATTAAATGATTTGGAGGCAGTTGAACTAGATTTTCTATTGAAAGAGCCTTCCAGGAACCTCTTACATGTATCAGACTTACAGACTGGATGAAGTAGGAAGGGGTGTCTAAAGGTCAACTGGTGCAGCCTGCCCTGCAGCCACCCAGAGCCAGTTACCCAGGACCATAGCCAGACAGCTTTTGAATATCCCAGAGATGGAGACTCAGTAACTTCTCCAGGCAGCCTGTACCAGGGATCAGTCACACTCACAGTGAAATATTGTTTCCTGATGTTCAGGCAGAACCTCCTGTGTTTCAGGTCACACCTACTGCCTCTGGTCCTGCCTCTGGATACCATTGAAAACAGCCTGTCTGAATCTTCTTTTTAAGGAGAAGGTCCCCCTGAGACTGCTCTTCTTCAGGCTGAACAGTGCCAGCTCTTTCAGCCTTCCCTTACAGGAGAGATGCTTTGCTCCCTTAATCACCTTTGCGCCTCTTTGCTGGACACTCTCCAGTATGTCCAGAACTGGCCACAGCACTACATGTGTGGCCTCACCAGCACTGAGGAGAGGGAAAGGATGACCTCCTTCGACCTCCCGGCAGCAGTCTGCCTAGCACAGCCCAGAATATCATCAGCTTTCTTTGCAGCAAAGGCATGTTGTTGTTTCATTCTCAGCTAGTTGTCCCTCAGGATAACCGGGTCCTTTTCTGCAAAGCTGAGCAATACATAGCTTTAGCAAACACCTGACCACAATTCGATGTAATGCAACCTGTTTTTCAGTATGTTTTAGATTAACATGTATTCACAGTAGAAAAGCATCTGCTGAATGGAGAAAGTTCCAAATTTGGTCTAGGGAAAATGAGTGAGAATTTCAAGAATCTAGCTGCTCCCTTGGATCTCTCCCTTAATTGAGAGTTTCTTAATTTTATGCCTAAACACACTTTCATTACTAAGAATTTAGCAGACGATTAGAATACAACAATAGATCCCAGTAACTTTCTCTTCCTGAACTGACTTCAATGAACACAGCTACAGAGGCAGATATTGGCCTTCCCCACCCGAAGATTTAGCAAACATTAATAACACTAAAACTTAATAATTGCCAAACAAGGAGACAAACGGTTGTTTGGTTTGAAGTCAGTCCGCTTACATATCCCCCGACAATTTAAATGAGTTCATTGTATTTTATGAGCATTAAAGCTTCCCTCTTCATCAGTCAACTCATTCTCTTGATTTAATTTTAATACATGCTGTGAAGTTATATCCCTTGAAATCATTGGGTTGTTTGAAGGTCCCCAGATGCTCCTTCCTCAGTTCTCTCTTTCAGTCCCACTTGCTCTTCTCCACACACCTCTTATGTCTTTGCTCAGCTGGTGCTAGCCTGCACACATATATCCATCACAACAGGAAAGTTTTTTGTCTCTCTGATTCATACTCAGCAGGACAATATAGAATAAATTTTCCCTACTTATATATATATATAAACACATATGTGTGTTCATAACCTACAGTCTTCAGTGACTATAACTACCTGATTTAGGACTTCCATTGGACCATGAGGTGAGGTTTTATTTTTTATTTTATTGCCGCAAGTTCTCATTCTGGCCAAGAAACAGGAAATACAGTTTCCTTTATTTCAGTTTCTCCCATCCCTGAACACATAGCTGGGCAAGAGTTTCCCGTTACATTTATCACATTATGTGTGGAGTTTGGTTTCCCACTATATCCATAATGTGATCAGCAACTGGCTATCCTTGCATAGAGTGCCACTCTCTCATAAAGCCCACTAAAACTGAAGCATAACTATCAGTGCCACTGGAAATACATGTGATTGCCATGATCTAATTCAAGAGCCGCAACCACGGTGTTGAGCAGATCAGTCAAAATCCTATTGTGACAAGAGGAAAGGCATGTCCACCTTTCTGTCACAAAGTTTCGAACAGCAGATCCTAAAGAACCTACAAAGTTTCTAACAGCAAGTCCTAAAAAGAAGTGGTGGGTTACATTCCATTACCTACTTCCGACAAAAGAAGAGAGATGCCTAAATGTGACACCTGTATACAAAACTGTGAGAAAGACTTGACTTCCACTCAATTTCAGATAAGAAAGCATTGGAATGTTTTTGTGTTTTCAGACTGGGGAAAATAAAAAGAAAAAATGGTCATAAAAAACCCCAAACCATTGACTAAATCATTGCTAAAGCAGTGAGGTTTTGTCATGTTTCCTGAGAGAGTCAAGGAGTTCATGTTTTTCAGAAAATTATCCATGACTGTGATACTTTGGGACTTTTTGCATGTGGGTGGGTGGATGCAATGCTAACCAGTTGAATCCATTTCAGAAAAATTCTTTGCTGCTGTCAAGTCCCAGACTGCAATGGAATATGACAAAGAGCAGGAACCCAACAATGCCACCACAATGTTGTGATAGAAAAGTGTCCTGGAACAGCAAACTCTCCAAAAAACTGTCTGGAGCAATGAGCTTGCTTTCTTCTGTAA
>VWZT01011967.1:0-21882 GCA_013397055.1 Pachycephala philippinensis
AAAAAGTAAAAGATGCAAACCAACCCACCACAGTTGCCCTTGTGTAAGGCAATATCTGGAACTATGTTGCCCCAGTGTACGGCGACAACTAGCCTTCTAATTTAGGTATATATATTAGGGATTCATCTCCCCTACTTTAGGTATCTAAAAGACATACCAGTCTTAACTAGTCACTCTGGTCTCACTTTGTAATAACCTCCAAGGACAATTCACTGCATAAGAAAGGGCAGATGAATTGATCTCTGGGAGAGATACCAGTATATTTTGCAAACTATAGAAGGAGTTTTGGGTTATCAAACCATTATAACCTTAATTCTGTTGCTCATTGAAAGGTATTTATCCCACTGTGGAGCTGTAGGGCATCTGGGGCATCTATGTAGAGATAATAAAGACTGTATAGGAAACCCATTCTCTTCCCAACAACCAAACAGATGACTGCTAGAAAAATAATCTGCTAAATGTGTAATGGCACTCCAAATGTGTTTCATGGTTTAGACAACCTTTAGAGATCCCTTCCAACTGAAGCTGTTCTATAAATCTGTGATTCTATGTCTAGAATCTTATCATTACAATTGAACGCTATCCCAGATATAGACAATTCAATTTAACTTTTCACATACCAGTGTGTTTTCTACTCAGGAAGTGCTGGTTCTTTTGAAATGTCAGTAAGAAAATAAGAAGTATTCAAGGCATGTCGTAAGATTTATTGCATAAAAGATGGAAAGTATAAAAAGTTGATAGCAATCTTCTGCCCCTTCTGATGTGAGGATCCCCAGGTGCTGCAGCAGTGGATGAGCCCATCTTCATTGAACACACAGCCTGTTACACAGAATTCCTGTCTATGGTGAGGTTCACCAGCACGAAGTTCTGTTTCTCAATATAGATTCATCAATCACTGGTAGCATTATATCTGAAGAATGTCTTAGACAACATGTTCTAACATCCTAACCTCATTAATGAAATTACAGCCCCTGAAGAGTTGCATAAAAGATTTCCAGTGGACAAGAAAATGCAGTATCCATATAAATTTACAGTTAAATGCACATTGTTGACAATGTATTGATTATGTGTACTTTGACTAATTATACTATTATTTAGATATACCTTAATTAAACAGCAGTCACATGGCAACTGTGATATGAAAACTCATATTCCTGAATGATCATGGGTGGTGTCTACATGTGAATTATGTGTACAAATTTCCAGCACAGGCAGTAGACTTCTGGGACTTGATTCACTTGTCTAATGAAATATGGCAAGTGCCATTAGAGTCCTAGACTATCGTCACTGGCCTCCAGCTCCATTTTTGTGGAGGCATGGATCTCTCATCTGTTTTCTCAGATAATCTAAAGCAACTTCAAATAACACTAGGGGCAATTTTTAGGCAGCACTTACAGACTTACAGTCAGTGCAGCACAAGAAATGAATTCATCACAAACAGACACTGTCGTTTAGGTTTGTGTGTCTATACACCAGTGTAGCCATTGTTTTTGCCCTAAGATATGTGAAAGATACTCACTTGAGTGATACAGGCCCTACAAGACACCTGGAGTGATGTTCTGGAGCAGCTGGAAACTTGTAAAGATAACTAGGATATCTCAAGGATTCCCCTTTTTAGGCAAATTAATCAAACATTGTACGTCTACTTTAGAATCATCAGAATTACTCTTAGGCTCCACTAATGGGTGCTCATTCACTTTATTGAGAGCTTACATACCTAAATCACATTAGGTACGTAAAAAAACCCACACTTGTATGAAGACACGTCAGTTTCTTACATGGGAACAGAATTCCCTCTGTCACTTTAAAGCTGAGTGTATTTGGTCTGGCTGAGATGGAGTTAAACTTCCCCACAGCAGACCTCGTAGTGCTGTGCTTTGCATTGGTAGCTGGAAAGGCTTTGGTAACACCCCAGCACTTTGGCTACTGCTGTGCAGCACTGGCACAGTATCATCACTGTCTCTACAACATTCCCCCTTGTCCCACATTGGCAGTGGAGAAGATCTTGGGAGGGGACAGAGCCACCACAGTTGACTCAAACTGACCAAAGGGATATTCTGGACCATATGGTGTCTGCTCAACAGTCAAAGCTAAGAATTAGGATGAAAGTGGGGAGGAGACTTTTTCCATGTTACTTTCTTCTCTCCCTGTCCTGCTGAGGGTGGTAGTGACAGAACACCTTGGTGCGTACCTGACATCCAGCCAAAGTCATCGCACCAAGCGAGTCTAATGTGTATATGTTGGGCAATGTGAATGTCGCCCACTGATTTTAGATCTCTCATATTCAACATGTTCTATTTTATTTAGAAAATTCTATATTCATAATACTAGGAACCTGAACCTGATGGAACCACATTCCAAATAACTGGTCTCCAAAGCCGCTAATTTAATATTTCAAGGTTTGAGGATGGAGATGGACATTCAAGTTTCTATTTCTCATGGTAGAGAAAGAAAAAAAAAAACCCTAAAAATTTCACTAATTGTCTCTGATCTAATTATAATCAAAATAATTATTAATGATATTAAAGCCAAAGGATTGTCAGTTATTTGTATAATTTTCTGCCTGCACAACCAAAACATTTGGCAAATTTCTTCTACCCTATAGTTTCTTCTCTGATTTCCAAATTACGTTCTCTATGATAGACTTCAGAAAAGAACACCTATAGACAGCTACAATTTCTGTGTAAATCTCTACCACCTTAGCTCCCAATTGTCATTGGAATTAGGTTCATATAAAGGATTTGTGCCACACATAACCATTCAGTGAAAGCTGTTCCCCTTAGCTGGCTCTGTCTGCAGTGTGAATGGTACACTATGGCAGAATGACAGAGCGGAAAATTGGGCGTTATACCTTCATGCATCTTCTCCCCAGCAAGACTTTCAGAAATTGATGTCATGTTTTAATACAACATTTATATACTTAGTCAATTTCAAAGCACAGCAGATTGGTTGAGAACTTAGACTTTATTCAAAGTATCTGTCTGCTTGATTTTGATTTCTTTCTCCCCAAAGCAAGCCTCAGACAAGTTTGATTGACAGGGCAGCAAAATATTCCTATTGTCATTATCTGGATTTTCTTCAGCATCAGAAACAAAAATTAAAATAACAAGAATGTTGGCTTTTTCAGTGAAGCCCAAGACAGAAACCTTGAGCATCCCTATAGGCTGAAACACTGTGGCCAGGAATACAGGTCAGAGGACTACAGAGAAAGAAGGGAAAAGATAGCTTTAACTCTGTATGACTAAGTATCTTAATTGGAAAAATAAGGTTGTTTTTCCTTCCTATATTTTGATTTTACTAATTATTTTCCTTTTTGTAAGACATAACATAGTAATGTAAAATTCCTAAACGCTCCTAGAAGCAAAGGCTGGTAGCTAGCCTCCTGTTACAGTATAGAAGAACATCTAAGCCACTGTAATGCAGCATTAAGCTCCTTCTGACTCACTCTTTTATAGAAGAGCAAGACAATTTTCTCCTTTAGTATACTGGGAATTTACAATAATGCAAACAAGATATTTTTCACTAAAATTATGTTACAGAATATTAGTTGATGTTGATTATATTTTATGAAGGGTAAACTATCATAATCACTCTTGAAATGTGATTTTATATATATATATAGTGCACTGAGATAATTTCCTAAATTTTGGAGCATTTATTTGTAAATAAAGGTAAATGCCATTTAATTTCATATGAAAACATAGTCAAAGCCAGCTCTTAGAAACCACCTACACTTTTATTGTGTGTTATTTACATCTGTTAAAAAAATAGTTTAGTAGTGTTTTCTAATTTGCATCTTAATAAATTAACGAGGGTTACACAGTATCAGATTTAAAATCATATGTTTTGAGAAGAATTTATTGCAGAAGAAAATCTACTAGATGTGAGTAAAAACCAGGCTTTAGGAGAACAAAATTTGCAGTTTTTCAGAGCTGTCTATTTATCCCCAAAAATGCCTCAAAGATCACATAGAATGAAATTTTATGTCTATAGAGATGCACACACACATATTATCTGTACATGTATTACAGTCCATCAAATTTTAGCACTGCTTCTTTGCTAGCAAACAGTTGCTCCAGATATCATGGACCTATGTAAGACAAACTGTTTATGTGCTGAGATTGCCAAATTTTCAGCTGGTCATTATCTTTCAGCCTTATAAAGCATCACCAGTAATTAACCTGTAGCAACATAACATAAGTACCATCACGTTTTTGGTCTCTTAAGACAGTTGCAACTGTCTTTTCAGTGTGAATTTACGTTTTTTTTTACTTATTTAAATTTGTAACTCTTAGTCTACCAGTATTTTCTTTTGTTAAGCCAGTTTAAAATTTTCTCTCTTTTCCTTTCTGAAAAGCTAAGTGTACTGGCATATTGTTAAGAAGAAGATCCACTTGATTATTCACCTGTGTCAAATCTTCCTTCTCCATTTTTGGCTATTCAGAACTGACAGCTGCAGGAGCATGAATTTAAACTGATTTCACCTTTCTAACATACATGGCAGTGTAACCTGTTTCATTCCACTCATCTGATGGGATAGCTTATGGAACTTTACAAATTGTTAAAGAACTGGGACGAACTTATGCTAATATCTGTCCATGTTACTGCAGACCTTAATAAAGAAACAGTTGCTGACCAGTTACCTTATATACGAAAGTTACTCTCAGTTAGGCTGTGCATGAAGTGTCATCATAAATGACAGAGGAAAGGGTTCACTATCAAAATACATTTGAAAGGAAACAATAAGAAATACGACAAAATTGTTTCTCCTCACATACAAATTACTTGCTTGCATTTGCAACGCTGCTTATTTTCCGTGATATATATACTATACATATACTTTATTTATTTTTCTTTTCATACTCAATCCCTGTTAAACATCAAGATAAGTATAATAATTTTGGAATGATTTTCTTCTCTTACAGGTACTGAAAACCAAGATTCCATTAGAGTACACATATTCTTCATGACATCAAATACAGATGGATAAAGAAAAAATCAAATCAGTAGGAGTTAAAAAATGAGACTTCAGTAACAAATTTCAGTAAAAAAATCTAATTTAACATTATGACTTCTGACATCAGATGTGATGATATTGATATTGAACATTTTGAAAATGAGATATGATCATTCAATATATCTCTTAGTGGTGAGGAAAGTAATGTTCGGCATCATGATGAAAACTAATACAGTAAAAATATGTTCCAATAAGGAAGAATCTTTAGAATATTTATTTTATTATAAGTCTTTCTGGAAAGTTTTCATTCTTCCACTGATGGTAAAGAAATCAGTAAACTAAACATTTCATAGATATTTTGGGTAAAATAAAGGAGAAAATTTTCATAAGATCTCAATAAAGTAATCATTACAAATAGGATTGCAGTGAAGAATTAATTTAGTGTTTTGCTGAGTGATATCTGCTGTTGAGCCTACGGCAGATTTAAGCCATGGGAGAGCTTGACATATGTGACAGTATGCCATTTAGAAGTGCTGCCTGGATTTTATCCCTGGGGAAGGCTTCGTTTGGCTCTAGTGGTGTAAGGAAACGCTGAGAAACGCAGGTTACAAATTGAGCAATCCCCAGCTGTGTTATATACATTTGTGTCTGAGCCTATTACAACTCTTCCATTTATGTATGATGAAGCTGTGTCTGCTGTCATTTTGCTGAAGTCGTTAAATACTCTCAACATTGTGCAGTGATATTGCTAATTGAGGAAAACACCATTAAATGCATTTTATTTTTATTTCAGTAGATCACAGTGACAATTACAGTGGAGCTAGAGTTCATGCCTCTGGCACATAATCACAATTTCTCTAACTTCCAAGCTTGCTGTCATTTGATATGCTCAATTCTGTATCATCATGATCTTAGACATTGCCCATAGGAACTAAAATTATGAGAAAACTCTAGACACCCCCTCCTATCACCATGAATCTTGACAATGAGATGGCTGTAATTTGAAAATTTCATAAGACATGTTTAAAGCACTACAAACAACATTCAGCTCTTAATCTGTTCTAAATACAGATACAGTGACAAGAACTGTCTAAAGGCACTGGCTTTGTCAAGAGTTGTGGGATGGAGAAAAAATATTTAAAACTACTACTCTGAAAAAAATATAAACACGCTTAATTCACAGATGAGGAACTTCTCCTCCTAAAAATGGTAAAATAAAATAAAGAAGGTTAAAGATTTTTCCTTCCTCTTACGTGGAGAAACCTGGGTATATAGCATACGTTTCTCCATTTTTATCCCTGTATCATAGTAACTTGTATTTAGTGATGTGGGATACTGTGTACACAGTCTGTGGATTCAAAATGTCCACTATAGCCTTTCAGCAATACTACTATCTAATAGCTTAGATATCTAATGGAAAAAACTCGCTAAAATCTCACCTTTTACTTTCAGTTCTTTGGAGGCGAGATGGCTATCTGACACCCCTAATGCTGTGAAAAGTGAGGGTTCAGACTACCTCCTGTGTTTTGCCACTAGTAAGATATTCACTGAAGGCATGCTTGTGAGTCTGGAGTGAAAATTAGATTAATTTCCATTCTGGTGTTAAGACTGCATTTAAGTTTATTTCATAGTATGGGAATAGTCTGAGTGTTAGGTCCTCATGGTGAGCAGCCATATCTGAACTGCTCCAAAAAAAAGGAAGATACAGATAGAGAAACAAAAAGGTCCCAGTGAAAGGAGAAGACAGAAGTAAGAATTAAAAAATAACAAAGTTATTGAAAACTGAAGCATCTTGAGTCTTAGAAAACCCAGAAAAGCAGAACACTTGGAGGTTCATATATAACACAGTGTTTCAGGTTCCAAGAGTCAAGAGGCTACAAAAAGTTTTTTAACCAAGGAAAGTACTCGTAGCTCCATCACCTGTTTACTTGGCTGAAACCTTTACTGGTCTGGGCAGCAAGCAGTTCAGCACTTGTCCTCTGAAGGAAAGGAAAGGAAATGAGTGTGCTTAAGCGTCAGTGCAATATTTACAGCACTGTTTGCCTTCAAAGTTTTCATTACCAGTTCACGGTGTTCACAAAGTCCTTTCCAAAAAAGACCCCAACAGAGAAGAGACAGAGAAGCCAACAGATAGCACATATCTGAATGGTGACTAGTCCAGAATTAGGGAAAGTCAGTAGCATCTATTTTCTTTCGTTCTGAAAGAGAAAATATTAGCAGCGTGGAAGTGGTTTTACATGTATTAACTCAACATTTATGCTTTAATTCAGGGTCACAGCTGAGGAAATAAGCATTGTATGTTATATGCGTTATATAGGTTATGCATTACCCACCTAATCATGAAATCAGAATCAAACATAAGTATTCTGATTTGTTAAATATAAAGAATCTCTCCATTGTCACTAGGGTCGATCACTTGTGGGGTTCTTAATGAATACTTCTGCTGTAGAATGTAAACTTTCCACATCTAGCTCAGTAAACATATTTTACATAATAAATAAAATTTCTGTCATCTCATAATTATATTTTTCTGCCATTTTTAAAGCCAAGAATCTGGGCACTCTTCTTTAAAATTTGTTTTGCATAGAAATGGATCTCACTCTCAATCTATGTATATATATAAAACAAAAGCTTCAGTTAAAACATTTTCATTTAATTAAAGAGAAAATTCCAAATGACAAAAAATCACTTTTTTTCATTTACAAAAATACACATTGTAGTAGACCTTTTCTAATGGAATGTTTGTTTCCACTTTTACATAGACCTAATCTCCAATATTTTTTACAATTTTCATCTTATTGATAGAGCACTCTAGATTGCTCAGATTTTAAAAATAATCTTTGAGTGAAATACTGTTTTTCAAAAAAAAGTAAAGATACATTGTCAAGAATTCAATTGGTGTTTATTTTTAAAAGTATTTTGTTCTGATTAGCAGCAAGACTTCTTCCCTGTTTATTGTACCAAATGTCAAAATATTATGTACCAAATATTACCTGATATGTAACCAATTATTAGTCAAAATATTCAATGAGCAAAAAATTAAAAGTTAGGAGATTGAAATCAGCAAAGTTGAAGATGGTGTTTGGAATGATTAAGTAACTTAAAACTGTAGACTCTGTGTAATATGAGAAAATACAATTGTTTAGAAACCACTAGACATTGTATTGCCTGTATGTGTCAAGGGCTTGGTGGTGTTGGTGAGGGGGTGGGTCTGCAACATCTGTGCTGGGCTCAGCCTGTTCCAGTCTGCTCCAACAGATACATTGCAGGACATGGCTGAGCCCCACAGTCAGGATGCTGGCACCTTTTTGCAAGTGTATTCAAGAAAAAGCATGATGCTGCCTGGTAAAGTGAGGAAAAAGACTGTGACAAACAAGCCTGCAGATACCAAGATCAGTGAAGAAGGAGGGGAAGGAGGTGCTCCAGGTACCTGAGCAGGGACTCCTCTGCAGCTCCTGGAAGACAACCACAGAGGGGTTTGTCTGTGTACACAAGGCCAACATAGTTCCAGATGTTGGTGTACACTGGGCCAACATAGTTTGCGGTATAAAAATGCGGCACCATTTGCAGTAATCACACATGGGCTAGAGCTACAATGGCTCATCCATAAAGCAGTCCAATCCCAGACTTACATGCGTAGGCTACTCATGGCTCTCCTGGGCACACCCCCGCCCAGGGATTACGCGCCAGCCGGCTTTTCCACTTCCCCCAAGTGGATTGCAGTNCAGCAGCCCAGTCGGCTCCAACCCAGCTCAGTATCTGGCTCACTTGGTATTGCCCTGTGATCCTGCAGCACAGCCTTTTATACCTGTCTCTCAGGCCACTCACGTGCTTCTTGTTACAGGAATCACCACACCTGCATTCAATGCTGGCCTTCCCCCCGCCAGCCCCCCCCCATCCTCTTCCCAGGGACACAGCTGTAAGCCATCAAGGCCAAGGGCTGCTCACAGCACTCTCCTGCAACCCCACAGGGTTGGTATTTTCATGCAGCCTGTGGAGGACTCCCTGTAGGAGCAGGTGGATATTCCTGAGGGAAGTGCAGCCTATGGAGAGGATGAGGCCAATAGGTATGAATGTGTTAAGATGGCTACTGAGGTTGATGGGGAGTAGGAACTGTTTTCAGTGGCTAAAGGGAAGTGTTACCTGGTAATGAATTTTCCCTGATGAGATTTTATTTGCATTGAAATGCCTGTGTGTTGTGTTTCAGCAACTTAGCACTGGTAGCCAATTAGGATATATTTATATGGTTACCTGCAAATCAGTAAATCCACGACAGCAGAATATGGATCCTTAACAATTGATACTTTAGACAGATAACCTACATAGTGCAACATAACAGTGGATCTGCTCTGCACAACATCTCTGTGCCTTGACAGTTGTGACACATCACTGCCACACATCTTTTTCACTGGGCGATAATTCTGACATCTGTGTTACAAAAGATGTTCAGCAAAAGGGAAACAAAAAGAATAAGGCAGAGAATTTTCAGTCAGCTAAAGCTACCAGAACAACAGGCAGGGTTTTAACTGCTGCCTGTGAAACCAAGCAAGACCAAACAATATGTAAGGCTGTAGTGAAATATGACAGTCTGGGGCTGTGCTGTGAGAAGTGCAAGTTTCCAATGTTCAGCAAACTATAAACAATATCTATTGAGAAGGCAAAATCCTTACACACAATCTTTTAGAGGTTTTAATTTTTTTTTTTAAATCATTTTTCCCCCCCTCACTTTTCATAAAATGGCAGCCCTAAATACATTCTCTCTGCTCTGGAAACAAACTATGAGTCTCATCTCAGAAAGGCCTACATAAGCCTTTGCTTCTGCTACTCCATCTCTTTCAATATTTTCTACTACACTACCAAGAATTCTACATGGAAAAGTTGTTGCATTGAGAGCCTTAATTTAAATTAATAAAACCAGCTGTCATAAAAATAACCAACCAGAGGAACAGAAAAAAACTCCTCAAAAAAGAGAAAGATATTCTCATATTCTTTTACTAAGAAAAAAAAGATGTTCCATTAGACCACAAAAGAGCAGTCTCCCATAAAACATATTCTTATTATCCATTATTTCACTACATTTATAAATTAGTTTAGTTTTAAATTAAAGATTGCCAGGAATAAGTACATGGACTATGGGGCAGTTGCTTTTCTTTCAGTTGTCTTGCAGTCCTTAAATGGATTTTGGTTAATGTAAAATCCAGAAAAATATTTGGGCAGCTTATTCCTGATACATTTTATCCTCAAAAAGAAAGGATGAGGAAATTTTGGATAACTGAAATGATGACTTAGAATAGAAGGTGTTACCTAAACACAAATGATAGTGCTGCTATTACTGTACCAGTAATAAAGGCAACTTGAAGCCAAGGTATAGAACTTTGAGTGTCATTTCAATAGATTCATATGAGGTATTTTTAAGCTCATGGTGAGCTCACAGTCCATAAAAATAATACTGTGCAGTGAAGTAGGTGATGTAGAAGAAAAAAATCACAGATGAGAATGTTAAATTTTTAGTAATATAAAATTTCTTTAAATGAACAGATCTGCAAATTAGTTTTATAGCAAGTAAAACTTCCAAACTTTAAAGAGAACATATTTTCATAGTATTCATCTAGAAAATAAATAAAATGTTAGTGCACCATTTAAATTACTTCTTTTTTCTGTTGACTCCTAAGCATCTTAAAAAGTTTCCAGCATGAAATTAGATCATGTGAAGTCTGCTAACAAATTCTCCTTTTTATATGCTGCAATTAAAAATAATTGGAGATTAATAATGCACATACTTGGCAATTCTTTCTATAACCAGCTTAAACTTTATTTGTCTCAGTCTTCTTGTATGCAAAATGGCAGCACAGGTTTAGGCCCTGAAAGCTGAAAGGAAAGAAAACTGTCACAGGGGAGTGTGTAGGGGGTGGTTGGTTGTGGTGTAATTTGTCCTTGTGTTGGTGGTAGTTCATGGGGAAAAGGGGTTTGGTTTGTTTTTGTTTTTTTTTTTTTCTCCCAATTAAAAGAATCTTTCTGGTATTTTTTTAAAGACTAAAGGATTGAAATCTAGTAATGCAAATTTTGTCCAATGGCACGTGCGTAAAATTCCTGATAGCTGAGCTACCAGAGGGAGTCATTGTTCTTGATTTTTTTTCTCATCAGTATCTCACTTTCCTAAATAATTTCCTTGTCATCTGTTGAGTTTTAACAGTGGAATGTTAGCAAGCAAAAACCTTGAATCTGTTCTCTCTGGGCTCAATTAACTCTATCAAGCTAACTGAGCAAGGAACAGCACTTTACACTGACAGGGCTGTCTGAAATGGACTGTGCTCTAGGGTCACAAGTCATCTCCTGTTCAATTCTTGTTCTATAAAGAAGTCTTTTCAACTTTTCATACAGCTGCTTATGCATTGCTGTCGTGTGTTCACTTTGTGATAGGGACCAGAAATCAAATGAAGAGAAGCCAGGTCTCTCATATTCGTCTTTATCTGGTTCTTGCACACATGCTAGTAGGCTATGATTAGAAGAGAATCTCCAGGTTCCCTCCCATAATAGCATTCTCAGTTGGATGAAGTACTAGCAGGAGACTTACATATGTGGTCAAATTTATGCATAAAATTATCCTATTACTTTTTTATTTGATGCTGTGTTATAAGAAACTGCAAACCTTTCTCAACTAATTTTCTTCATACCATTCAGTTTTATAAAAATCCATCACTTCCCTCCTCAAATATATTCTCTCCAAGCTAAAAATATATTAAAAATTTCCTCACATGAAAGTTGTTCCATAGTTTTGGATAATTATCCTCTTTTCCACTAGCCCATATCCTGTAGGGTCTACAATTTAGGCGATTTTATCCCTCTCTTTTTTTTCTTTTTTTTTTTTTTTTTTCCCAGGGTATAGCAAAACAGAAACCTGGATTTAGAATGACAGCTTTTTTTCCTTTTGATCTCAGTTTCTTTCCTACTAATTAGCCCGTCCTCAAGTATTTTTCTGTGAAAGAACAGAAGACACAGTATTTTCATTTCTATTGGTGTGACTGTTATTTGAAAGAGCAGAGGACAAATAATTGTCAGCAAAAGAGAGTTCTGAATCTGCAAAAGTTTCAAAATTATTTTATGTGTTCTGAGAAAAGTAGATCATCCAACTACAAAAATTTTGAAAATAATTGATTAAAAAGCAGTCTTCTCCTTAAAGAGGTAATAGTGATTTTATTTTAAAAATATTATATTTGATAATGAAATATTTTTTGTTCTTAATTATAGACCTATAAATATAGAAATACATCATTATCAGGTACTATTGATATATTTCTTATCTATTGATAACAAATTATATCAGAATTCCAATTTATAGAAAATGTATCTGGAAAGGATATGCATATTGATCCAGATATTCAGCACCCAGTGGGTGTCAAGACCCATGGGAGTTTTGCCTTTCATTTCTGCAGGGACAGGATTTTCCCCACAAGTTTTTATTAATAAGGCTATAGTTCGGCATGAGGGCATGGAATTGTTTTATAGACACATATTTCTCTAGATTGGTTCTATTCCTTTGATCACTTTATGCAGAGTGTTTAATAGTTTTCTATTATAGTTTTCTTATCAGATGTCCTGAATTTGCTGTACTTTTTTCATAGAAGTTAATGACATAAAATTAAAGTGGTGAGAAATTTATTACAATTATTAATAATCTAACACAGCAACTGGTAATACAATATTGATACAGATACAAGACATTTCAGTGCTCTCTATTTGAGCCAATATTTTTCAGTGAACAACCTAAATTCTTTATGCTTTTGGTGATTATCTAAAAAAGGGCAGAAGGAATATAATAACTGATAAAATACAGCCCTAGAATTCTAAGTCTCTTGAGGATTTTTGACCTTGAAAGGATTAAACAAAACCTGAAAAGGAAAAAACTCTCGTAAGACTGACAGTTGCTGGCATATCTCCATGTGTGCCTTATGTAGCAATATAGAAGGTTCAACATTAACTTAAATACCCACTGGATGAAATAAATACATGAATTAAAAAGAACCATCGATTTCAGTGGTTTTTAACATGTTTTTGGAAGTCTTTGATTTATTTTATAAATATTTGGTATTCTCTGTACTCTTAGATAAGAACAGCAGGACACTGGAGTTTGATTCATGATACTTGATTTCTATTTTTAGCTCATCTGCTCCAAGACTGACCTTGGGCCAGTCATCTCAAACGTCTTAAGATTATTTTTTTTGCTTTTAACTCTGTAATCTCCTGGTCTTTTTAGATAATAAGCAATTGTTTCAGGGCAGAAACTGTACCTTATTGAAAGTAAAATATCTGGAGTTACAGGTATTCAGACTGTTTAGAATGTTTAGACTATTATGCACCTACGTATACAACCCTGTATTGCTTTCTCTAAATTTATTTCTTTACATGATATTTGGTGCTTTAGAATCACGAATTTTCTTCTGTGAGATAAGGACTTTTCATTAAACAATTGACATGGCTAAAATTGTTTATCTGTAAGAAAGCTACCACATTTTTCTCTCATTTAATCTTCAGGTGTATTTCATATTTTCAGTTACAATTCAAAATGGAAAGGTGTCAAAATTTGGTTAATCCCCAGTCAAATGCAACATGGGTGAGTTATCACTCTTTGTTCTTCAGATGACACTGTGACATAAGTATCACACTGGAAATCCTACGAAACAGAGAGTAGTGAACTAAGAAGAAACCTATCAGAAAATGTTTGGCATGTTCTGCGATGCAGAGTTGAAAGTCGTTGAGAAGTATTTGGTCAAAAAGATCTCAAACACCTGAATAAAACACACAGGGAAAAATTCTGTTGCAACAGTGTGATCTTTATAGATTGACTTACCACTTAAAAACCAAGAAGTAGATGAGATTTCATAACAGCTCCAAGTAGATGGGGTAGGATGAAGTGCTTAAGCTTCTTATTGAAGAATTGTAGACTTGTGGCTGGAAGCACGGTCCATAAATAACTGTGGTAACAAATAATAGCAAATAGCATCTGTGCTTACACTAACTCAGGAAAAAAAAGTTTACAAGGGCCATCAATCTTCATGCTTTAGGGCACGAGCTGATCACCAGCTGACATCCACAAGCAATCTCTCTCATGGTGTTTTATTACACAGTAAAGTAGATTACGAGCTTTTGTGACTTTGGAGAAGGAACAAACGTTGAGCATAGGCACAGATAAAGTACAGGACTGCAAAGACCATTGCTCCAACCCAAAAT
The DNA here is from genome assembly GCA_013397055.1 of Pachycephala philippinensis. NCBI lineage: Eukaryota > Metazoa > Chordata > Aves > Passeriformes > Pachycephala > Pachycephala philippinensis. The sequence goes on from VWZT01011967.1 coordinate 14,186, forward strand.
TACAATACTTGTAAAAAAATGTTGCAACTTTCTTGCAAATTTAAGGTTGATCAAATGTTATGTTACCCAGAGAAACTGATTAACTAATCACTCTGTGAGAAAAATATTTTTTTAATGAAAATTTAAGGCGAACACAAGAAAAACCTATTTAGCAACACTTGAATTTAAATCACACAGGAAACATTCAGGCAACTAGGATATCAGGTAATTAAATAGATAAATAAAATACATCCTTCATTTGACAACAATTCCAGAAAAGCAATAGTAGCATTTTTCCTTGAGAAGAGTTTAAGTTATGTATGTTCTCTCAGTCAAATTAGAAACTTCAATTCCCATGAAAAAAATAGGGAATGGGTGAGTTTTCTTTAACATGATAAAAATTGGAACTTTTTATCCTATCCACCACATCATTTGGGGAAAATTAAGGAGAAAAAAAAAAAAAAAGGCTATGTATTAGTTTTTTATTTGGTTTTATATTATTTGGTTTTTTTAGACTAGCGTAAAAATTCTTATAACTTCAATGTATTTTTTACATAGGTAAAGAACAATGTTTTTCCAGAGGTCAAGCTCTATTGCTACTGATGGAAAGGGATAGGGCTTCCTAAAAGTTTAAGTAGAAAAAGGTGAAGACCTGCATAATGTTAGGTTGCTTTGCACAAAGGTATTTTGAATATGGTTACCTATTGTGATTTTCACAGAAGTTAAAATTTTGAGTTTATTTTGAGAAGGAGAAAAAAAAAACAGTGTAACAGAGCAGAAGTTAGAGATTACAAGGGACCGAATGCGAAGTCTCTGGCATCACCCTAATAGGCAACTGATGAAGCAAAAGTAAATATAAGCATGTAATGTGGTTAGAACAGCATGCAAAAAAAAAGATCCAATATAATGATTAAAATATAAGACGAAGTACTACATAAAATATACATTATGAATCTTTGCAGATGCCTAATGCCTTAAAATACATAAAGGGGGACTACAAGAAAGCTGGGGAGAGAAATTTTACAAGGACAATTGATACGACAAGGCGTAATGGCTTTAAACTGAAAGAGGTAAGATACTACAAAGAAATTCTTTACTGTGAGGGTGGTGAAACACTGGCAGAGGTTCCCCAGATAACTTGTAGATGTCCCATTCCTGAAAGTATTCAAGGCCAGGTTGGATCTAGATGTTGTTTAAGGTCTGTTCCAACTCAAAGCATTCTATGATTCCATGAATTTAATTGTGAATAATTTGGATTTAAAGTCCTTTAATCTATTGGGTATCTCTGCCATATGTCATAGATGAAATTTGTAGTGTAACTCTCCTGTGGTTAATCTGATTTATATCGATGCAAGATTCACATAGTTAAGAACTGAATGAGACCTTGTTATATACAGATAAGAGGAGCAGGGGCAAACTTTTCTAACAAAAATGTAGGTCAGCATAGGAAATGTTCCAAAAGTCTGGCATTCTAAGTGAAACCTTGAAAGTCATAAAAGAGAAGCTGTAAATTACTTTAGAAGACAACTGATTAATGGCATCAGGCACTCCTAAAACCCTAGACTTAGATTTCTTTTTTCATCTCTAAAAAATAGATCAGATAAAGTAGGTGGCCAGCTTATTTTAGCTGCTTGTATTTCTCTCTCCATTCAATTCAACACTCATGGGTCCAGAGGAAGAGAATAAACAGAAGAACTTAATTATATGCCCCAGTGAGAATGAAGCAACTACAGAAGTCTGGGAAGGATTCTCTGTTCTTTTTTATTATTACTTTTTATCATTAGGATAAAAAACATTGTGACTATTGGGAAAATACTTAGTAAAGAAAACTTTTTTGCTGTTGTTATGAACTAGTAAACTACGTATGCTCACGAATGCATCTGGGCACTGGGGCCAGGTGGCAACAAGCAGTGAGAATCAATCATAGCAAGTAAGTCTTCAGAGCTGGGTGTTTTTATGCAGAATTCCTCTTGGAATGGTTCCTAGAAAATTCTACTGCCTAAGGAGTGCCCAGACTCCTGTGTGAGACTGCTAGTTGGCTCATGCCAAAATCACCCTGGGGAATTTTCTAGCACTTTGCTATTATAAAATATTGTGTTCTGATGCCTGGGAATGTTCCCAAATACTGTTTAATTTACCCCTAAAGATACATCTTCTGGGAAGAAATCCTCCCATAGATATCTTCTATATCAGGAGCTCCATATTCACATTCTCTCTCGCTCATTCAATTCCATGCATTTTTAGCCCCATTAGTTTTGAAGTCTTGTTGGTGCACAGTAAGCCAGAGTTAGTGGCAAGAAGGAAAGAGAACTTCCTGTAAACTCTTATGTGTCTTGTTACTTAACTTCCAGTGAGTGAGGCACTGGAATAGCTTGTTCAGGAAAGTTGTGGATGCCCCTTACCTGGAGGTTTTCAAAGCCAGGTTGGAGGGACCTCTGAACAGCTTGGGCTAGCTGATGATGTTCCTGCCCAAGGCAGGGGATTTTCAAGGTCCCCTTCCCACCCAAACTATTCTGTGATTCTGTGAACTTTCTTTTCTTGGCAAGACAAAGTTCCCTCAGGATAAGGTAGATCTAAACTACACACTTCCTTCACCTAGGACGAATGCAATAAACGGAAGTTTATGGAAGTTCCTTTTGCTTTACAACCATCATCACAGGAAAATCAGGCATTCTGAGTCCTTAAGTGCAAAGAAGGGATTCAACACATGCCTCTGAATCAGCCACCTGTTGATAAAGCTGTTTATTTAATGTTATCTCTTGGGTAGCTACTGGCCATTTCCAAGCTGCTCACAGTTATCACCTGAGGCCATTGGTTTCTTCTATGCCAGTTTCCTGTGCAGTCAAAACAAAAAGGATTTATCTCATTTAGCTGGTTTGAAAAATCCTGTGGAGATCTGTGCTTCTGTCCTTTGGCTGTAGCCAGTGCTCTTTACTTAGGATGTTTGGATCCTCTAGATGTTAAATAAAGGATAAGTTACATGTTTAAAGCACAGATACTGAAGCTTATCTTCCACTTTATCTCCTGGAAACAGAGAGAATTCCACTGAGAAAGGAAACACATTTTATGGTGTACTGTGCACATTAAAGGTTCATCCTGCTTCAGAAATGTCACTGTATTTTTCTTCTGCCCTAAAAAAAAGAAGCCTTTTAGGCTGCTTTATTTGTTTCACAGATACTAATTTTCAAGCAGATGAACCAGTTGAATAGGCAACGTCCTCTGAAGCCTTTAGTTCTTTATCTTTGCATAAAACATATTTGTATATGTAATATAATACTAATTCCAGTACTGCTTTTTACTAATTAGAATGTTATTGTTAGCTTCCAAGAAAGTGAGGAGGAAGTGGAGAGCTTTTCTTAACTGTACACTGGTAGAAGTAGTGGTTCTTTTCCAGAACCCAACTGTCACCAAGCCAATTTTTATTAAAAAGGTCTGTAGGAGGTTTTACTAGCCTCTAACGAATGTGTGTTAACAGCTTTGTAAAAAAACCCATGTAACCATTATATGATGCATGAAGCTAGAAGAAAATCATCATGCCCAAATAACCAAGAAATAACCCCTTTCTAATAAGTAACTCTAAAGGGTGCCATTTACTATTAAAAGCAGCAAAATACAGAATAGAAGTCAAACAAAACATATTCCCAAGTAAGAAATATTTCACTCTTGAGAATGCAGCAATTGCAGCCTAAGAGATTTAAAGCATTGCAAAACAGATTTATGTTCATGCTTAGAAGCAAATGCTTTCAGAATGGCAATGATTACTGATGCAAATGATTTTCATACTGAGTATTGCAGTCTGAGACATGCAATTCTGGTAGTTGGGCTGTCTTTCTAATCTTCTCTGGAAAAATACTGGCAGAACACTGTGTAAAAGCCATATTCTTGGGGGTTTTTCAATGCAAAAAAATGGTCCAATATTTCAATTCTTCTTAAATTATTACTTATTCAGAGTTTTATTTCAATACAAAAGACTAGGACCATGGCTAAATCAATTCCTATGGACATTGCTAAGATCCAAATATTTCAAATATTTAAATGGGTGGTTTGCTTTAGTAGTGGATTAGAAATTAAATCTTCATATACTGGTAAAATGAATTGTACTGTTCAAAACCAGATCTACTTAAAAAAACCCTCTTCCATTTCTGTATGTAGTGTCAATAACATGGCTTGGTCATATTTATACTTCAGTATACACGCAGAAATACCAATAGCTTTTTGTATCTGCTTATAAATGCAGATGTAGAAAAACTGTCTTTCAGTTCTCAATGCTGCCATACCCAAAAGCTCTGAGGCAGCCCTGCCTTTAGTTGTCTGCTTCCTTTTGACAAGGAAGTGCTCAGATATAAAAAAATAGGCATTTATATATAATAAAAATTTACAAATATTTTAAAATGTGGGGGTTTATACATAGAACATCTATTTTTAGTATATATGCTTCTAAATGGGAATACAGGTGAATATCTTATATGTATAAATACACATCTATAAAGCTTTAGAAATGGAGTACAAATAGCCATAAAAACGTAGGTATAAAGTAGATGAAACATTATGTAATAGGATCTGAATAAGTGATTAAAGTTTAACTTTGAATAGACACTAATTAAACAAAGGTGACGGGCAGACTCAGGCTCCTCCACTTTACCAGGCTGCAGAGAAAGCCCTGAAAGTCTGCAGTGGGGAGCAGATGCTTCAAGAGGAGGGGCACCAAAAGTCTAGGAGGTGTGTGGGTAAGCGGGTACATTCCCAAGGGTTATAGTACTCCTGTAGGAAGCCTACAAGGAAACCCTGGTGTAAATCCAATCATGTGTAAAGAAGAGTCTTGTCCTTCGAGCTAGAGTTGGAGGCCCCTGCATCAAGCCCAACAGAATGATCACACAGTATAACTGGGGCAGACTTTTGTTTGCTTGGCAACACACCAGTAACACTTAAAAAAATGGAAAACCAGAACAAAATGCCAGCTTCAGAAAATGTGTGCGTGGTGACAATAATGGAAAGACCCAAATAGGATCCTAAAAAGTACTGCATCGACCAGAAGAATGAGTCAAGGGGCTCATAAACCATAAACTGGATTTTGAGGTATGTGTGACATAGACAAGATAGGTAGTATTGGAGGGACTTAATTCCCCCATGGTTGAAGGGGATTTTGCAACCGCCTGAAGGATCACAGTGGAGAGCAGGCTGGTGCTATAGGTGTTTCCTTGGCCTTAGGCTGATGCTACAAAAAGAGTCAGCTGTCGTTTCAGACTGTCCTGTCTACTGCAAAAGCAGCAAGAACCAGGCTTTGGGACACAGACTGCAGTCTCATTCTTCTGAAGACCACAGCTACTGCAAAAACCATAAGTAGATAAGAAAAAGCAATGGGTCTGTAGCAGAGCTGAAAGACCATGATTATTGCCTGGTAGAGAGGAGCAGCTGGCAGGATGCCAGTACTAAAAGGACTACCTGTATATCAGTAGTACCTATACAATTATCCTGCAGCAGCTGAGCAGGGGAACCCTGTTTGGAGTTTGGTTGGCATGTTTTTATAGGACTTTTTTATAGGACTTCAAAAGGAAAATATTTAACAGACTTAATAGGACTATGTAATAGTAGTTCATGGAATCATAGAATGACTTGAGTTGGAAGGGATCTTAAAGATCATGTAGTTCCAATCCCCTGAAGTAGTTTGGGATTCTTTACCTTAAGGCAGAAAAGTGATGAATGTGAAATATGACAGAAGTCTCTAAGGTCATGAATAGTAGTGTTGTTTTCCCAGATAGATAAATGTGAAACATCAAATAAAAATGCCAGTTTCAAAACAAAAGGAGACAACTCTTTATGAGATCTTTAAACCTGTAGAACTCCATGGCACAGGTTAGTAAGTATTTTAAAAGCACTGAGACTCAGCAGAACATTAGAAAGTGCTACAGAAGATAAATACTTAAAAGACTTTTAATGATGAAGTCATGTCTTTGAACTTAGAAAGTATCAAACTGACATAGTCAGGTACGCTGCGGTGATATGCTGGAAAATTGACACTGCATTACTACCAAAAAATCAGTAAAAATAAAAGTCCTTAATACCAATGCAGCATTAAGAAGCAGACATTCTTTATTTGGCTGGATGCATGAGGGGATATCTCTTCCAAAATACCATGCATGCTGAGTACAGAAAAAACTTGTTTATATACTGTATTTTGTATACATATTCATTGATTTTCCATAATAAACATACATATGATAATCATTTCCCTGAAATCATTTACACACGTTCCCTCTCCTTTGTGCACGCATTCTGCTGTCCTGGGGGTCTCTTTGGTGGTCCCTGGTTTTCAGCAACCCCCAAAATCATACTTAACCACCAGGTGAAGTGGTGAAAAGTTTGCATAACTGGGCTGGTTACTCTCTAGTTCTTCTTGGTCAATGAGTTTAATTTCCAGCTGATGTTAAACCACCACAAAATCAAACAGACAAACAAACAAAATCCCCAAAAAACAAAAAACCCACCCTAACTCAATCAGGCAATAAGGATAATTTTATTTTCAGCTGCAAAGCTTCTTACGAAAGAACTCAAGCTAATGAAAAGTTAGCAGCCCTTTACCCTGTCCTTCCTTCAAACCAGACAATTTAGCAACCTCTGTACAACCTTCTTAGATTGAAATTTTTCTCTTTGCTGCCTCTGAGCCTGTGACACAACTCCATGATCCTCTTGCCAATGTCTTAGTCTCAACATAACTAAATTCCTGGGGATATCTCATAATCCTATGCTATAGCTAATATTTTGCAGTCTCCTGGAAAAACCAACAGTTTTCATAGAAAGTTCAATACATGTTGCTTGACAAAAACATTCCATATGATCCAATCTCTTCAACTGTTAATAAAATTTTGGAAAAAAATCACCTTTTACAGCTCCAAATGATGAAAACAACTGAAGTACAAAATAGTAATTAAAGCAAAAATTTTAAAGTGTTCTTTTTTTTCCTTTTTTCCTGAACACTGAAATTTTCTACAGAATACTACTGTTGAATGGTTACGTCCTAAAAATTTTTTTATCTCCACTCAAAAGTACCAGTCCTTACCCAGAAAATCTTAAATGAAATTTAGTACTTGGATAAATGAAAGAAGGGAGGAAACTCTACAAAGAAAATTATCAGAAGAATTAAACAATACCGGCTTTTAATAGAATTTAGAAGATTTCAATTAATTTTTGCTATCATAAACTAGATATATTAAAAGTCTGGAGTTATCTTATAATACCCAAATGAAAAAGAATAAAACAAAACAAAGCAAAACAAAAGTCTTTCTCTCCCTATCCGTACAATGTGCAAAAGGGAAAATTATTTCATGACATGATAGAATATGATACTGATAAGGCATTAAAATAATAGAAAGTTGTTATAGCTGTTTTGTAAAATGGTTTAAACTTCAAAGACTTTAGTAAAAGTGGGAAGACTTACATTTTGTAAGTCTCCTAGATTTTGCAGCAAGGAAAATAAAGCATCAGCACTTACACAGTAATGATGAGGCTGGTAAGGGAATACTGTGATTTCAGAGACACTTTGAATAGATCTTTTTGAGTGAGATTTTGTCTTGGTTTGAAGGACAGGTGTCTGCCAAGGAAGGCAGAAGCCTCCCTTGGAAGGGAAAATGTAACCCCCTTCCTTCGGAATTATTATAAATTTGAAATTAAGGGGCTTTCAGGCAAAGATATGAGGAATAGGAATAAGAGTTCTTTACTTA
>VWZT01011967.1:22601-37816 GCA_013397055.1 Pachycephala philippinensis
TTCTTTGGAATGCATATTGAATGCACCTCGCTGGGGTCCATTCAGACGACGACAATCCTTTGAAATGCATATTTTGGCGGCTACATGTCTCCAGTATTTGTATTTTCTCTCAGCTTCAGTAAAAATGCTGTAATCTGAAATTTTAGCACGAATTACTTTGCAACATATACTACAGCTGGGAGCAGCAGCAAAGGAACAGCAGTGGCGGCGCAGTGGCGGCCTGGCTCCCAGCAGGGCAGGGACAGGCGGGTTTGGGATCCTGGGGTCCCCTGAGGCACCCGAGCAGAAGGTGAAAAGGTCCCTCTTTTACTGAGGTATGGTGTTAAATAGAGTCCCAATCTCCAGCAAGCAGAGCTCCACTCACGGTAGAAGGAAGGCAGCGGAAAGCAGGACTCCGCAGTGGTGATGAATTCTCCCCACAGCGACCGCAGCCTCTCTCCCCTCCAAACGCTGAGAGAACAAGAGCCAGGGGCTCCACCCAAGCCCTTTTTTCCCAGTCCAGATCTCGCAGCATCTCTGCCCTCCATGAGAAAAGCCCAGGTGAAAGAGGGTAGCCAGCTGGACCCCTCCCCTGAGCTGTGGCCAGGTCTTTTGTCTCTCAAGTATCCAGTCATTATTGTCTCCTAGCAACATGTATGGGGAAAATTCTTTAAGAGAAAAAGAAAAAAACAAAAGGAGAACTCCTAAAACCCCAACAGATTTGTTTGTAACTTAAAGAACAGAAACATTCAAAAAAAGGTTGTTATCAGATGTTCAGGTCATGTTTAAAAGAGCTGTAACTGATTCACATTAAATTATCGTTGCCTCAAAAGATACTGAAAATACAGGGTCAGTTCCTTACAATTGAGGCAAAATTTGTTATTTTAAAGTTAAGTAAACATAGAAAAGGGAATAGAGTTCCAGTATGCAGTAAATTGAAGACTGTCTGTATTACGTAGCTAGCTCAAGAGGGAAGGAGGTACGTAGAATCCAAATCGTTTTAACTTGAGCCATAAATAAAGTTAACAGTTACATTTTAGAATCAAATTAAGTCGAAGGATAAAAAGAAACCAGGAAAAATAGAATTTATTATTCTGTTTTGTTCCAGCCACACCTTTTAGAGGAGAAAGACAGAAGAATTACTTTCTGGTAATTGTCCTTCAACAAAAATTATTCACCCTCCAACTGCCTTTTTATGATGGTCTTCATCCACAAGGAGTCTTAGATGCCAAAATACAATGCAACTAAAACTCCCTTTGAGGGACCTAAGACTCTCCCAAAAGGGTAAATTCCCAACTTCAAATTGCTGATGAAGTCCATACAAATATTCTGAGCACTAAGTGAAAGACACAAAATGAGCTCCAGAACTGTATGGACCTCATTTAGCCATAATGTTTCACTGTTTGGTCATCTCCTGGATGTGTTCTAGTCTCCTCAAAGCTTTTGCAAAAAAATGATGGAGCAGGACATCCCAGAACTAGCTGTGTCAGGTGATCTCATGAGGAGGGATCATTTTCTGCCCTTCTCTACTTTGAAAGCATAAACACAGAGACAGGAGTAATTTCCATGCCATGGAAATATGAGTTTTCCTGGTAACCTTCGTTGAATACCCACCCCTGCACAGTCTTTCCATCCACGTCTTTGTTTTGCTGCCTTAGTCTGGTTGTTAGCATCATCTTTGCTTTGTAAGATGTGCATTGTTTTGGTACAAATGTTCAGTGCAACCTTGAGCTGTATTTCTTTTTCTTTTGTAATTTAATTTGCAAACAGAAGCTTAGGAAGCTATAGGAAATAAGAGGTGAATGTGGCTGTGTTCAAGGCTCTTCTGAGGTAACTTTACTTTGCATCTCTGCTTCATTACATGAAGGAATTTTTACTTTCATCTTCCATTTTTTTTCCCCTGTGTTTGTGATAGTAGTATTTGATACTCTTAGGCTTTCAGTTGTTGCAAAACAAATTTGCAGCTCAGTCTGAGTGAAAACAGCCAAAGCATGACACTCCCTCTTTAAAGCTAAACTGAATGCTATGGCTACAGTTTTCTCTAACAGGTACACTGATGCCACTTTTGCTACAGCAGTTAATTTTGTATGCTGTGCTAATTTTATATTATATCTAAACTGTTCGGGTTCTGGCTGAACAGAGGAATTCCTAATTACAGAACTGTTGATAGTAGTGCTGTTTGGACAGGAAAACTTAGCTACATACGTGCACACGGTTCCGCTCTCACAGTGAAATATGCTGTCACCTCCAGGGCTAAACTCTCTGGAAAATGTTAATTACCCTTTCATGTATTTCACGCTGTAGGCATTCCTTGGTTGTTCTTCCTGCTCAGAACGTGGCAGGTGGAGACAAAGGTTCCTATGGAGGGCATAATTCAAAGAGTTGCAAAGTAATATCTATGGGGATGCGAGAGTAGGCTGCAGACAGCCTTGGCCTTGATGGCTTGCGGCTGTGTCCCTGGGAGGAGGGAAGGCCAGCACTGAATGCAGGTGTGGTGATTCCTGTAACAAGAAGCACATGAGTAGCCCAAGAGATGGGTATAAAAGGCTGGACTGCAGGATCACAAGAGTAGATACTGAGCTGCAGCCAAGCTGATGCCTGCCTCTGCCTGCCTCTGCCTACTTCTGCTTGCCACCCTCCTCTGCCACTGCTCAATATCTTCTGCTGGTGCTTGCTGATGCCTGCCACCCTNCCGTGAGTAGCCTACACATGTAAGTCCAGGATTGGACTGCCTTGGGCAACCGTGCCTCTAAGAGGGAGGGTGAGCCATTGTAGCTCTTGCCCAAGCAAGTCTGGGATTGGACTGCTTTATGGGTGACCGTGCCTCTGGGAAGGACGGTGAGCCGTTGTAGCTCTTGCCCATGCATGATTACTACAAAAGGTGCCGCATTTTTATACTGCAAACTATGCTGGCCTGGTGTCCTGTTAGGTTAACTGTGTTAACCTTGTGCACGCCAACAATATCCGCCTTTTTTATTCCTGCAGAAGAAGAACAATATCTGATTTTTACTTACTTCTTTTTTGGACCTCATTTTAAGGGAATGTGGGAAATCACTTCCCAGCTTTTCTGAGTTTCTTACTCTAACATTCTTTGTCTTTCATGTTCAGACTCTTTTTTTGGCAACTTTTAGCATGTTCCAAGATAAAACAGAAATAGATTATACAGTATTTGGGAGTACAAAACAATCATTTATTGGCTACTATACACAGCGTATTTCTAAGATTAACAGACTACTATAGCGATCAATAGTACCTTCATCATGCAGTTGCATAGGGAAAAGTGAGCTTTTGTTGCATTTTGTAGTGGGATGACCCTCAATATTGCTGAGTTGGTGTCTTCTAATTGATCTCCTGAGTTGGGGAGGGAGAGCTGGAAAGGATCTTGATGTCAATATTTTTACCCTTGAATCTTTTTTTGATCTGCTAACTCTCACCATTTTACCAGGCATCCTTTTGTCTGTGTTTTCATTTTTCTTATTTTTTTGTGGTTTTAAAGCACAGACTTTTTCACACCTTAGCAAAATTTTTCTCAGTAAAATTGATCCAAGGTCACACAGTGGCTTTGATTGAAACTAGGCCTTGAATTACAGACAGCTGAATTGTGTTGAGTATGGGGCTACTTCAAAATGAACTGAGTTGGCTTTTCAGACTGATGACAGCACTGAGCCTTCACACTATTGCAATGATTCATTTGCCTAAATATGAAAGTCTCATTTTCTGTGAGATGTCCTGGCATATTCACCTGGTTTCTTGAAAACCTTCAACTAACAAATATAATATAGAAAAAGAGATATAACTTGATATTTTCCTAATTAATTATTTAGAGTATGGTAGTGCAAACTTTTTTTCACGATAAGCATAGACAAATGTCATTAAAGTGTTTCCAAAAGAGTTGATTCAGTCTCATTGATTTGTTTAGGTCTGCTTACTCAAATTTTGCAGCAGTCTGAAGTAATTTTAACTTTTCCAAAATTCTGCCAAAAGTTTTATTTGAATATTATAAAAATTACTGTCAATTTGCTTATGCTGTGAGTGGATGTCCCCTCCTTTTAATATCTTTGTTTACTGGAAGGATGAAACACGGTGGCAGCTTCTGCAGACAAAATAGAAAAGTACTGAATCTGAAGGATAACACTCACTGAAACAAACACTTTGAATCTGAAAAAAACCTCACCTGTCCCTGTTACTTTCCATGTCAAGTGCATGAGCTGCAAAAACCTATCTTTTGTCTGCTCAGTCATGGAAAAGGAAGTGACAACTGCAGCATTTTACATCTCATAACAGTGTCAGAAGCAAAGTCAGTAAAGAAGAAAATACAGAGGGGAAAAAATCCCTCACTGTGTGCGCTTCATTGAGGAGAAATAAGAAATAACAAGAAAACATCTCTGCAGTGACAGCAAATGCATGAAAATACGAACAGAAGAAAATATAAATATGTAAAGCTAAAACAGAAAATTATTTATAAAAGAACATGGTTACACTGGGTGACATCTACTCAGAAAAACATATAGACAGCTAGAAAAAGAAATGCTTCTGGGAGCTAGGGAAAAGTTTAGGAAAATTGAAGTTAGTGGAAGTTCAGATTAAGAGCTAGACAGAGATGGGGGAAGAGATATATTCTAAAATATTTCAGTCTTTAGCTGAGTGGAAAAAAAAATTAAACAGCATTCATATATACTTCATTATTTTGGATGTCAGTTCCTCTGACTATGGATTATCTAGGTTTAAACAACATTTTCTGTGTTGTATTAAAATCTTAATCTTAAAGAAGTTTCTTTTATTTCTGTGCTTTTGCAAAAATACTTGAAATATTGTGCCCAAAGCAAAAGGAACTAATCCAGGTCATCAGGATCAATAGAGGCATTTCTGTTCATTTTAACAGGCTTTGAACCCCTCATAAATTAAAGTCTCTGCACTGGTACATAAATACATAGATGATAAAGTAGTTAAAACGAAACCAAAACAAAAAAAAAAACCAAACCCAAAAAAAAAAAAAAAACAAAAAAAAAAAAAAAAAAAAAACCAAAACAAAAAAACCCCAGCCATTTAAAAAATAGTTCTTTGAAAGAAGATTTCTGATATTGAAGCAAAATCAGCAATTCGGTCTCTGGCCCTTTCCACTCCAAAAAAATATTTTGCACAATATGACCTTTGCTGCGATTTTATACAAAGAGTTTCAACCTGTATTAGATTTCAGAACTGGTTCTGGAAAAGTGGTTCATTTAATATATTATGCTTATCAGTGACAACCTTTATAGGCCTGGAATCTCTAGCCTCGAGATAAGTATGAGGATTTGAAGCTGATCTGAAGCTGTATAAATGTGGTAATTAAAGAGATACGTTAATAGGTAACACGAAGAAATGTGTTTCTGCATATTAAGTCAGTAAAGATACAAAATTATTTTTAAAAATGCCCTTGACATCTTATCTTTCAGGAAGCTAGTGCTTGGGAATTTCTGCTCTGCTGCAGAATAACATGTATTTTTAGATTTATCAAAAGAAGAGAAACATCAGGGAACCTGGTGACTGGTTAATAATAAAGATAATGAGAAATATTTCACTTGATTTGCTGAGAATGTTAATAACCAGATCTATGTGAAAGCAAAATATAATGGCAGCTAGATGCAGGAGCAAGCTTATCTTCTCCTCTGAATATAGAGTACTATTTTGCCGTATTAATATCCTAACTAGTGACAACCAGCATTTATTATATAAAAAATAATCCCCTCTCCAAAAAAAAATGGTACATATTCCAGCAATATTCAGAAACACAAAACTTAGGATGCTTTTCCAGGAGAAGGTGTATGTATTTGAGTTTCTTCATATATTCTGAAGTATTTGAGTCACATTCCTCAAATTTGCTTGCATAAGAAATTCTTCTAGGGAAAAAAAAAGAAAAATTTATGCTGATAGCAATTGAATGAGTAAGTTCTTATGACTTCTGTTATTTAAAAGCTTTGAAAGGGTAGAAGAGAAAGAGCATTTTGAATTTCTGGTATCTAATAATAAGTCTGCTTCTAGCAAGCAAGTTACCTGGCCAATAAAAACCCTGCAATTTGTAGAAGTGTTATTTTTTAACCTAACGATTATAATGAAATCATAAAATGAAAAAGAAAAATAACTGTTACATTCTGTCTTTTATATGGCAGAAGATATGTTTCTTCATTATTTAATGAAAAAAAAGCATGTTAAATGATACCAATACTGTGAATTAAATGTTATGGGTTTTTTGGTGAGTATTCTTAACATAGGCTCAAGAAATGAAAAGCAACCTGATAAAAATTAGAAAAAAAAATGTTGTTCTTGTAATACAATTGTACCCCTTTCTGTTGGGAGGCAATGGTTATGTTGAGAGTGAGATTGTAGATAAAGCATGATTTAAATTCAAACTGCGCTCTGGGGTGTGGCTTACTTAGATTACGATAAGGTATTGTTAGATCTGTATGTCTCTTGCATGGGTTCTGAGTGGAAACCAAGAAATGTGTCACTGGCTGTATGACCAGAAAAGGGAGCTTGTAGGCCTCATTCCACGATGATTAATACAGAATGAATTTCAGGGGTTGCCTTGAACCAAGATTGAACAACCTCCTTTCAATGAAAAGGGGAGGAGGGGCAAGACAGACAGACCAGCAAAGTGAAATGAATTAATTTCTGGCTCTAATGCTGTTAGGTCAATGGAAATTTCCATCAGAGTTAGTTAATTCATGGTTCAGCCTTTTACGGGAGACCCAAAGAATTCTCGAGCTCATTCATCCGAGCTGCATATGTATTAACTAATAGGGTTTTTGTATGTAAAATCAAATTTCAGTGTTTTCTATTGCTCCATTGTTACTGTTTTCACCCAAAGGCATGATGACAAGTGAGACTGCGCTACTTCATGTCTTAAAATGCCTCTATTTTGGAAATTACTAATGATTACTTCCATTTTACTATGAACATTTTGAACTGTGGAATTCCTTAAAAATATCTGATGAAAAATATTTGTAAATAAGTCACGTTTTAATCTAAATGTTAATGGAGACTAAAGAATCAATAAACTTTTATTATCATTAAAATACTTCTGATCTATAAAGATTCAGTGATATCAGAATTTTCCTAAGGGTATTGGAACACTGGTGCAAAAAGTGTCTAAAAAAAGTACAGTATTACTAATATAAGTAAATAAAATAATGTTAATTAGAAGTTGGCCTGTACTGCTGAGATTAAATATCTGTTTTCATTTTTGTATTAATGAATGAGATATTCAGAAAGTTATCCTCTGAAGTTTCAGAGAGTTTTCCAGCTGTCAGGATGCAGCTCAATATGCTTTACCAGTTTATAAAGCTGAGTGCTAACTCATATGCAGTCAAATACTCTGTCAACTTTTTAAAATATGATGTCAAGTCAAAGCTTGTGACAGTGAATAAATAAAACAAAAAGGAGAAAAAGAAGAAAAAAAAATCGAATGGTGATTTTATTTAACTAAAATGAAGGGATCTGCAGTCTAGTAGCATTGCTCTGAAGAAGAAAATGAACCTTGCAGTTGCCTGCAAAACAAGAAGCCCAACAAATAAATAGTCCCGAGAGACAACAAAGCTTTCCTAAACCACTACATCAGTTATACCTTTCCTGTGTGAAGAATACCAGCCATCAACTTACCCTGACTTCCTGATGCCTCTTGACTTCCAAACTGAGTCCAAAGCTATCTTCTTTTACACAGGAAAGGTGCCGTATAAAACAACAATATTTTGCCTTAGGCAGGATCTTCCAGCCCTAACCTACTACAGACCTGAAACTGTGCATGCATCTTCCCTTTCTGAGAAACAGTAACTTCCACTTCAGTCTGGTGACCATTCTGAAATCAGCCATTTTAATCACTTGCAGAAATATGTATGAGTACATGCTGAAAATCAAGCTAAAAACTGACAGCACAGCGTACCAGCTCATACAACCTTTAAGATCACTACCTGCAATAGCCAGAACATCCATAGGCACTGGCTATCTTAGACTTGTTTCTGTAGAAAAACATTCATGTGAAATGAGTGTCTATCTTCATTTAACTTGGGATTCCTGGACATCTGATCAAAAGCAAAGTGAATACCATAATCCCGCACACTTAATAGAATGAAGGAAATGCAAAAACTTACACAGTTACAATTCTGTACGTCCACACAACTGCTGCAGTGTCAGGGGTTAGAAGCACTACACTCCAGTAGCAGAGGTTTCTGGCCAACACTGAGTTATAAAAGGGATATGTTGTTTTTGTTTCTGGAATGGGAAAAAATAAGATCAATCTTTTCTATGAAGCATAGGGCAGTGTAGGCAAGTTGGGTGGAGTTCATCTAAGCACGTGTAGGTAACTACAGCATAAGCATAGATAACTTCTGCATTGCTCAACCAATTTTCACTTTAGAGAAGGAAAATGGTATTTTTTGCCTATTCGGATCGTTCTCAAAACTGTACACTACCACCCATCTCAGTCTAAGTTCAACATCTAAGCTGGGTCAGATGAATAGAACTCTCTTTATCTGCATTGATTATAAAGGGTTCCTGCATTGGCTATCTCAGAAGCAGACTTCTAAATGTAGCTGAAATGAATTCCCCTCAACTTCCTGTTTCACAGAAACAGTAGATTCCATATCAGCTGTATTTTAGATGTATATTCTAAGAAACATGGAAATAATGCATACCTTTATTTTATAAAATTTCAAACATGTTTTAAGGAAGTTTCCAAAATATTTATTTAGTTGTACATTGTTGTATTTTCATTAATTTACAATATATCTAACCAACACAAATCAAAAGCATATGAGAAGATGCACAGAAACTATAGAGGACCATGAATAGTCTTATTTGAACTTTTAGATCCGTCTTTTTGCAGTATTTTACCATAATTTGTCCTGTAGCGTATCTTGTTACAATCAGTATACTTGCAGAAAATAAAACCATATAATTCCTCTCGTGTGCCTGTAACCTGACTCAGTAGCCATATACCACCTTGATATTTTCCCAGGGCTATAAGGAAAGTAATCAGTGGTAAAGCCTAATGCATTCCACTTTAACTGAATGCAGATAGGTATAATGCCATCAGTTCCCATATTATCATCATGGACACATATGTACTTGAGGGAAGATTCAGAACTCTCATTTTAAGCATTTGCATAGACCAAATCCACAGAAGCAGTAACGAGGAAAACATCACTTCTGTTACAGTATTGAGTCCAAGTACTTCAGATTTCAATTTGACACAATAGATCACAAAACCGTATTCATAGTACCAGTCCTAAAAGGGAATAATAAGCAAAGATGATAATTTCTAAGCATTATACATGGACCAAAAAAGAAAGAGGCTGAATTTCTGAGCTTTCAGCTCTGATATTGGTAGTTTCTGGGGATGTTATTTAGTTGCCATGCTTTACAATTCCCAGAAAATAAGGGATATTGAGTCCTCTGCATTCTTCTCTATAGGCTTCTTCTAAATAGTTTTGTAATCTAATTATTCAGTTACATTTTTGAACTATGATCTTAATATAAGAACAGGATAGTCTAAATTAAGCATCCTTTAGTTGTAGCATAATAATAAAAAAGGTCTTATAAAGTCTTTAAATTTGTATTAATTGAAAAAGTTCCACTGATTTAACTATATCAGTATAATTAGGAAAATAAAAATACTAACTTTCATAAATGTATTAAACTTTCCATCACAAAGTCTCTAGTGAGAAAAACTTACTTTTTTCCTTCAGGGAGCTAAACTCCTTTGAACATAAAGCAAAACCCTATCCTTCATTTTTTCTGACTTATGTTCCAAGTGCCATTACTACACTAAACTGGCCCACAATAATGATCTTCCTTCATATACTTAGCTGGAGTCCACTAATTTACTTCAGTGTGATCTCAGTGTGGCTTATGCTAAGACACATCATCTCACAGTTAATACTACTTTAATCTATTTATTTAAAGGACAGGTAAGTCTGTAAGATGATCTGACTTTCTTGTAATTATATGGAGTTAGTTTATGAAATCCATCCACCAGTTGCCTGTAGCTATTTTCCAGGTGCATCAGATTTACAGTTTAGCATTTTTTGGCCTTTTTATTTTAATTGCTCTTCTGTACCTATGAGTGTATTCCCTCTTTATGGAGAGAGACTTTGGGAGACAGTGTGCTTTGAACTGAATCACACAAGGTGTGTGTGCTGCTCTAGTGTTTACTGAATGATAGGATTCCCTTCGTCATCTCTCTTTGGTTGCTAACAATTACCTGTGTTCTGATGACAAGCAGTAACTTGTTGAGCCACAGTGATCTGACTGCATGTCTTTGCCCTCAGGTTTTATACACCATTGCTCCCAGGTATGCCAGCATCATGATGTCTTTTTTTCCCAGTTTCTCTGCAGTTTTTCACATGCCTTACTGATTCATATTCCAGCCTCTGCCTTTGGTCCTAGAGAAATCCCCAGTCACCCTGCTGAGTTTCTGCTCAAACTGTCTTAATGTGTGCGTAGCTTGGCAATCTCTTCTTACCTGCTTGGGTAAGACAGACTAATGGTATCTTACAACTATTTTAATTGTAGAAAGGTGGCTAAAGCTTCTAGTGGTATTAAACGGAAAGAAAGAAACAAAGAAACAAAACAAAATTGAAATAAATTCCAACACCCTCAAAAACAACAACAGCAACAACAACAACATAACATAAAGGATGCTTTTCTGTTGATTTTTTAAACTAGTGTTTTGGTTTTGGTTTTGGTTGCTTTGCTTTGTTTTGTTTTGTTCTTTCTTCATCTGCTTAGTATAATTCTTTCAGGACAAACTCGTAGCCTAGCTGAGTGGCAGCCTAGTTGTACATTGTCTACCACCTTTAAAATGAATCTTTTTTTTCCTTTCTTGTCTTAACAAAATTGCGTTCTATTAATTAAAAAAAAAAAATCAGATAAGTTGATGATTTTTAGAAGTCTTTTACTGAAACACTAAAATAAGAATAAAATGTCATTAATGTAGCAAAATTAGTTTGATTTGTAAAGGTTTTTTTTTTTTCCAAATTCATTCTTTGAACCTTTTAGGAAAGGGGGAAAGTTCACAAATCACATCACGAAACAGAGGGAAAGGGAACAACACAACAGATTGCTATTGTTCTATTCTATGAGACAGGTTCAGGGATTATGTCAGCTGTTAGTTCATTTAAGGAAATTACAAAGAATTTAATTCTCAGGTGCTTCTGAGAAAAACTGCAGTTTGGGGAATCGGCCACCTACAGCGTGTGCTTAACGCAGTGGTAAGCATGTATTATGTATCTCTCCTTTGTGTCCCGTGGCAGACGATATGAGTCTTTTCTAGCCCATAGCTATCGACCTAGTCCTTTCACTGAAACTGCAGAGAATTATGACAGCACGAGCAGTGGGAGTCCCCAGATCACATTAAGACAGTAGCTGTTGCACATATGCTTGCATAAAAAGAAAGAGCACTGTACTACAGCAAAAACAACGATCCAGTTCCAAAGCAGAAGCAGTATCAGACACCGGGCTTTGAAAAAATGAAAGCTGTAAGAGCAATGCCTTCCCTAGTGTGGGGTTACAAGAGTAGGCTGTAAGCAGCCTTGGCCTTGATGGCTTGCGGCTGTGTCCCTGGGAGGAGGGAAGGCCAGCATTGAATGCAGGTGTGGTGATTCCTACAACAAGAAGCACATGAGTAGCCCAAGGGATGATGGGTATAAAGGGCTGTGCTGTAGGGTCACAGAGCAGCAGATACTGAGCTGAGTTGGAGCTGACTGGGTGGATGCTGAGCTGGTGCCTGTGGATGTCTGCCACTGCTTGCTGATGCCTGCGGGTACTGGCTTGTGCCTGCCTCTGCCTGCCACCCTGCTCTGCCACTCTCTGCCTCTGGTTGCTGATGCCTGCCACCCTGCTCTATGCTGGACTTTTGGACTCTGATATCTGGTACCCCGTGCTTGTATATATCGTGGCAATAATTGGCTGAACCTTAGAAGCTCTTGAAAGCCTCTGGCAGTATAAGCCTCATGGACTGCAATCCACTTGGGGGAAGTGGAAAAGCCGGCCGGCGCGTAATCCCTGGGCGGGGGTGTGCCCAGGAGAGCCGTGAGTAGCCTATGGATGTGAGTCCAGGATTGGACTGCCTTGGGTGACCATGCCTCTTAGAAGGATGGTGAGCCGTTTTAGCTCTTGCCCAAGCAAGTCCAGGATTGGACTGCTTTATGGGTGACCGTGCCTCTAAGAGGGATGGTGAGCCGCTGTAGCTCTTGCCCATAAGGTCGGTGAGCTGTTGTAACTCTTCCCATGTGTGATTACTGCAGATGGTGCTGCAATGTTACACTGCAAACTATGTTCTGGAACTATGTTGCCCCTGTGTACGGCAACACCTA
Source organism: Pachycephala philippinensis (assembly GCA_013397055.1). Taxonomy (NCBI): domain Eukaryota; kingdom Metazoa; phylum Chordata; class Aves; order Passeriformes; genus Pachycephala; species Pachycephala philippinensis. Next base: position 34,931 of record VWZT01011967.1, read on the forward strand.
GTCCTCTTAGGCTACTTACCATGTATTTTAAACTGTCTTAGACAATGAGAGAGTATGAAAAAATACTGTCTGCTGTGCAACAAACCCATAAGTACTTTTGACGTGTGGGGTTACTGCCAAAAAGGTATAGCCTTTATAAAATTGCAAAAGCCACAGTTTGCAAAATGAAGATACTTAAGTGTGAAAGGCAATTGAAATTAGGTTGCTAAAAGATTAGGTCAGTTATTGAACAAGATGTTAAGCATCATTCATGTGAAATGTGCAGAATTACCTTGAGAAAAGCAAATCAGAGACAGCTTGCTGTCAAACTCCAATTTCTGAGTTGCAGCATCCATGGGAAGGCTCCTGCAATGAGATACAGGAGAGAAGGGAGCTGGTACTCAGTAATGTCTCACTCTCAGAATGAAAGCGGAGCTCTGAATCCCCAGTAAGGTGCTTCAGCTTCTAAATTTCAGAGTCATGTTTCACACAGTGATGCTTAATATGCCAGCACTCAGCATGCTGGCTGTTTTGAATACTAATTTGAGTTCCTATATGTGGTGTATAGTTATATCTAGGCACCTAGATCAGCACTGCATATTGAGTTTTGAGTACCTGCATTTTGGATGCTGCAGTCCTAAACATCACACTGTCATCTTTTGACTCTCTAACTGAATCTTTTGTCAAAATGAGACTTGGGACTAGAGAGAAATAGGAGATTAGGTATATAAAGAAGTACTAGATTATGTAAATCACATATTGGTAAATCTGTGCTTAACTAATGCTTATCTTTGATGTATGTAAAATATGTTATGATCAAATATCAGAATGCTTTATATATATTGCAGTTCTCCTACACATGCTTAGATCTTGTTTAAACATCCATCATCTCCATCATAAAAAGCCATCCTCAAATTCTTTTATCATACTTAAAAAATACCAGCAAGAGCAGGTCTGTTATATTTTTTCATTGCTTGTTTCACAGTAGAAACACATCTGCAAATATTGCCATTATCATAACTTACTTTTTCCTCTTACCTATGACCTGATGCTTAAAGAATTTTTCTAGGAAACACAAAATGTATTTTGTCAGCCCAAGAGGATTTTTAATGTTACTCCCTTACTTGCAGCAGGGAGTGTTCAGTTACTGGGCTTGTTTATATATCTATATCTATATCTTGGAAAAACCCCAACCCTGCTATTATTATTTCCAGATGAAAAGTAAGTGTAAATACATAATTCTCCGTTCCAAAGTATTTTGAAGGGACTAGAGGACTTTAAATGACAGCTTATTGTAACTACTGTTAGAGTGTTACAGATACTTCTATTAAGACCTTTAAATGTATATAGTTTTATTCATATGCATTATTTTGGTCTGAAGACCTTTTTTTTGTAGTTTCAAACTACATAATTGCGTAAAATGAAGTATAATTACCCTAAAATATTTTATGATGTTTAGCATTGTATTTGCTAATGAAAACTTTAATTATAATTTTAGTTATTTCCTGTCTATCACTTAGGTATAAACCAATCAACACACAGCATGGTAAATTACTGTAAGATAAACTTGCCAAGCTCAGCTGTACAGTTGTACTTTCTGTTCCCAGCTGCAGTAGATTCCAGTGTTTAATGTAGTATTAAAATAAACCCCTATTTCTTTCATCCTACTTGACATCTTATCAAGGTGTAACCTGGCAGGTGGCTAAACACCACAGAGTCAGTCATTTGCTCTACTCCCCAGTGGGATGCGGGACAGAATTGTGGGGAAAAAAGGAAAAATTTGGGGGCAGACATAAGGATGTTTTAAAATAACAGAACATAAAGGGGAAAGAATAGCGTTAATATTGATAGAAGGAATAGAATGTCCAACACAAGTGATGTACAGTGCAATTGCTCACTACCCACTGAATGGTGCTCAGCCAGTTCTCGAACAGCAACCCCCAGTCAGCTTTCTCCCTAGGTTATGTACGACACACAGCAGCATGTAGTACCTATTATCCCTTTGGTCAGTAAAGACCACCTGTTCTGGCTCTGTCTCCTTCCATCTTCTTGCAGTCCCCAGCCTTTTTACTCTTGGAGTGGTGTGCAGAGCAGAAAAGTTCTTGACTTAGTGTAAGCACCACTTAGCAAAAACTAAAACATCAGTGTGTTATCAACACTATTCTCATCCTCAATCTAAAACACAGCATCTTACTTTACTAAGAAGAAAATTAACTCTATCCCAGCTTAAACCAGAATACATCTAATTTTGCATAAGACAAAAATCAAAACTACACTGTTCCCATATGTTCTTAGTGAACCATGTAGATGATGTGACTCTGCAAAACACTGCAGTGTTAGGGGTAACTCAAAATGCTAGTAGTTGAAATGCAGAGCACAGTCTCCAAGGGTCTGCTTGAGGAACAATTAGTGGTATTAGTGGTTGCAGTGGTGATCGTGCTTCCTTAAATAGAAAGAGATGATTTATTTTGTTAAAAGAACAAGTCAGGAGGAGAATCTCAACTCTTTTTTTCTTGCTATAAACAGCTTCACAAAGGATCTAGGGCTTACAGGAACACTTTCAAGAACTTTCTATAAAAAAATGTGGACCTAACAACTATATTGAGCTATTTCTCCTTAACTGTTTGGTTTTACAATGTTTTCAGTATGTGTACTGGTTTTGCATGGCCTGGTTTTTGATAGCGGGGGGCCACAGAAATGGCTCCTGTGAGAAGCTTGTGGAAACTTCCACCATGTCCAGCAGAGCCAATCCCATCTCTGAAGATGGACATGCTGCTGGCCAAAACTGGGCCAATGAAAGAGGTTGGTAACACCTCTGTGATAACATATTTAAGAAGAAAATCAAAACAAAGTCACACAGTTTTGCTTCTAGTCAGAAAAGAGAAGGAGGTGAGAACATGTGAGGGA
>VWZT01011967.1:46633-170269 GCA_013397055.1 Pachycephala philippinensis
TGCTGGCCTTCCCTCCTCCCAGGGACAGAGCCGCAAGCCATGAGGCCAAGGCTGCCTACAGCCTACTCTTGTAACCCCACAAGAACTGGATAGTATGTGTTTATTTGATTATGTCCTTCACGAAAGGAAAGGGCACAAAGGCAAAATTTTGTTTTTACTAGTGGTGAATGGACACTATTTTATATTTTGGATTATTGGCACTTACCACAACAGAGTTAAATGTAGCAACCTCTGTCTAGAAGGAAACAGTTGGAAATAAAGTAGAACATCATACCGCTGTGCTTGCCTTTCAAACACATATAGCGATGCCTGTCAATAGAAAGTGAGAGTCTGTTAAAAGAATGGTATTTCAATTGAATTTGTGGATTAATTGCACACTTCTCCATAAAAGGTATAATTAAGACTTTCTGAGATAGTATTCATTTGGAAAGATATTCACTAGATATGGTTATACCTACTGGAAAACATTTAGATGGGAAGATTTTGACTGAGACACTTTCAAAGGCACTGACCTTTTCCCACTGAGGAAATGTAGGCTTATTTCAAAATAAACAGCCTACTAAATGCAGATAATCTAGGCTCATTAGGAGTCTTTAGTTTGTATCCTACAAAGCGCTGCTAATACCTTCCAGAACATTTTCTAAAAGAAGCAATGCGCTGTGTAAATCAAAGTTCACTGTCACTAGGGTACTTGTCTAAATCCTAACAGATGTTTTTTTAAGGATTCAATAGCTGAAATACATAGGCAGTTACCTTGAGGTAGATATGCTAAAGATTTATAATAACACATAATCTTTTAGATGAGATTGCCTCAGTTCTGCAGAATAGCTGTGCAGATACTTCATAAAGAAGTGAGGTGCTGTTTGTCAGTTAGATATGCACTTCTCACACTATAAAACCCACACTTGATATTTGGTGACATGAACCTGTACTTCTCCCTGGTAAGATTTTTCCAGACATCTATTTCTTATAGTAATTTTGGAAACTGTTTGTTAAAGACTGTGCAAGACACTGATATTCTATAAGTTCTTATTCTCATGAAGAATCTTTCTTCACCTGGAATAAAAATAATTTTTACCATCTAAAATGAATATTCCTGGATATTTCCCTTTAAAAAGCCCAGAGTGACCCTTTTCAAAAGCATTTTGAATACTTTCTCACTTTCTTACTCAGATGAAAACGTTTTCCTAGAAATGGTAATATCTCCCTAGTGAAAGAAAATATTTCCACATCCCTTGAAATTCCCTCTTAACAAATGCTAATCAAATGACAGCCACCTTAGCTGTCATGGATTTCTCAGGGAAGTACATGTAACTTTGCTTGTTTTCTTACCAACTGCAGTAAAATATTTGCAGACAACCATCTTTCAAAATGTGAAAGTTTTATTTTTACAAGGTATTTTATTATTTCAGAGTCTATAATGGTGAAGAGATTTAGTTTTTGTATAATTTCTAAGTATTTTTGTCACATAATAACTAATTTACAAAATGTTTGCCTTTGCTATATGTTTTACTGCACATTAAGATTGTCTTTTTGTTCCCCAGATTTGGAAATGCTTTTATTATGGACCTTTAACTGGTGGGTTTTGAGTTATTCAAAAAGGTCCAGAAGAATCAAGAAGATTATTTAATTCTCACAGTAATTCATTCACCTATTTAGTGAGACCTGTGCCGTAGTATATTTTAACCCTCTTTTTCAACCAAAAGTTTATTAAAATGACATTTCATTCATACATTTTAGTACAAAAGAGATCTCTGTCAATCTTGAATTTCATGATGTTATTAATTCTTGTATGTTTGATTTTCTTCAACGTAGCCTTCCTTCTAGTACTTTGATGTGTTCCACTTAACAAGCAGCATATGTCTCCTGTACTTTCAAGCTTATCAAGCAGTCTTTTATTCAGTGCTATAAATACTACATTTGGGCTAAAACTCTGTAGAGGTCTTCTGTGCAAATTCTTCTTCTTCTTCTAAATGTTTACGAAGCCCATTGTAACCCTTTTCCAAAACACTGGATGTGTTGTTTTGTCTAACATTGCACATGGCCTTTGTTTTCTCTTGCTATTTGTCTGTGCAACTTCAAATCTGAATTCAGAAAACACCTTTCTGATTCCCTTTCCCTTTAGTAATTTGGAATTATCATTATTACTACAGGACCAGAGTATCATAAACACTACATATGCTTCAGTCCAGACTTCATGACTTCTTTACTTGGAAAATTCAATTTGAAGGGGTAATTCTGGGTCTCTCATATGACTTTGAGTGTTTTGTTGCATTATAATCTGATCTGCCATTTAAACTCCCAAATTCAATGAGACTCATACTTCAGTCTTATGTCTGGGACAGATTGCTTTATGATTCATTTCTGTATCTTTCTTGCAAAAGCATGAATCGATCACAATGATTGCTACAGTTCTGTATCACTCACATTCTAGCAATGTCTCTTGCGCCTGAATTAAATTAAAATTTTGAAGGAAAAAATATAAATCAATAATAAACTACGGCAAAAATAACATTAACTGGTTTGTCTTCTTCCTGGTGCCACTGCTTGAAAATGCAGAATAAAATAGTCTGAACTTCCACTGGCTGTCCTCTCCACATTTAGAAGTTGTTCAAAAGTTTGTTTGGGATTTAATTGATTCATTAACTGAGATTTAACTCATATAAACTCATGTAACTAAAAGTTTCTAGTAGCTCCTCATAAATGTGCTTTACACTTAGAGTTCCTCCGTTTCTGGCTGGTACTGCTTGCTTATTTCTTACACACCCCAAGGATACTAATTAACCCAGCTGCTCCCCAGGTTCAAGAATTTTGTCATAATCATAGAGTTTTCAGTCCCATCATCCTTTCAATTCAAATGTCTGTGGTCAAACTTTTGGAAGTACCATGAATTAATGCAGTTGAGAATTCCCTCACTGGTCTCCTTGTCCTTGGCATCCACGAATGTGTTTATAGAGAAAATCTAATGTTAATTAAAGCTGAGTAAGAAATCAAATGAAATGGTTCTGGTCAGAAGAAGGACTTACACAAGGTACATAACCGATTACTTTTAGTCTGGCAGTATTCACAATAATGTGAAACCAAAAATGTCATGTGACTTTTCTATAGGTCTTGCATGAACCTGTCACAGCTCTTCAAAAGAATTTTTTTACTCCTCTAGCAAGAAAAATGAAATTCCTCTTAAGAGGGAATATCTACCTGTTCAAAGCTGTATATATCTTGTTCCTTTAAGTTTTCAAAAATTAGCTTGACTGTGCAAGAAAATTCTGTGATACACAAAGTTTTTCTAACAAGTGTGTTGTTTAATGAAGTCTATTTATTATCTATTTTATGCCTTTAGAACAGATTGGAAAAAGACTGGGAAACCCAGTTTAGAAAATTAAAAGTCTTTGGATTAGAGCTGCATGAATTCCACTAGATACCATCACTTATTTCAGACGATAATAAATGTCACCATTTACCTACCAGGTTAATGAACACTTTGGTGGGGACTCTGCAGAGTTGGTGAACACCTGACTAATTTTCTAGTAATTCATATATATCTGCAGGACATGGTCAGGAGGAGCAAAGTACGGGAAACTGCTTAGCAGATGCTCTAGCTGTGAGAAGTATGAAAAGCATGTTGGTCCAAATTGGTTAACTGCTGCTTTGTTTCTGCTTTTATTGGGTTTTCATGGCAAGGTTTTGATAACAGGAGGGCAACACGGCTGGCATCTCTGAGAAGCTGCCAGAAGCTTCCCCTAAGTCCAATGGAGCCATTGCAGCTCTAAGACAGACCCACAGCTGGCCAAGGACAAGGCCATCAGTGACAGTGGTAACACGTCTGTGACAGTGGATGCCATGAAATTTTAAATCTCCAGGTTTTACAATTCCAAGCAGGTGAGTTACTTAAATGTGCAATTAACATAGTAAAGGAAAAAAGGGACTGGATGAAAAAACAAGTTCCATGACTGAATGAACATTAATCTGCATCCTTGATGTTTGAAAAAGTGTCAAATTAACATCATCTCTTAGATGAACACTTTTTTATAGTGTTTTCTGCTGGTCTTAGAATGAAATTAGGCTTCATGATAGAAAGATCATAATTTATGATGGATTCTACACACTCTTATTTCTGAAGGTATCAAAGCATGCTTATCTGTTATGTATGGTATTGCTGAGATCTTTTCAGGAGTCAAAACTGATGAGACAACCCTCAAAACTGTATCTTGAGAGACACTGCAGCAAAAAAGGAGTATTATCAGTGATGTATTTTTTTTTTCAGCTTCTACTACTGAGGTGTCTGCTAGAAGTGACAAGATGCTGTTATGAGAAAGCTTGTGGTCCTGAAGCACAGCGGCTATTGGAGCAGATATTGAGAGGATACATGAGATGAAAACATTTGGCAAACTGAAAAAAAAAAATGTCAGGATATAAACTGACCTTAAAAAAAAGGATAAAGCTAGCTTGACATTTACAATATTTCTTGTAATACACCAGTGACGAAGGAGTAACAAGTGAGCTAAATTACCTAATAGTCTGAAAACAGTCATAATTCTATGAAATTAGGAACCACAATTCAAAGAAAAAAAATCCAACTATAATGATGAAGACAATGTAATAAAGCTTATTTCTGTTTACCGGTAAGCGAAATTTAATATTTTTGATTGTAATAATTGGAGTTGTGAGCAGGAGAAAAAAGAACCTTTAAAAAATTAATAGATAACAAGTCAGATAAGGCTTTTTATTCCATAAAAAGGCTAGAGAATTGCTTTCATCCTGTAGAAAATCTTCAATGAACACAGACCTTGGAAGAAAAAGACAGGATGTTTTTTTCCACTGACCACGTAATAGGAGAAGGTGATCTATTGTGTCATAATACCATTATTTCTCCACGTGTGTTACATCATATCTCTCAACCTACACATCTTATGCCAACATGATGCGTGCTTCTCATGGTTCACAGCTTCTTTACTGGATATCTTGCTTTAAGGGCACAACCCCCCATAATTTACAATTGCAAGTAAAGCAATGGAATGCAGGGAGAGCTCCCCTGTATTAAGTGACTAGTCTCTGAAATTCATTTGTGGTTTTTCACACTAACTGTAAAGGACAGAAAAGGTGTTTTCTTGGAAATTTTGAGAAATTCCACTAACATATTTGAACTTAAATTCCTGAAGAAAGACATTAAGTTCTGAGCCAATCTGATACAAAATTCAGTCTCTGGGGCTTTGCACTGTCTGTATATGGGACTTCAAGCTTGAAAGCTTTTCTTCTTTCAACATCTTTCTCTGGTCTTAGACCTCAGGTCAGGCCTACTTTTCCCATAACATACTATGTGATGTCCTAATCAGCAAATGATCTTAGACTGAAGAAGCTCAGTCTGCTTTCCCTGGTGCACAGTCAAGCCATAAATCTTGGATAGAAAGAAGAATGGCAGTTTGAAACCTTTGATCTAAGTGTCTTAAAGGCCTTATTAGAAGTTGTAGTTTTAACAGTGACTCAGACCAAAAGAAAATGTTTTCTTAGTTTCAACAAACCAAAGAATATGCATGTTTTCTAACACAGAAGTGATGCTAATTTTGTGGAAACTGCACTGTTATATAACAGTTACTTCAACAGAAACCACTCCACATTCCACTCTGCGTTCTCTAAGGTACTAATCATCACTGTATGACTGATGATAACCTGACTTAGGCATTTAGTGTGAGGTATCTTCCCATCACACATATCACCAAATACAAGGGAAACAAATCCCATTTTTATAGTCCTAAGCAGAGAACACAATGGGTAGTCTCTGAGAGAGAACATTTTGTCTCAGCAGTAATCCAGAAAACTGTATCTTATTTTGAAACTGTGCGGAGCCTCCTCATGAGCAAGTAATACATAATAGGAACATGACTATTTTTCACATGTTTTCATAATGCTCTAGTTGTATAGTACAGCATAACACCACAAAATAAAACCTTTCATTATTCTACATACTCCAAGACTAGAAAATATTTACCAGTATCATTTCAGACAAAAATATTAGGATTGGAGCAAAAAATCCATCTGCATTCAGGGATATATAAAGGGGCTGGAAAACCCCACATATTCCGTGAATCAAATTTTGACTCCTTAACAGATGTTTAGGTTAGAACTTGACTGTTGTATTGCTTTTAACTTGGCCACTGATGTGTCATGAATTTTAGAATTTCATTCTTAAATCATGTATTTTTAATTTAATTGAACACCTTTAATTTAAGACACTTTCTGAAAATAATGAAGAAAGGGAAAAAAAGAATGCAATAGAAATAGTAATATGAATAATAACAGCATTACAAAATCTACACTTTTTGGATGCCCAACAAAAAGCATTTTCTTTTAAATGGTGTTAAACATGTATCTAAAACTAGGTTGCAGAACCAATTTGAGGTATTCTACCACCAGATAGGATCACTGTGATTAATATTTGACTCTGTATGATAATGCAGCCCAAAGAATTTCCTTGCATAAAGAGTTTTGCAAAATGCGTTATAGAGTTAGAGAACAAACACCCAAATCCTCAGAATATAAAACTTACCATATTTTGTTCAGTGGCATTCTTCCCAGGAGACATCCAAGATTCTTAGGGCTTAACTCCATAGAAACATAGAATCATAGAATGGGTTGGGTTGAAAGAGACATTAAAGATCATCTAGTTTCAATCCCCCTGCCACAGGCAGGGATGCCAGGTCTTAGATAAGATTGTTCAGGGCCACACCCAACCCGGCCTTTAACCAGACCACAAATTCACTGTTCCAGTGCCTCACTACCTTCTGAGTAAAGCATTTCTTCCCAACATCTAATATAAATCTCTTGTGTCTTATTTTAAAACTGTTCCCCCTTGTCCTATTACTATCTCCCTTTGTAAAAAATTGCTCTCCCTCTTTTTTAAAAAGCCCTGCTCAGGTACTGGATGGCTAAATGGGCTATGAAATAAATGGTTCATGAACTGTTAGGATATCAAAAGGGCAGAATTTAGGCTTTACTATTACTATTAGAAAGCTAGCATACTGAAAATATCGATTATCACTGACAAACGCTGGAAATTCTGGGATTCTATGAGGAATATACTTTATTTTTAGCATCTAAGCACAACATTTCATAGTCACAACACTGCATCAGCATTAGTGCATTGGCATAATGCTGGAAATCAGAACGCAGGAAGGCTGCACAGTGCAGATCTTACTGTTTCATGTGCCTGTGAGCATATGCAGAACAGCTAGTGGGAACACAGAGATCATCTCCTTTGCTGGCTCAGGAAATCAGATTAGGAAATCTGGATTAGCTTCCTCCTGGATTTGATCGAAATCCAGAAATGAACCATTAAGCCTCCTTTCACCCTTCATCACTAGCTGCAGGCTAATCACAATGTGCCTGTCTGCTTCTGTAGAGCAATGAGGATCAAGTGACAAGACCTTATCAAGACATGGTAACACACTCTGACGGAATCAGGCTTTATATGTAATGTAGCATTAGTTGACATTTCTTTTAAAAAATATGGTGAGTATCAACGTCTATTTTGAGGAATAACTTAGGGCTTAAAGCAATGACTAAGGATACAGACAACAAATTATCAATTCATACTCAGGATATCTATAGTTAGGCAAGACGAATCTGGTGACTTCTGTAAAATTTGGATGCTCCTCAGGTAACAGGGAACATTCTTCTGTTTTGTTTATCTGGTAAATCTTGAGGTCATTTCTACACAGTGGACTCGCTTTAACAGCAGTAGTAGAACTTGATCCAGAAGCTATCCTTAAATAAGCAGGCAATCACTGCTTGACAAGAGAGGTAGCAGTAGGTGCTGGTTTTTTATTTTCCATGCAGGATATTTCCTCAACTCCCTAAAAAAAGAGTATTTGACAGTATGTTAAAGGCTAAATTTCATTCATTTCTTAAGGAGAAAGGAAGAGGCACTTGTGGCTAGAGTGTAACTCTAGTCTGTGCAGTAAATGTCTTGGTCTAGATATAAGAATCCATATCAGTATCAAGTTAACTTGGGTTCAAAGGCAGCTCATATCTTTTCATGTCTTTTCATATTTTCTCGTATCTTTTTTGTTGTACAGAGATCCTAGGCAACTGTTGTAGTTTAACTCCAGCCAGCATCTAAGCCCCATGCAGCTGGTCGCTCACTCCCCTACCAGCAGGATCGTGGAGAGAATTGGAAGGGTAAAAGCAGGAAAACTTGTGGGTTGAGATTTGATTAGGGAAAGCAAAAGTCACTCACACAAGCAAACAAGGAATTAAATCACTGTTTTCCATGGGCAGGCAGGTGTCCAGCCATCTCCAGGAGAGCAGGGCCCCATTGTGCATGCATAACACTGACTTGGGAAGACAAATGCCATCACTTCAAATGTCACCCTCTTTCACCTTCTTGCTTTCCCACTTTATATACTGAGCATGATGTCATATGGTCTGGAATATCCCTTTGGTCAGATTGAGTCCCCTGTCCTGGCTGTGCCTCCTCCCAGCCTCCCATGCACCCTGCAATTCCTTGCCATCATGATGGTACAAAAGGCAAAACAGGCTTCGGCTCTTTGTAAGCCCTGCTCAGCAATAACTAAAACATCTCTATATTATCAACCCTTTGTTCAGCACAAATCCAAAATGCAGCCCCATAGAGGGGCTGTGAAGAAAATAACTCTACCCCAGCTGAAACCAGCACAGCAATGTCCCCTATGTCATGACCCCTATTTCAAATCACATTTGATACCTAATACCTGGTTAGTTTTTAAAATATTGAATAGCAATCATGTCAACAGCGTCTTTCCCAAAGGGCACATCATGGAGCATGCACACAAGTGTGCAAATGTAATCCTTCAGCACTAAAAAGAGTGTCATTCAGATTTTAGTTTTTATTGAAATAGCCAATCAGTTTGAAAGCATTTTTAATGAACCCATGTTAATCATTAATAAAAAGTTAATAAATTACATAAAACATCGACAGCTGCATTATCATGCTTGGGACCAATATCAAGATAAATGGTCTATAATTGTTCAGGTCATCTCACTTGCCTTTTATATAGAATTAACTTGGTCCTTGGCAAAGTGGTTTAAAACTTTATTGGAAACCTATTAATATCTGATAATTTCCAGAAGTCTAATTTTAGTAGTCAGTATTTTATATCCTTCTGGCTAATGTGAGTATGAAGCATATGCTGTCAACATAAAAAAAATATTTTCATAGTTTTTTCTCCAAATGCAGATTGAAATAACAGAACACTTCTACCCTAAAACAGACCACTTCTACCCACTAAAGCATTATTAGTGTTTATGCTTGATTATTAGTGATTATGAGCTCAATAGGTGTCATAGTTCTATAAAAAGAGAAGATAAGTGATACAGTTAAAATAAACACACACTTTGGACTGCAGTATTTTTTTTTTTTATATCCAGTAGATGAAAAGCCAAATGGAAATGGAAACAGGAGCTAATCTATAGCACTGTACTTAGAAAAAAGACAAACAAAACCTTCCTTAATTACCCCTATTTTATTTTAAAGAGGAAGAAGGGCACTATTCCTTTATTCTGCCTAGTAATGTAATGAATTCTAGAAGGTAAAAAAAAAAGCCTTCTCTATTTGAGGATAAACACCTCCCTCTTCTGGGACTTTCTATGCAGTGCCTGGCAATTAAGATTCTGGACACTGCATGAGGCATTGTTTAGTTCTCTGTGCACATATCATATAGGAAAGGTGGCCATTAATTCTTTTAAGTCTAGTGTGTCATTAGCTCGAGGAAGTATAGAAACAGGGTTTTTTCTACTTATTCTCCTTGATATTTTTTATGACCCAAGGACCTAATTTTCTTTGTTACAGAGCTGATCAAAAAACTGCAAAAGCAAGGCAAAAGGAACATATGTTTTTAAGATTCTTCAGTTATTAGTGGCATGTTATTAGCATAATGCAAAATCCTATCCCATTTGTTTTAAATTATTAAATAGTCTAAGGCAAAATTAAAAGGCACTATCTGCTTATCAGACAGTTGCATGTACTATGTTAAATGGTTGGCCAATTTTCATGAATTATTAATAAACAGAAATTTAGCTAAAAGAAAGTTCATTAATGTCCAAAGGATTAATAATTACATTCTCCCCCTCTCTGTGAAGCAAGTATTCCGAAATTGTACCTACTGACAGCAGGTACATTTTTCAAATTATATGTGCACATTTCTAGCAGAGTGCTCATCAAATATAAACTGTTTCTTAAACTTATCAGCAAGTGTCACAGACAATACTATGCTATCATAGGTGTTGTTGCCAACCAAATTATCACAGGTTTATGTAATGGTACCTCATTATGGGAAACCACTTGTGACTATGTTAATAGGAAGTGCTGCTAAAATGAATAGGGGTGCAGACTTCATCTAGACTGTTAGTACTGACAATCATAATTTATGGGAGAAATATTGTCTAGCTGGTAAGGTTCTTTGTGAACAGTTCTCGAGTATATCTTGTAGTCATTTTTGTACAAAACACTGTAGAATTGTAACAAATACAAGAAGTGCAATTATGTCTAACTATTTGTACTTATGTGTAAGTACACAAACGTTTATATTTATGCACAGAAACACAAAAAGTATCATTTGTATACATATGAAAATTACCAGTATCATAAAAAAAAAGTTTTATTTGGAAAGTCGGTGTATGTGAATACATAGCATGTGCACACAGGCTATTTACTGAACTCATATACATACTGGATTAATCTTTTAAAGAAAGTAATTTCTGATCTATGTACCATATAAGTGCTTTTTGCTTCATTCTCTTAATAGAGGGTAATGAATTTTGTAGCAAACCCATGAATTATATTGAAGATGCTTTAAATATCTTTTTTCTCATTAACTAATTTATAAAGAATATAATGAAGAATATGGGAAAAGCTTGACATTTTCACAAATATTTCTGCTCATGATTATGTATTACGATTTATAAAAATTAGGGACAATGTTCACTACCAACCAGATGTTTGGACAGGGTTCTTTCCTATGTTATTATCTCATACCAAGAGAAAGGACAGTATTTCCAAAGCCAGAAGCCAAGTTACCATGATTTGTCAGTGCACATAGATTAGACCAGCTACACCACAGAATGGTTGAAGTTCAACAGGATGTCTGGAGGTTATCTGGTCAAAACCCCCTGTTCGAATAGACTCTCTAGGACAGTGTCCAGATGGATTTTTGGTATCTCCGCAGCCTCCCTGGGCAATCTATGCCAGTGGTCCCTCAAAGTAAAACAATGCGTTCTGATGTTCAGAGGGAACCTCCTTGTGTTTTGGTGTGTGTCCCATTGCCTCTGGGCCTGTCACAGGGCACCATTGAGAACTGTCTGGTGCCATCTTCTGACCTCTTTACAAACTCCCTTCAGGTATCTCTACACATCCATGAGATAGATCTCCCCTGAACTTTCTTTTCTCTGGAATTAATTTCTCTCTCACAGGAAAGATGCTTCAGTCTCTTAATCACTTTTTTGGCCCTTTGCTGGATTCTCTCCATTATGTCCGTATTTCTCTTGTACTGAGGAGATCAGAACCGGCCACAAGACTCCACTAGTGCTGAGTAGAGGGGAAGGATAACTTTTCTTGACCTACTGTCAACAATCCTCCTAATGCAGCCCAAGACACCATTAATACTTTTTGTTCCAAAGTCACATTTCTGGCTCATGTTCAGATTGGTATCCACCAGAACTCCCAGGTTCTTTTCTGCAAAGCTGCTTATGCTGGGGCCAATAAGCCAGAATACTGATGCATGAGTTGTTCCTCCCAAGTACAATGGTTTTTACACCCCACCATCCACCCTGAAATGAGGATAGTCTCATAACTGCTGCCTTGTCATTTCCACAGCAGAAATAGGAACACCACTACAGAGAGCAGTGAAGAAAGAGCCCCTGGTTTGGGCCTGTGACAAAACTTAAATCTACTTCCTCCAGACCTGTGAGGAAAAAGATTTTCCCTTAGCTCTAACTTGAAGCAGCATTGACTCCATATTAGTATAGTTTATCCTAGTATGAGACATGAAATAATATAATTTATGCAGTATGATTTATGACAATGTAATAAGTGCAAGACATGTTTTTCCAAAGTGGTTCAATGCTTCATAAGTTAAAAAAAACAATTAGAGTGTTACTTGCATTCACAATAAAAAAGCAGCAGTGACTCATCCCCAGGAGTTTAAATAGTTTGCTTATTATGGATCAAGGTGCTATTTTGAGGTTTGATTGTGTTTTCGCTCTCCAATGTGAACTTTATTCCAGTTTAACAGGTGATATTTAAGCGGTCTTTGTGCGACCCCTGGTGGACAAACCTTTCAGCAAAGCATTATTTGCATGAGAAAATTAGCAATTAGCAATAATAATACCTGCTTGTGTTCAGCTGATCCACTTTTTTTTCTTTTTCTTTGCCCCTGGGAAATATTAATGGTCAGATATACACACGTATTATTTTTTTCCTTACTGTAAGTAAAGAAAATTGACATAATTGGGTTGACACATCTGTGCACCATACAGGAATTAAATTCTGCTTATAGAAGTCTGGTGGAAATCCCTTTGAAGGTTGTAATATTAGAGAAAACAATAAAATGCATAACAGAGGACAAATTGTAAGTACTGATTTTTCCAACTTTATTTCACTTGTGGAAAATGAAAGCTTTTAGGATTATTTTTTTCAGGCTGATGGGAATTACTTGACCAACATCACCACGGGTGTAAGTCCAGCACAGTAAAGCATTTCAGCACTGAAAGGAAACAAAATCCTGAATTGTATTTGATGTGAGGGTGGTGGGGCACTGGAACAGGTTACCCAGAGATGTTGTGGATGCCCCAGCCTTAGCAGTGTCCAGGACAGGTTTGATGGGACCTTGATCAGCCTGGTCTGGAGAAAAGTGTTCCTAACTATGGCAAGGGGATTGGAACTAGATGGTCTTTAAGGCCCATTCCAACCCAAACCATAATTCTATGTTTCTGTTTATATATTCTTACGTGTTTTTTTCAAAATAATTAAGACACAGATATTGAAAGAGTTTTTCTAGTACACTATAGGTCAACAAAAAGAGAGAGATGAGGCAAAAATTTTAGGTCTAAGTTCAATGTATATCTTCCCAAAATTACTGTTCAACTTTATAAGATCAGACTTCTTTAACTGGTCAGTATATTAGAAACAGATTCCCTTTTCCCCTAAATCAATATTATGATCAGTTGGCCAGTGAAATTGGCAAATTTGGTATTCTTTTTTCTTTATCAATCTTGACATTAAATATCTGTGGATATTTTTTGGGTTTTTTGTGCTTAATTATCCCTTCCCCCTTACCATGCTCTCTTTTCCCCAAGAAAAAAGTACCTCTACCTCCCAGTTCATCAGTACTTTAAGTGCTTCCTAAACCCTGGGAAAACAAAATCAAGACATTATTTTTGTTCCATGTAGAATAAAGTCTTGAACCCATATGTTCCACTTCTTCACAAATACTCAGTAGAGTGTCTGTGCTAGAAATGTACGTGGAGCCAGGAAAAAATATGAAGAGCTGCTACATGACTGCTAGAATGCATCCTGAAATAGTTTGGCCAGTGCCAGGTGGTGCTTGCTAACACAGTGTTGAAACATGAGTCCCAGGGTGCTACATGGTAGAAAGTATTCTTAAAAGAAATAGAGAGGAGGCTGCCCTATTTTTTGAAAGAAAAAATGGTTTTAGGCAGGAACACACAAGAGGTACTGTGCTGTTTGTTCTCACAGCCAGGTCTGTTTTTATAGGAACAGACATGCATCTTTTGATATTTTAGAGGTTCTTGATTAAGTCTCCTTTGTTGATGCTATTCCTCTGGACATGGAATTATCTGGACATGAATTATCCATCACACCATGGAATCCCTATTATTATTTCCAAGACATAATGAATATTAAAATATAACAGGGACATAGCTTCAACTGCATTAATTCAGTATATTCTAAAGAAATACTGTAATAACCCATGTATAGGGTTCCAATATTTGTTTCAGCTCCAGTAGATTATTGTCTTAATAAGTGTCTTCTGCATTCCAGGCATCCAATCTGATTAGTCAAGCAGATGGAAAAGCACTTTGTTCACTCCAAGAATAGGCTTCAATCTATTTCTGAATTGCTTGACTTGGTTTTGGCATTTTGTGCTGGCTGGTTGTTACAGTTCCCCATCACAGCACAGGTTTAGTCTTCTTAGGCTGTAAATGTTTGACTCGACTGGTTGACCATAAGTTTCTGAAGTTGCAAAGCTTAGAGATTGATCTCCTGTTAGTGCTGGGGTGGTTTTCAAATACTGACAATGGAGCAACAGCACCAACGAAGAAAGCAGTTTTTCATTGATGCAGCCAGTCTCTAGGAAAATAAAGGAGACTGTGTTTTCACAGGCATAGGAATTGGTCTGGTTAACAAAGGGTTAAAAGAAAGAGACTGAGGAAAATGTATGCATTTAACATTACTTCTTCATTTCATTCTTCTTTGATGGTTTAAAAGTACCGATCTTTTTCCATTCTTTCTGATCTAAGTAGGCATAGATAAATGGAAGAGAAACTACAATGGCTCTTGAATTTATGAAACTGGAACCTCTTTTAGCCACCAGAAATTAGAGATAGGCTTTTGTCGGTAAGCAAGCATCTACTTTAAGACTCTCTACTTTGTTACAGATATTTTTTTCCCCTGAGGTGATGTGAAAGGACAAATAATACACAATAAAAAAGCTCAATACAGAGGCTCAGACCTGAGTGCACTGTAATAGTAACTAAATGCAATATTGCTCACTTCAAGTAATCCCTAGAGCTTTTAAGGCCAATAGTTTCCCAAGTGCCATGATACAACAAAGTATGACTTTTTCTATTAATTATTTTTAAAAGTACTTCGCCATTATCTGCATAGCTGAGGTATGAGTGTTTTATAATGGTGAAGAGCTGCATTTTTTCAGTCTTCCTTGCTTATCTTTTAACTTGTATGTGCATTGTGATAAATGAAGCCTTTAAGTACCCAGATTTTATGTTTTCCCATGTTTCTTAATCAGGTTTTTTTTCCACCCTCCAATATTTTCTGCAATAAATTGATAAGATACTAGTGAATGGGGTTTCAAAGTACTGAAAGGTGATTGTTTTTACTCTACATGCACATTAATGTGCAGGACAAAGAAAGGACTTCAGCACAGTTATGGTTGTCATTTGCAGTAAAGCCTAACCTTTTCTAACACAGTAAGTGCCATTATCTGTAGGACAAAACTTGATTTTTCTTAATACAAGGTTGACGTTGTTAGTTTTATAAGGAAAATAAAACAAAAGAAAATCAATAAGAGAATGACATTATTGGAGAAGCATAGGGGGGAAATAATGCATTTTCTTTCAGAAATATGAAAACTGAGGAGTGTTCTGTGCTGCTGTAAATTGTATTCTGACTGGCCAATGCTCCTAAAAAGTTTCCTTCTTCTTCTTTCTAACAGCTTAAGTTTAAAAATTTTGTGTGTGCACAATTTCACACAACACATATATTCACTCAAAATACATTCCCTTCATCCCTCATTTTCATTCTGTAGTTGGAGACTTTTCCTATGACTTTGTGCATAATATGCTTTCAATGTAAATCTGCATCATCTTTTGAAAGCAGAAGCTGCCCGTGCTCTGAGCTAATGGGAAGTTAGTACCACTACATTAGTGTGGTACTAGCTTGAACCATTAATCAGAAGGATTTATTAGTTTGGACCTAGCGCTGTGCTATTGCTAAAAGCTTAGTCAGCTTCATCATAGGCAGAAATCACTTGCAACTTTCTGAAAAATGTTATGCAGACATACCCTTTCAATTTTATACTACTGCTAAATTACATTCAGTTGTATTGCATTTTTGAATCATACATTCATAGTTATAATTTATTCATGTAACCAGAATCTCAGCTGACCTTCTGAATCATGTTGAAACTGCATTTAAATTGCTGCGATCTGTTACTTCTAGGTTTTCCTTTCAGGGAAGCTGGGTAATGCAAAATGGTAAGAAACTGGTTTGCACCTTGTTTCACCCTGAGATGGAGCTGTGGTGCAGGCTGGGACAAATACTATACTTAGCAACTCACAAACACTCAGAGGTTTATTAACATAAACATAGACTTAGTAACACTATCTCTTTGATGATTGGATGAATGAGGGGATTTTAATACCTTGTACACTGATGAAATTATGATAATACTTAAATTATTCTGATAATATACCACTGATTCATGTTTTTACTTTCAAATCCTGTGGTGGGTGAGTTAAATTTTGAAAATAACCATTGTTTCTTTGACTAATATGGCAGATCTGTATCTTTACATGTACAAATGTTTGAATCAACAAGTATTTCTGTACTTACATGCCTTATTGTCTCTACATTTAATTATATAAAAAATAAAGATGAATTGTTTTGTTTTAGAATGTCTTATGAACATATAACAATATATTTTTAGTTGTTATTTAATAATTAATTAATTTAACATGACATTTCTTCTAGTTCACACAAATCTTTTCTAAGAAGGTGAGAAATGTGGACTTTCTGTTGTAGACTAAAGTAAGAAGACCATATTTTTGTTCTAGCTGGTTTATGACAAAAATTAGTATTGCTAGCACCAGCAATCCTGACAACATTAATACTAACAGAACTATTCCCAGCTGCTGCCACACACAAATTTTAAAACTTCAGTATGTCTCTTTCTTGGATGCAGTTCCTATAGATCTCTAGCTTTTGTTTTACAGCCTGAATAATTCATAAGCAACAAGTCCAGGTCCTTAGGAGAGAGCTATGTTTAAAATTCTAAGGGAGTAAGAGTTTTCTTCAACAATTTTGTTGTAAGAAAACACGAAATGTTACAGTATATTGAATTTACTTCTATTGTGTGCATTTACTTGTAGCTATTCAATGCTCTTCATCTCTGCCTACAATACAAATAGATGAAAATATTGTGTGTTCATTTCCGCCTCAGGAGACTTATTTAAAAAATAAGCAAGAAAAGAAAATGCAGATAATTATATGTTCTGAGGAGTGCATTTTTGACTGTTGAAAACAAGTTAAAGCATCATTTGAAACAGAAAAACCTCAAAAATTAGTCATTGTTCTGAGCAGTAGATTATATTTTCCATTTAAAAAAACATATGAATGTGCATATAGTTTATTTTCAATTTACAGAAATATTTAAGAAAACATATACCTTGTATACTTTGTGCACATCTTCTGTGCTACATCAGGTCAAACTTGTTGCGGAGCAGAATGAGTTAAACACGGCTGACTTGCTGAAGTTGGTCCAGCAGGAGCTATGAGAAAGATACATGAAGAAGGAACTGCAGAAATCACATCCTTCTGCACAGAACAGAACACCCTGCTGTGCAGAACATCCTGCAGCAAGATAAGCAAGTGTACGAAAGGAAAAGTAACATTAGAGCTTGTTACGCATTCACTAGCATGTAGACAGAACAAGTGGAAATTGTTATGCAGAAGCCAAAACAGTATAAATATCTGTGCCTCTTCTCAATAAACGTCCTTGCATCATCAATGCTTGGTCTGTGTGTTTCAATCGCCATCAAAACTGATGAGATAAAATACATCAGAGTGTATATTCCAGTTCAGAATGGTGCTAGAAAGCAACAGCATGGATGGTATAATGATATCAGAGTCCTGTAAAATGTGGGGGCGATTAATATTTACCTATCCTTTTCTGTTCTTTTCTGAGAGCCATTAAAAATTTTCAAACTTTTCACTTCCCCAGTAATACTAAATTATTGAAAATCAAATAGGTTCAAAAGGAGAAAGTGGCTTTAAACTTCAAGAGGTACAGTTCTGGTAGAGGATATGGAAAACACAGTACAGCATCTCTGGTAATTTATAGGACCAAGAGGTCCCCAAGTCCTCGTGAGTGCTCTAAAAGAGACATCTGTAGAATCTCATGGATGCCAGTTTCTCTTTAGGTCTGCTTAGAAATGAGATTGGTGGTATATCTTTCTGAATAGAGATTTTAATGGACAAAAAAACTTGTACTGTATTCAAAATATTTCTCTAAGGGACAAAACTTCTGGAGGGAAGTTATCTCTGACTTTTACTAAGAATGTAATGTCTGGACTGGGAAATCTTCCATCTGAAAATTTCAGGGGAATGGGGAATGTGTGTTTATTCAAGAAGGTTGAGTCTGACCAAAGTGACATTTTCTAATGGAATACCCACTAGCAAAATATTTGACAAATTCTATTTTAAGTGAAATAAACAAAATGAATTTTTTGTGAGTTATCTATGGACATTCTTCTGTTAATTCAGCTATGATTTAATATTTCTGGTGTTTATACACACACACACATGCACTTGTATTTTTTGAAGATTCTTTCAGAGCTAAGATTTAATAGCATGCATTGGTTGAATGCTACGTTTCAAATAGCTTGAGTTCACAGGGTGAAAAAATAGGTCAAATGTAATTTCTGAAGTTCAGTGTGAGCCAATTTAAAAAAAATAGATAAGGGAAAAGTTTAATTGTCAAATTATAGGCTTCATAATTAATAACTCAGATAAGTGGTCATTTAGATCAGTTTTTTAATACATATTCTCAACTAACAAAGTGATAAGACATTTATAGAACATTTTACTGTACTGTAATTCCATATAAAGATTGTATTAAGGGAAAGTTAAACATACACAGTTCAGTGTCAGGAAATAAGCAGTCAAAGTTACATGTGGTGAACCATGCTCTTGTTTACTAGTACACTGCTAAATGTTGTTTCTCAGTGGGAATAAAAGATAATGCCACACTTATTCAAGTTACAAGGTAAATCACTTCCAGAAATAGCTCTACCTTTCAGAAGAGGCAAAAACAAAAGGCAAATCTGCAGTTACACTTTCTGGTCATGTTTTTAGCCAGTTAGAACTATTTCTCCCACTCAGAGACACCTTTTCTAAAAGCTAATACCATGAGCTACTTCGGTAATAAATCTTTTAACATGAATGAATTTTTTTTTCCTGGTGTGTGTTTTTCAGCTGAAGTAACAGAAGATTTGTTTTTCCATACCTAAAAGCTTGTCCAGTGTTTAAAATAGTTATAAAATAACCAAACACATAATATGTTTTGGTTAATACTTCTTTGAAAATGTAGTTCCTGCTTGTCATGAATGACTATAAACAAACTAAATCTTTAGAAGAATAAGACAATGATATTGACTTTCTGTCCTCTGAAACTAAGGTGAACAATTTATTTGGACAACCTTTATGGCACTTTGTCTGCATTATTTCCAATTTCACATAGCATTTAATGATACAGCTGGAACAGGAGCTGTGATTATCCTACAAAATCAACAAAGAATTTCAGAAAATGTTAAGGAAATTATGAGATGTGTGTGTCAGAAGAGTGGTCATAATTGATTGTTTCCAGTTCCCTAAGGCATTACAACCTCAAAATATCCCCTGATGTAATCTTACAAGTAGGTCTGGGTAGACTAAGATGTGTAGAAAATTGCTCAAATTCCTGGATTGGTCACTTAGTAGCAATAGTAGTTAACTGCATATTTTGAGAACTGTTTTTTCTGAGTGATGAAAGTGTGAGTTACAGCATCATCACTGGGAAAAACAAAAAGCCCTGAAAGTGTGGGACCTGTTCTGGTCAGTGGGATATCTTTTCCATTAAAAAGGGAATGACTTTAAATTTGCATGTCCTTTATTTTCAATTTATGTAAGAGAATGAAAAACAATATAGTTCAAACTGGGAATCTTTTCATTGTATCAGCTTAGACTCTTAAAATAGCAATGGCTACTGACAGATCTAGAAAAATAAAGACACAGCACAAAAGATTTTACTGCATTAAATTGGACCCTGTTTTGCATAAATTAGATAAGGTAAAACTGTGTCATCCCTTTAAAGTTTTCAGTAATACTTTAGTTCTTAAGGAAATATTCTGAAACTCAGAAAAAAACAAAAGATTGTTTTGTTTGTTGACTGGTTTTGGGGGTTTTTGTGTTTCCAAGGAACTTGGAGGTTGTCTTCTTATAGAAACAACGATGGAGATAATTTTTTATCAGCTCAATTTGTATAACATTTTACTTTTTCAGTGGGTATTGTTCAGTTTTATAGCACTGATTGTTAGGTTCAATTTCTTTTGAATGCTGATACCCTATTACCTATGGTAATTAATGTTTCTGTGATACTTTTCACAAGACCAAGCTCAGAGAGGAAGGTGATCTCATTTTTCTGGTGTGTGGTAGAAGGATGAAAGGGAATAACTCAAAGCTGTGCCAGAGAAAGTCCAGACTGGGTTTTAGGAAAAGACTCTTCGCTGAGAGGGTGGACAAACAATGCAAAATGCTTCCTAGGGAATTGAACACCTTCTTGGTGTTCAAGAAGCATTTCAACAATGCTCTTGCACATACATGGTTTAAGTTTTAGACTGCCCTTGTGGAGTCAGGAGTGGGACTAGGTACTCTTGTAGGTCCCTTCTGGCTCAGTATATTTAACGATTCTAAGAGAGAATGATTCGCTTGTAGATCTTGTGTTAGGGCCATCAAAAAACTCAAGCATTTTGAGTCTTTTGCTGTAGTATCAAAATGTCAGTGGAAAATTCTAAAAGTTTCTTAATATCTAGTTTCAAAGCTAGTTGCTCAGAGTATGGTTATGATTCATTGCTCATAATAAATGAACAGAGAGAAAAGTTGCTAAGCTTTTAAAAAAACAAAAGACACAATGTCCCAAAACAAACCGACAGTTCTGTGGAATAGTTTGTTTTGAAAGTCTGAATACGCTGTTTCTTCAAACAAGCTTTCAAGGAGTAACATTAGAAAGGACATTAGGAAATTATCTAATCCTTTAGGGCTCTAATGATGAGATCAATACAGTACACTTTTAATACTTGTAGCACTTTTTCCTCTACATGTTAAGACCCTAGGCCTCTGATCAAACATCTTCATTTGATCCTGCTGTTTTAAAGTTATTAATACTTTCTAGCATTAATATGATTTGCTTTAATTTAAACCTATTCCTTTTTTTTTTGCATTGTCCAGCAGAGATATGGAAAATAAAATGCTGCTTTCCTTTTTGCAGCAGACCTTTACAGTCCTGAAAGTTGCTTTAATGTTCATCCCAGACTGAATAACAGGGATTCACTCAATCTCTTTTTATTCACATTTCGTAAAATCTTTTCTAATCCCTTTCTGTTCATCTGTATCTGTCCAGAAGTGGCAAATTTAGACACGATAATCCAGCTCAGGCCTGCTGAAGGCAGGTTGGGGAGAAGGCTACTTCATGTCCTTTATACATCATACATATAATATTTGACTTTTTTTCAACAAGGATCATTTCATTAATTTCAACTGGAAGCACAGAGTAGCCCCAGACCTTTTCTTTCCCCAGAAGATACTTTGCATTCACAATATATTCTGTACTTACACAAAGGAAATGCCAAATATTCCAGTCATAGTGATATACAGCATCAACCAACCAACCAACCAATTAATTCATTTTTCATAAATACCATGCCCAGAGAAGTTGTGGGTGCCCCATTCCTAGAGGTATTCAAGGCCATGTTGGGTGGTGCTCTGAGTAACCTGGTCTAGTGGAAGGTGTCCCTGTGATATTATTTCTTAATAATACCACACAAAACTGTAGTTACTCCTGATAATTTAAATATAATAGTTCAAGCACTTAAAATTGTACACCAGTTGTCTTTAAATTAATTTTCAATGCATTTTCTTTCATGAAAATATCTATGACTTTTGTTTACAGTACGAATACTGTTAATATATTATTAAAAAACCCTGCTAAGGTGAAATTATTATTTAAAAAAAAAAATCTGCACCACAAAAGAAAGATAAAAGGATTTTTTTAAATTTTAAAACCTATTGAGGTTATTTTAGCTGGGAATATTACTTTCAGGACACTTCTAAGCTACTTTGCCCACCGATTTTTGTTTTAATCAACACAACATTTTCAACACTAAATGGATGTGTGCATCTGAGAATGTGTTTAATACTAATATCATGTATCTGCTAGCAAGTACTCCTATTCATACAAATACTCATTGTAAGTGCCAAAAAATTTTAAGTTTGAATGTAGATATTTAAAAAGACTATGTGCTTTAAAATTTTGGAAGAAGCATCCCAATTTCCTGAAAGCTACTAAGAAGCAATTATTTATAAAGTTTTACATATAAAAGTAACTCTGTCGAAGTCAATGGTAATTTTGAGAGACAACCAATCTCGTGAAAGATTCTTCATAGGTTGAGGACGTACAAAGTTTTAAAACATGTTGAAACAATGAAAAAACTGTGGTGATCCTCTTTGATTTTAGTTACATTTAAACAAATGGAGCTACCAGAAATAAGTCCAAGAGAACTATTATGATAAACTCAATTAGTATCCAAAACATACTTATCAAAGTACTAGCTGAATTTGAAATCCTACTTTAAGCACTACATTTTACATCTGCTTTTAGTTTCTAAATTTGGATATTCTATAATCCAGTGGAGATATATCTGATCCTTTTAGAGAACTGAAAATCACTGTAAATATGGTACAAGATGACCAGGATTCTTTCCTTTTTATAAATTTAGATACACAATGTTTACCTGTGGAATTCCATGGAACGCAAGTTTAAAATGGAAGTTTTATATATATTTTTATTCTTTTATTTCTTAATGTTTTAATGAATTCTGAAAGTTTTCGATAACTATTTTTTTATTGCAGAGTTATTTTTTTACAAATGGTTTATTGTACACTGTAACCAGTTTGTGGTTTCGCAGCTGAGTTTTTTGTTTTGCTTGTTTGTTTGGTTTTTTTCCCCAAAAAATCTATCCTGCCACTTAATTCTTTTTATTATTGAGAATTTTTATGAACATTATTTTTTTTTCCTCGTTTCCAAATCACCGTCTTTCTTTAATTAACTGTAAATAAGGAGTAACTTCAAATTTTCATTTATATATTACCTAGAAAATGTTTATAGATTTTCATGTGCCTCTTGTGGGCATATTTTCTTTGTATAAATACAGTCATCCCGTTTCCAAAGATTATCTTATTACATAGATGAACATTAATGGCTCAATTAAGGAGCTGGATTCTACTGTATGAAATTCAATTACGGTCTTAAAGGATAAGTCTAGGGAAAATCTTGCTTGACATTTCCACTTGGCACAGAAAACAAAAATGTGCTGATAAAAAATGTTGATGACACAAAACCATAGAAAGAGATTGTCAACAAAAAGGACAGTTGGGATAAAATGCAGAAAAAATTACTTTGAAGGCTGAAACAACTGAGGTAGGAAGAAATTTAATAACACAAAATTCCAACTCAACACCTGTAATTAAAGGACTTTGTGGTAGAAATGGACAGGGATATACTCCCCAGCTGAAGGATGACTTTGAAGTCCCCCCAGGACACAGCCGTGGAGAAAGCAGAACAAACTGAACAAACAAAAAATCAAACAAGTTAAGTATTTCAGAGACAGGAAAATATTCTTAATGGTGTGAGGAGTCACTTGAAACATGACACAGTGTAACCATACATGCTTAAAGGTAATTGTGGAGCTGATGTAAAGAAAGGCAATTTGTATGATCAGAAATGTGGAAAACCTGTCCTATTGATGAATCAGAGAGCTTGAGCAGTTGAGCTTACCATTTAAATGCTGAGAGGATGACTGCTGCTCATAAATGTGTTGGAGAAATCCAAGGAGTAAACACTTTGGAGGAAAAGTAAAAAATTACACTAAAATACTTTGCTACTCCCAGTTACAAATATATTTAGACTGCAAAATAGGTGCATGTTCCTACTGCCAGAACAACATAGTTTCATTTCTGTTTTCCAATAGGAGTGAAAGGAACAAAAACACCTGAAAGGGATATGAGGTGTGGTGGGGAAGTATTCAGATTTTCTACTGCAGGTGTCATCATTATATGTCAGAAGACACATGATGTGGCATCATTAGGTATGACATAATTTGAGCTGTCCATCATTTTCTTGACACTAGACATGAAAGTTAACACTGAAATCCATCTTAGTCACTTCAGCAGGCAGCTAGAAGAAAACAGCTTTATCCGTTTTCATATACTTATGTAAAGGAATTTGTTGTGGTTTTTGCCATTGCTATGAAATTGGATGTAATGACCTATCTGGTTTGTGCACGGCCTGCAAATATATTTGTTCCTTTTTCTGCTTCATGTTTTCCACAAGGATTCTAAACATTAAATTCCAGACTTACATAGCTGTAAGGTTTTTAGGTGTCACTCAGCTACTCAGTTTTGTTTAATTTTTGTTTTCACATACACTGAATTTTATGCTATGACTCTGTAAGACCTTTAACTTAATCTGTAATATTCTCTAGAATAGTTATTTTCTCATGACTGGCTTTGAAATTTGTTTAAAAAATAGATTAATATCTGCTGTCATTGTGGTTTGGTATTGGTGGGGGGAGTTTGTTTGCTGTTGGGTTTTGTGGTTTATATATAAAGCTGGGGGAAGGGGAAGGACATTCAGAGTGATGGCATTTGTCTTCCCTAGACATTGTTATGGGTGATAGAGCCCTGCTTTCCTGAAGATGGCTGAACACCTGCCCGCTGATAGGAAGTGGTGAAAGAATTCCTTGCTTTGCTTTGCTTTGCTTTGCTTGTGTGCACAGCTTTTGCGTTACCTGTTAAACTGTATTTATCTCAACCCACAAATCTTCTCACTTTTACTCACAGGCAGAGTGAGTGAGTGGCAAGGTGATGCTTAGTTGCTGGTCTGGGGTTAAATCGTATTTTTCAGATGCAGATAGAGGTGTTTATTATAGCAATAGAAAATCACATCTACATATGCATTGAAAGAAACTTCTCTAAACCAGGATGTTCTCATTTTTTCATCTTCTGAACAAAACCCCACCCTATGCTATTTACTATATTACTAGAGAGAAAATTACCTCAGTTCTAATTAATTTAATTGATGTGGGAATTTAAAGATATATACTGTAAACTAAAGCAATTCTAAAAGAAAAGAGTACCTTGTGAAGGAACTTATGCTATCAACATTTATATTTCTTTTCATTATGTTCGTAGGTTTTTATTGTCAAAATTGCCTGTTTACTATCTCTTAAAGTTATACTCTAAAATAAAAAATAACACGTGAAGTTTTAATGGGATAAAATTTCATTGAGTTGCAAAGATTTCTTTTTTATTTTGTCAGGTTCACATATCTCCATGTAAGGAGTAACTATTACTAATTTTATATTAAGACAACAGGGGCTTTACTAAGAAATTACCGCATGCTGTATATGATCAATAAGGGAGAATAAGAAATATACTTTTTTCCTGAACGTAATGTTTTTAATTTCCTTCTTATAATTTCCAGAATCAAAAAGAAAAATATTTAATATATTAACAAGCAGATGGAAGTAAATGGCAGACATTCAAAAGGAAAATAAATGTAAAATAATTAATAGAACCATTGATTATTTTTGGTACATGAATGCAAGTACCAAAAGTTCTACTACACTTATAAATACAGCAGAAATGGTGCCAGCAAGTAGTAAAATGCAGACATTTTCAGTGGAACTATCTGTCGTTACAGATCAGTGTTCACAGATGCACTATATAGTACAGGACTTAAATTGGACAGAGATAAATATCTTATGTAATGCTGACAGAATGTCAGATTTTCACAAGAAGTGAAGGGTATACAGAAAAGAACATGGAAAACGGTACCTGGGAAAGAAACACTCTCACAGGGAGAGTAACAATGAAAAAAAAGAAAAATGCTATTCCAACTTTGATGTGGGAAACTGGAAAGAGAATTGGGAAAATATTGTGACATGATTGGTTTTATGCACTGCAATTTAACACACTGGACATACTTTAAAGTGTCAACAATTGATATTAGCTCTATGATATAGAAAGATCATGTAAAACGGAAGTACAGGAGTGATTCAAAGTTCATCAAGGTCAATGGAAAGTTTTTCTTTTATTTAGGTGTGTTATCATCTGTATTTTCATAGTCTAAGGCTCTGACAAGACTGTGATCTACAGAACAGTCTGCAGTGGGAAACAGAGCAGAAGATAGCAGATTCCATGCTTCAATTTATTTTGTTAAACCTTTGTTTGATAAGACTTTATTTACTAATCTCAAAAAGTCTTTATGGCTCATGATAACTGATTTCAGTTCAGATCTTTCAAGAAAATACATAAGAGAACAGGGAAATGCTCAACAAAAATCTTTTAAGGATCAGGGACTTGCAGAATAAAGTGTGAGGATAACCTTGCCTTGACTGAAGATTTAATAGTAGAAAGAAAAGTTTGAAATTGCCAAACTGGACTTGAAATGCAATAAAAGCGTTAAAATCTCAGGTTCATTATTTGAAGTTTTCTAGGTCTTTCAAATGAATACACGATAGAAAATACAAGGAACATCTAACATACACCTGTAGTTATACATCTTAGCATTTGCTGCCATTTTTAGATATAAAAGGGCTTTGAATGTTTAGAGATAAGTAGAAAGTTAGTTGAATTTAACATGATAATATAGTAAGACAATATAAAAATTAATTAATGTAGTAGAGGTTTAAATGAAGGTGAAATGGAAATTCCATCTTATGGTTTGGTGTAAATGATAATCTATTTTGAGAAGTGCTATGGTGCTACAATATATGCTTGTGTACAAGATGTCTGAGTTCTAGGTAAACATATAAGAAACTTGCATTCCTATAGCTGCAGTACTATATGACTGTAGCAACCTAGTGCCATAAATGTTGGTCCTTTTACTTCTACTCGCCATGAACATGCTAAAGTCGTGGTGGACAAGGTAAGCATGAGCCAGCAGTGTGTCCTTGTGGCCAAGAAGGTCAAGGGTATCCTGGGGTGAATTGGGAAGTGTGGCAGCAGGTCAAGGAAGGTGATCCTGCCCCTCTACTCAGCCCTAGTGAGGCCACATCTGGAGTGTCCTGGGCTCCTCAATACAAGAGAGACAAGGACCTACAGGAGAAGGTCCAGTGAAAGGCTGGAGCATCAATCATATGAGGAAAGGCTGAGGGTGCTGGGCCTGTTTAGCTTGGAGAAAACTGAGAGGAGGATTTTGCCATGGTGTGTCTCTTGCCGGCTATCGATGCTGACCAGGCACTGGGCACTCTCCACCCGCACTGGGGGCATGGATGAGGGCGGATAACGGCACGGGAGGGCAGGCGAATCCTGGTGTAGGTTCGCTGTGCCCACCGATGGTGAGGGCACGCAGAGGGGAAAAAGATGACTCAGAAGGGCTTTTCTGTGGGAGCAGGAAGGGGTTTATTGAACCAAGGAAGAGGAGCAGAGAAAGCCACAGAAAAACCCAGAGAAAACCGAAACAATGACTGTGACATAGGGTTTTATACCCCTACAAAATAGGCGGGGAAAACACACATCAGCCAATGAAACTGTGGCTAGGGGACGTTACAAAGGGTGAGGGAAAGGGAATAACAACAAATGGGAGAAGGGACAGGTGGGGACGGTTAACAGGGGCCAATTAGCAACCGAGTAACGTAGAACTTTCTAGAAGAGGCACCAAATATAGAGGGAGAAGGGCAGAGATGGCGGCAGCCAATGACCAGGCTCAGGGCCCTAGAGATGCTGTAGCATCGAACCAGTGGGCATTCTGGCTTGGCTGACCATTACCATGGTCATGGCTCACTGCAACAGGATTTTATCAATGTGTACAAGAGAGGGTGTCAAGAGCATGGTGCCAGACTATTTTCAGTTGTACCCAGTGATATGACAAGGGGAAATGTGCACAAACTAAACCACAGAAAGTTCCACTTGAAGGAAACAGCAGCAGCAGCGATATTCTTCAGCCCCACACAGCCCTTCCTGCCCAGACAAGTGCCCTACTGAGCTGAAGGGTGCCTGAAAGGAAACAGAAGTTCTTTGGAACAGTGAAGAGATGTTGTTTGGAAGTTTATTTGTGTTGAATGATGTTAACAATATGTAAGTGTGGTTTATCTGTTTCATTACTTATATTAGCTAGTTGATTGCCCTTAAGTCGTATTCTCAATAAACCATTTCAGTTCTGATTTGACTTTAGGTCATGTGAACTGGCCTGCTCTCTCCCCGTGACAGAATTTTCTTTAACTCAGAAATGCTGACAGAGGATTTCTGGAATCAGGTAAACATTGTTATAGTTTTCTTGAATCATCCGCTTGTCCTAACAGTACTTCCCCAAAAACTAAACTTTCCCCATTCTTTTCAATATTCCTTTCTCTGTTTCTCTTGTCTTTGAATCCTACTTCACTATTCACATTTATCAGGTTATTTATCTTGGTGTATCATTTTTCAGACCTTTTCCATTGGCAATGTCATCAACAAAGTACAGGACTTTGGGCACTTACTATGAACTTCTGCTATGTCATGTTTCTGCTGCTGCTGTTGTTGATGTGGAGGTGGTGGTGTTTTATGTGGCTATTTTTATTTTCCATAGGAGCAAATATATGTTTTTCAGAACAGTTAATCACTTCACGGTGAAGGTGTTAAGATAGTGATTGACAGCACAAAACTTAAATTTCACGTTCTGTATTTCTGGAGAGGGAAAGATTCCTATGTACAATCTGCTCTGGTACTCTAAAAATGTTTGTACTCAGTATTCTATTTTGCCACAAAAAAAATTGGAATTTCATGTGAAAGAAAAATTAAAATTTTACTTATAATTCTTTTCCCAGTCAGTTCTCTTTTCCATAGTTCCATCTATTTTCATTATTGAAATTATATTTTACATATGTATTCAACCCAGATTAATTTTCTATTTTCCACATTCAACTGACGCAATTAAATTTGTGTTTCTGGTTCCCTCAACAGTAAGCAGAAGTGATATTTGCCACGGAAGAAATTAGAATTGTTCTCAATAATGCAATGTGTAAATTATATAATGATATGCATATTTGACAATTTTTGTTTTGTTATCCTTATTTGGTTATATGAATATTTATTTGGTAGGTTGAAAGCATTTTGGTTTTCTAAAAACTGGAAGTTTTGATCAAAGATAGAGAAAAAATTATCTATATGTCTAGCTTATAATGCAGGTTAATTTTCCTCAGACCAAATTCTGGCACTGTCAATGTTTATTTTGAAGTTACTTTTCCAATCAGAAATGATTACAAAATTTGCAGCTTATTAGATTAGTTAATTGACTAATCGTGTTCATAGTCATTTCCCACTGTCCACAAGTTGAAACAGAACAATTATTTTGGGACATACTTGCAAATTATTTGACAAGACTTGCATTGACTTGCAAGTATTTGACAAGAAAGAAACATTACCCTTTCCATGCAGGTAAATGTGTGGTTGTCACTGTGTAGAGGTCCCTAGTAATGCAGCCGATAATGACTCTTTCTTTTCCTGTAAGAAACTATTAAAAGAAAAGTCCACTTATTCTGTTAAGGTGTAACTGAATCTAAAATCAGGCTAAAAAACCCACTTAGCAATAATGGAAAAAACGTAACTTCATTAAATACTAATAATTTTCACAAAGAGCAGTCCAAAATACTTTACAATGTATAATCCTCGAGACTTAAAAAGCACAAATATTATTCCTGAATTAATTAAGCAACCTGACCTTGCTAGTTGTTACTTAGCAAAGAAGAGGTTATTGTTTTAAGGACTGATCTAATGCCAGCTCAAGATTAAAATACTCTTCTAGTTCACATCAGTGGTTTTGTGGTCTCCAAATAATAATAAGACATTAGAGTTTTGCTAAATAATAATAAGATATTACAGTTTTGTTTCTCTGCCTAGGTAGTGAATAACAATTCATACCTATCAGTAATACATGGTCCATGAAAGGGCAAAACATACTCTTTTCCATTTCTTGTACATAGTGTGTGTGTAACCTCTCCAAAGTATTAGTTTTTCAGAAAACATTAAAAAATGCCACAATGCCAGACCTGAATGCACTGTGGGTGTTCCTACAGAAACAATGACATCTGTATAAATGCAAAGATGTTTGAGGATGGAAAAGTGGTATCTGTAAAATTCACCAGTGAAGTATTTTTAAGTTATTCTTCATTAATTTCAGTTATAATTTATACCTTTAAAATTTACCAATGAAGGATTTTTAAGTTATTCTTCATTCAGTGAAAATATGCTACAGAAATAGACACAATCCAGTCCGTTGCTGTTAGTATTGACGTTTGCATTTTTGTTCATTATTCCTGTGCATTTTCCATCTTTTTATTTTCTATATCTTAGCAATAATACTTCCAGAATGAGATGGCATGGAAATTGATGTAATGGCTTCATTTTTTGTAGATCCGCAAATGCAATGCAGGGACAATACCTTCATTCACTTAAGGTCTAAATGTAGAAACCATCCCATTTTGTGCTTTTTTGACTTCCTATGGGCTCATGCTGTCAATGTATTGTCAATATATTCAATACACTGGGAAATAGCCCAAAACTTTACAGTAGACGTATCACCTTCACACTATGGCACATACACTAAAGTATTTCCATAGCAAAAATGCCGATACTTTGTCTAAAGAGAAGTACAGGAGAAAACACATTGTACTTTGCAGGAAAATATTACGACTGGATTTTTCATCCTATTGGGTTACATCCTAACTGTTCTTTTTTGCATTTTTACTTTGCCAAATGTAAAACTTTCATCTAAAATGGAGGAAAATGTTCTTTCCTTAATGTTGTGCTGCACATATTCAATCCAATTGGTACTTACTAGAAAGAGCTGCTATTTTTCTCATCATGTTTCCTATTTCCTTAAGCAAAAGCAAAGGTTTCTGCTTTTCTTTCTTTATTTTCAAAGCTGCAATCCAGACACTTCTGATAAAATTATGCAGAAATGAAAAAAAGACCTCTCTATAAAATAGCCAAGCTTTATTTAGGCTATCTCTAACCACAAAGAAAATAAATTTAGCACTCTCCATCTTTACCTTTAATTAAACCCAAAGCCTAAAAGATGTCAAAGATAATAATGTAATTGCTATCTAGATTCTCAGAAGGTTTTAAACTGTGCTCTTTGAAAAACATTATAAGGATATGTAAAGTAATACTGCTTCCTCTGGGTTTTTTTTCAAGATGACAAACGAGATTGCCTATCATTTGATTTCAGACTTGAATGCTACAGGCTTTGCAATTTTTCTCTTCTGATAATATTTCTGAAATATATCTTTAATTACCTCCTTAGAAGAAAACAAGGTAATGCAGAAGTCATTCCTCCAAACCATGCAATTATTTCAATTTACTCTCACTTACTCTTATTCTAAAGTTCTGTTCTGAACCACTTTATAATGATTTCTATTGTTATTGTGAGGTTCTATTAACATTAATTGTTATTAATATTATGTGTTAATTTGTATCAAAATGGTTTTATGTGTTCACAAGTTACGATTAGGCCTTGCTGTTCTTTTCTGAATTTTCAGGTAAACATCATTACAATTGAGTAATAATACTGATATTCTCTCATGATGGGTCAACCATCTGATTAAGGTTTTTTTCAAAGAAATTTAGAGCAAAAGGAGAAACATAATTCTTGCAGATCATGAAAAAAAAAAAAAGAGCAATAAAATTTTTCCAGGATGAAGCTCGCACAGAGTTAAGTTTTTGCAGATGGCTGGAATAAATCCCATGCTGGAGCTCCATCTTCCCACTACTGCAGGACACTGCTTAATCATCAGCAGCACATGTGACCACTTTAAGTGGAACACTACTAACTTCTACCAGTTTCACTGATACAGACCACTTATTTACTAACTTCAACTTTGATTTCAAACTTCTGGCCTCTGCTTTCATCCTCCGTTCTGGGAATGCTTTTGGACCAATATTTTTAATACTTAAGTACACATTGAATAAGCCCCAGGCTTTGAAAAATAAGACAAAAGTGAAAATAAATGGACAATTCTCCTAAGGTAGTGAAAATTAATTGTCCTTTTGAGCAAACTATCCTGAGTGACAGGGTTAGCAATCACCATGGGGCCCAAAACCTTGATGTATTAAATTTTACCTATGTATGTACATCCAGATGACGGACATCTTCAGAACATTCAGGTGAAAATTTTGTCTGTCTCAAATTTTGGCATAGAGTTAGTGCCCAAGGCTGTAACTAAACCAGGTTCTTATATCATAGAGAGAAGTAGAACTACTTTGGCTTTTTCTTTTTTAATTTTACACAGATCTTTGGAAAATTATTATATCATTGCTTCTGGCTTAACTCAGCACATCATAAATATATTCTTGTCAGTGAGCTGAAAAAATCCCTTCCCAGTTCTTCAGTGTAACTGCATAAAATCACTTTAAAAGGGGTTTTGCCTCACCCCCCCAATAATTCCATATCCTAGAATGATGAAAATTTTAAGCAGTGCAGTATTTTTGCACTAGACAATCCAGAAAACTGCTACTTTTGTTTCTGATTTTAATTATTTATAGAGAAAAGAAAAAAAAATATTTATTTCACTCAGGTGAGTTTTTTTAACTGTCAAGTACTCCTTTTCCACTGTCCCATTAAAACAGTGAACTACAGACCTGTGGAGATGTTTTAGACCCTTATTCTTAACTGTTGGCTGTTTTCTTCATGATTACTGCTTCCCTAAGGATTTATTATGACTTCAGATGTTTTGGTGGAAACAGAAAACATATACTGACTTAAATTTGAATCTCTGGAACTTAGTCTGATATCATAAACTCTTTGCAGTCTGTGCAGACAAATTAAAAAAAAAAAAATTAAGTCATTAATCTGATCAAGGACAAACATATTCTGTCCTGAAAGATGTTTTGGGAGACACTTGGAGGAGTACAAAGCTATTACCTGAAGAATGCAGTAAATCTGAATGTACGAATAATGGTTATAGACTGAGTAGGAAATATCATTTACGTAGAAAAATGGAACAATCAAGGTGAAAAGTTGTATAGAAGAAATAGTAGGAAAACACAATTCAATGTAGTATTGGTTTTCAGGAATCAAATTGAAATAATATTTAAAATCAGTTTCAGGAGTGTAAAATCTTCATTTCAGCAACAGCTGGAAAAATACGTTGTTATATTAACTGATTAATTATGTTTTAAAATTTTTATGATGCATTTTTAAAATATTTCTAGTTTATTTTATATTGAAATTCTGTTTAAATGAAATTAAATTGTCTTGGATATTTTAAATAAGCTCATCAGGTGAAGCGGTAAATCTGGACCCATGAAATAATAATTGTTTCTAGTTTAATCACCAATGCTGTGTTTTCTGATCTGGAGGTTTATAGCTGGGAATTCTGCACCATTATTTCCCTTAATACAGTTTGGCAAAGTTTCATAAAGGCACATACTGGATTTAGTTCTATTTATTTTTATAAACTAACATAATAATTATGGTAATAATTGATATTCTCTATTTTGATTAGGATTATGCTTCATAGTAGGTATCAATCATAATCTGTGCCCAAATACGAGACTCAAAATAGCCACTATCATCTTGAAACTATTACATGTCAATATTATATAATCAGATTTTTGAGAAAAAAAATCTATTTTAGTGTATTGGCATTAAAAAAAAAGCAAATAACTGTTCATAAACCTCATTGAGAAAAAGAGGAAGGAGATTGGTGAGAGCACATACTGATTGGGCAAATGCATATGTTCTAGAGGCAGCAATTTAGTCAGTGACAACACAACATTTTTCCTTAGTCTGGGATCAGTGTCTTCATCTTAAATAAAGAAAATCTTTTTCAGTGACTCGAAGGGAAGCAAAGGTCTGTGATAAATGAGCCAGTAAATGGCTACATATATCTGACCACAGTAATCCATCCTTTTATTTCCTCAGGGAAAGCCAGTTGTTCAGGTACATGCTGCTAACCAAAAGTGTATTGTCTTTTTTAACAGGTGATTCTTACTTTATTAGTTCAAAGCACAATTGCCAGCTGCTTTACCCTGGAGAAGACTTCATGCTCTGTATCCTAACTGGATGAAATGAATTAAAATAACTTAGATTTCAAGTACCTCATTAGGTCAACTATATCTCTGTGGTGAATGATTTTTTTTAACACAAACCTGGTAACTTTTGAGGGTCCATCTGCAATGTCAAACAAGAGAGGCCAGAAAGTGAGCTCTAGCACTACAGCCTCATCATCCGTAGTTACTTATTAATTCAATTTCAAGCTCTGTTCAAAAGAAATGATACAATATTGAGATATCTGCTGACTTTAATGAGAGCTCAGACAGCTGTCAGCAACGAGTGTCACCCCCCAGGAGTATTCAGGTGTTGAGCACCATTTGAGTTTCTCTACTGTATCCTGCACAGCCTATGGTACCCTACCAGCCTACAGGGCACACATGTCCTGTAGTTCCTGCACTATACACACTATAGGTGCATTTTACTCTGTAGGGTATATATAAAACATCACTAGATGACCATTTCTAAGTCTGGATTTCTGTCCAGAAAAGTTCACCCCAAATCTGAAACCCCATAAAATCATTGCTGCTCCACACTTCAGAATCATCTAGTAACTACCCAAAATAGTGTATACCAGTGTGACTGTTTTCATTGCATAAAAATGCTGTTAATTCAATGTCATGATTATATTTCTTTGTGAATGAAGAAAGCCTGAGGATTCTAAGACTCCTTTTCTTTCCATTCTGCTCTTTGAAAAGACTCCACAAACGGGCTTAATTATTAATTTCTGAAGTATATAATGAAATATGCCTATTAACAATAATATTACTGGATTTCTCTTTCTGAGAGCTGTGATAAAGAGGCATGAGAAACAAGATCAGCAACAAACTGAGTTACTAGTAACAAATACAGAAGTTGCAAAAATAGTTTTATCATTCTTCTAATTATAAGCTGACAATTCAGCAACTTGAATTATTAGAAATTTCAGATGGTTTAGCATATTGTTATTTAAAGAAGCAATAGGGAAACAAAATATAACAAAGGAAAAATGAAATATTAGAAAAATCACAATCACTGGTAAAAAAAACCTATGTTGCACAGGAAGTAACTGAACCAAAAAAAGTTAAGTTACAGCAACAGTTGTACATAATTTTGCACTCTTGTCCTCTTGGTAGGGGACGCAGTTCTTTGGTGAGTCAACCTATGTTGAAAGCAAAGCACCACTTACCTGTTCACTTACTCTCCTCACCATCCCAAGAGGGACGGGGAATAGGAAGAAAAAAAGCAAGAAAACTCATTGGTTGAACTAAAGATGACTTAATCAGAGAAGAAGAATAAAGAAGAGGAAGAAGAAGAAGAAAGAAGAAGATGATCATAGGTAATAGAACAAAATCCAACTCAACCTGATCCCTGTGGATGATAAAGAGGGAAAAAGGGAAAACCATGATACTGTGTAAAAGCTGCTCAATAATATTCAGAAAATCGGGGTGTTTTCAACACTTAGTCACAAACCCTAAACGCACCACTGTTTGGACTGCTATGAAGAAAAAAATAACCAGAACAAGTTTGAAGGACCATTTTTCAGAGTCCAATTTTTATGTCCCAGAATACGGTTTTGTGTATCAGCAGCCGTGCTGCAGCCAATGATGTTGTTTGTTACTACGTAGCACCAGGATCTGGAGTAGTTGTTATTTGGCTGAAATGACAGGATTTGCATCATCTAAACCAACTTGTCAACCTGAAAGTGACCTAACCATGATTTATGATTGCAGTTTTCTAGATTATTTAAAAAAATTAAGAAAAAGAAAAAAAAAGATAAGGGAAGGTGAATTTCTCTCTACTGCATACTAAGCCAACTGAGATAAATGTTTACTGGTTTACTCTAGTGACTATGTATCGCTTCTGTGTTGAATTCAGTACGGCACTCAAGCAGTATGTAAAAACTCTGAGTATTGTCCCAAGACTGCACAATTTAGCAGCCATTTTTTAAAAGAAGAGATCTTACATTCTGGAAATTACTTTCTTGTCAAATTAAGATCACATCAGAACAGTTCTTGAAAATCAATACAATAATTTCTGAGTTGTTAACACATGGGGGAAAAGTCAAATGCAAGAAAACAATACCCCAGTCCTTTTGAATTGCACTTCTGAGGAATAAATATACCTCACTTTGTGCTGAATTATGATACCCTGAATAATGTGTCATAATTTGAAAATATTTACTCCCTATGTTATGTTTTTCCATAATCCATAGAAGGCCCTCCTGAAAGGGGAGGACATTTTATTTCCTACTTTCAGAAGAAAGAAGATACTCTGTGAGAAAATGCTTCTACATCTCGATGGGATTCTTAACCACCCAACTCGTTTAATGAGATGATTGCCAAGTTTTCATGTTTCTAAGTTCTTTCCATAATATGATAGATAACTGCAACTTTTGAAATATGTTCCTTTCTTTCAACTTGTCTGTCCATATGCAGATTTTAGATTTTTGCAACTCTAAGTACTGTACTGGTATGACAAGATTTAAGATATTTCAAATGCGAGAGAAATGTAAGTTATTCCGCAGACTGACTTGTCTAATCTGATTTTAGCCACCTAGAAGTTAAGTATGTGAATCAAGCAGCTCCTCTTGGTGCTCAACATAGTTAATGGAAGGAGACAGTGTGAATGACTGTTAGACAGATAGAGTGACTGTTCTTTCAGTTGTAAAATAATGACCTAAGACAAGTGGAAGAGACTTTACATAATTTAGAGACAGATATAGATGACTAAATTATAGTGACTTAAACTATATAAAAAGAGTACTTCTTGTAATTCATTAGCTAACTAAGCCCAGAAATAAATAAATGTTTAAAAATTTAGATAAAGTTTGTAAACATCACCTGTTTTTACCTGGAGTAAATGCTTCCAGGTGTACCTCCTAGGATGTGACTGTTGTGAACAGTAGTAAACCAGATCCCCAGTAAAGCAGCTTAAAGTAGATGGAATTCAGCATAGAACTTTCAAAATTGCCCAGTAAAGACCTTTACACTCCGTAGTTGTATCTCATAAGCTTGACTAGAAATCCTATGACAAAATCTTTGATTAAGGCTAATCAAACCACAACCTACTCACACTGACTGTGTGTGGCACTTAGTGCCATGTTCTGGTTGACAAGGTGGTGTTTGGTCAAAGGTTGGACCTGATGATCTCAGAGATCTTTTCCAACCTAATTAATTCTGTGATTCTATCTACAAATTTACGTTACTATAATTATGACATTACTTCAAAAAACCAAGGGTATACTTAGGTATACCTATACAGTTGGTATTTCTGCCTGGTTATA
This sequence comes from Pachycephala philippinensis, assembly GCA_013397055.1. NCBI lineage: Eukaryota > Metazoa > Chordata > Aves > Passeriformes > Pachycephala > Pachycephala philippinensis. The sequence goes on from VWZT01011967.1 coordinate 83,753, forward strand.
TGTATCATTTTCTAATACAGTGCATAACCTGTGGCCTTTCTAGTCTAAAAATTGTGTTTTTTCCATATCAGTATATAAACCAAGAATAAGACACCTTGGTATCTACATTTTTAGAAATATGCAGCAGATGGGAACTTTGAAAAAAATATGATCTAGGAAAAAGTTTTCTCCACTATTGTGCCAAGTACTTCACTAATATATGCATATTTTTGAAGTATATATTTATCAGATAAACAAAAAGGAAGGATGGATTTCCATTTAAAACAGAAGTTAGGGAGTTTGTGCTTAACTCATCCCACTTCCACCCACAGTTACGTTATCTTCTGAAGATACAAAATTTCCTTTAGTCATATATTCTATGAATCCTTAGTGGACAACTTCCTTCTTTGGGTACACTCTCTTTGACAGAATGCTGAAGGTGCAGCTTTTCAAAAATCTCTTGAAGGACGCTATTAAGTGTGCTTATGCTTTTGAGAAAGATGACTAATGTTGTAGTGGCATTTATTTATTTATTTATTCAATTGCCTAGATAAACAGATATGGAAAAAGAAACCAAAACAAACAGAGAACAAAACAACAATGAAGCCTCCCACACTTTTCTGTTGAAAAACTCCTTTAGTGAAATTTCAACCATATACACCTTTACAAATGAAGCACAATTCCAGAGACAGCTATTCTGAGGAGGTACATCCTTTCAATTTTTCCTATTCCCTTTGCTTTATTCCTGGTACAGAAAGTGGCTGTATAGCCTTTGCTGATGATATTCTAACCGGTGCTACCAAAAATGCAGTCAAATATTTTTGTCTTTTTCGGTGCATTCGTGATTATGGTCACGTTCATTGGGTCATCCTTCACAACCTCCTGATATTTTGAAAATGTAACTTTTTCAGTCACTGAAAAAGAGGCTGACAGTGTGATTAAAAAAAAAAAAAAGATTTTGAAGCTTTATCCCACAAGCATCCTCTAATGAAGGTTGCTGGTGGTGCAAACAGTACAAAGGCAAGTAGCCCTTCACCTCCACTCCAAAACCTCTCTCCCCACCCTGCCACCACATATAAAGTTACAGCTAGTTAGCTGATCTCCAGCAAAATCACAGGAGATGGTTGTATCTGGAAGTGTAAAACACTAAAACTCTAACAACATAAGATAGAAAAACAAGCTTTAAAAAAATGTTAGAATAACACTTTGTTTTAAGTGCAGAAATGGCTAAGAACAGATAATTACTGAAACTGAGCTAAGTCTTTAGGCCGTGGTGGTTTCTAATATCTCTCTATACTTTGAGTCTGAGAGTTGCATTCTATGCTATTAGTCTGAATTATGTATTCTGGTAACATTTAACTGCAGTTAACTGCAATTTAAACAATACAAAGACTTCAATTGTTTAAGGTTGTTTTTTTTTTTTAAAAGCCCTCCAAAAGTCCTATCTATATAACGAGTATGCTTTGTTGCAAGAGGAGTCTGCATAAAAGGGATCTTCCAGAATAAACTCCATTTCACTCTTCAGATATTGTCTTTCTGGTGCTCAAAAAAAAACCTATTTATTGAACCTCATTTAGTTATGTTAAAGTTGCTTCTGCTGGTATTTGAGACAGGCTAGTTTATCTAGTGCCTTCCTTTTGGGCTGGCAGATATGACAGAAAACCTACATGAGCTCTGTGTCTTCCTGAAAGTACAGAGTTGGCCCAGCCATCTTAACCAGTTTCTCAAATGGCTTTCAGTTCCTACATTCAAGCAACTGAACTGAAGCCACTATTTCTTTGAATGCCAGCTTCATCTGACTTTACACACATAAACAGCCCTGTTTTAGCAGGACACTTGGAAAATCTGCCACTGAATAGCAAGTTGGCAAATTGAATATTAGTTAGCAGTGTGCCCTTGCAGCCAGTAGTATCTTGGGGTGAGCAGGAAGAGCGTGGCCAGCAGGTCGAGGAGGGTGATCCTGCCCCTCTACTCAGACCTAGTGAGGCTACATCGGGAGTGTTGTGTCCTGTTCTGGGCTCCTAAGGACAATTTATAATAATGTTAGCATTGAAAATATGCAAGATGAAAAAATTACAGTGATGGAGGTAAAGCATGAGAAAGTTGTGCTGATGATTCAAATATCATCTTGTGTTTCAAGTGCATCTAACAAACCTGCCATAAGTTATTTGCAGAAATTTTTCAGGAGTAATTTTAAAATGATTTAAAGCAGAACATGTTCATAGATAACTCTCTGCTAAATATTCTAAGAAAGTTCCAAAGACTTCTTAGAAATGGGAAACTTAAATTTCTCTGAATACTGCAATAGTTGGCAAAGGCATAATATTAACCTTTTCTATATCAATTCATTTGAGCTTTACAATGTACCACTTTCTTTCAGTATTCCTGTCTTCCTCCTAAAATGAATATTAATTGAATAAGTTTTTTCAATGAATTTACTGAGATGGCAGTAGTTTTGCAAATAAACTTCTTCTCAGGATGACTGTGTGTAGTTGATGTACTTATAATACAAACATACAATTTTCTGAACTAAATGTAAGCAAAGATGAAAGACCCTTCCCACAAGCATGTTTAAACTGGATAAAAATTTATCATATTTTCTGATTACTTGTTCTGCTTTCCGTGATAGCTCTCAGTTTTAATGCCTGAAGAGTATAGACTTGATTAAGTCTCCTGTTTGGCAAAATTGCACTCAGATTTATCTGAAAATATTCTGAATTTTTTGCAACAGGATCTATTTGTGCCAACCTTTGGGTTCTGTCTTATGTAACTGAGACAAAAATTCCAAGCCAAACTTCTCAGAAGAAAAGAATCTCAGGTGACAAAATCTGGGATTTTTCCAAACATGTTTTGTGGATTTTGACTACGTGTTAGATCCACAGTGGAACCAAGTGATTTCTGCACTGGCATGGTTTACTGTCTGCACTGGGCCATTCTCTCCCTCTCACTCTATCAGTAGGAAAGGGGGAGAAAATATGATGAAAAGCTTGTAAGTCAAGATAAGGACAGGGAGATGGCTTATCTGTTGCCATCCCAGGCAAAGGAGACAAAACTTGAGAAAATTAATTTAATTTATTGCAAATTAAACACAGTAGGATATTGAGAATTAAGAATAAACCCAAACCCACCTTCTCCCAATCCCTATTTATCCAACACAGGCTCCTCTCCGGGGTCACCACTTTCTGCTAGGAACCTGCTCTAGCATGGGCTCTCCACAGACTTCAGCTGTCTTCAGAACATATCTACCTGCTCCAGCATTTGGTCCTCTGCAGTCTGTAGGGTGGATCTCTGCTGCAGCATGGTCCTCCTGGGGCTTCACTGGGACAACCTGCCTCACCGTGGTCTTCATCATGGGCTGAAGAGGAATCTGCACCTGGAGTAACCCCTCCCTCTCCTTCACTGACCTTGGTGTCTGTAGCTCTCAGATTTTTTCACTCCTATCTTGCAGGTGTTTGCAGCCATTTTTTCCCTTTCTTATATATATTACAGAGGTGCTACTACTTTTGCTGGTTGGCTCAGCTTTGGCCAGTGGCAGGTCCATCTTCCAGGGGCCAGCAGGAACTAGATTTCTGTGTTTTCTCTCAGAAGCCATCCCTGCATCCCTCACCCACACACCTGCTGGCAAAAGAGCAGGTGTTTTGTTCTATACAGATGTCTATGGGTCTGTGTCTGCAGGGGTCTATGTTCTGTCCAGATCTCCTTATTTTTGTTCCCTTTTCCCTATTTATTGTATAGAAAACAGCAAAATAAAAAATCATGCCTCAGATGGGCCTTCTGGGCTCAGCCATTCAGCCATTTGCCATAGCCATTTTTCTATTATAAATTCAAAGGTGGATCTTATTAGAAAGGGAGGAAAAAAACAAACACCTGACAACATCTACAAATAAAATGTTGATGGCATCAGTTGCAACCAAAACATTTTGCATATAGATTACAAATTCCACAGAAAAAGGAAATAAGCAATAAAGCAAAAAGTAAATCTCACGCACTTTTGAAATGTGGTCAGGACAGTAGCTGTACGGAAACCTTTTTTTCATTTAGTGCAGAATCAGATTTCAGCCAAAAACTGCATTGCTGTTTTTGCTGTAGAAAAACCTTCCACAGATCAGTAATCCATAAATATACATCAGAGCTGGGACTTAAAGCCTAATGTGACTAATCAGTTTAAGATTTGAATATAAAACTTAGGAGGCAATACCTGAGTGCAAATACAGCCTTACTACATCATAAAGGCTGTAACAGAGAGCTTTATTAATCTTAGGGATGGATGCACCTTGGAAATTCTGCCTGCAAAGCAAACTCACCAGCCTATCTGATGTGCTCTCAAAGACTGCTAGCACAGCAGGGTGATGTATTTGATTTGTGAATGTTTTTCTTTCACTGAGAGAGAGCATGAAAAATAGTCTTTATTTCCAATCAGCTCATGGCTTCATGTTTTGTGTACAAAAATACATCTCTAGTTCCTACCTTTTTTTGCAATACAACTTAGAAAACTGCTGTTTTTTTATTACTGAATATTTTATCAATTCTCCTAACTTCACAGACTTCAGTTATTTCTGTCTTTCTCTGTATTGGTTATTACATAAGCAATTTCAACCTTTCTCATTCACTTTCATCTATACACTATTTTATTCACGGCAATCTCATCTTAAACTTGTCTGTTAAACCTCAGACCACTTCATTTTCAAGAATTCCTGAAGAAGCTTCTGAGCTTAATTATTTTTACTTGAGAAACATCAAGTTACAGAGTTCTAAAGGAATTACTCTAAAATTCTAAATACACAAAAAATGGACTCCTCATGTCAGTCACCCAAAGTTTGTGAATCTTCTTCGTTACACTTTTTTTTTTTTTTTTCCTGGGTTTTATCTATCTACCGTAGCTTTGGGGTAGAAATTATTGACCTTTCCTAAGACTGTAAGTGTTCAAGCAGAACTGCCCGTGGTGATTTTAATTTTTGACTTTGTGCAAACAGGAAAGTTAACACTATGAACAAAATAAACATCCTTGCTGATGTAGTGTTCTTGTGATCCTAGTACTGATGCTGCCTTGTACAGCATTGAACTTCCCTCTGGCATTTCTGTTGCCTCAAAAAGTAATTGTACTAATAAGGATATAACATATTGTAAGAGAGATTACGTTTGCAGTAAGTACACTTAGAATTCCTTAATTATTTACTGCTGATAATTTTTCAGAGTAGAGACAACAAGCATTCCTATAATCTCGTTAGCTAATAAAGTGCTATTTTATCCCATTTTATGTCACCTTCTTTCCAAGTCCTCTGGAAGAGCTTGTGCTTTTTGAAGGGGGAAAAATCTCCCATCTAGATGGTAAATCTCAGGGAAGATACAAAACAGAATAGATAATAATTTTCATTCCCATGGGGGAAAAAAAAAGGTGGAATACGGGCATAAGAGGAGTTGTGAAATCACTCAAGTATATGCATCTATTAATTTTCTCTTGCTGAAAAGGCCACTATTTAAATTACACAGAATTAACAAAGGAAATATACATTTTAATGTAAGAACACATTTATTTGTTACCTTATGCTATTTTTGAGGGTGAGAAAAGTCAAGGTATATTTCAAAGGAAAATTGCTATCTGGTTTCATTTTTCAAAAGATAATACCTGTCATGAGTAATATCATAAGTATTATTAGGCTGAGTGCAAATGCTCTTTCTTGGTTCCTATAGAGTTCAAATATTTCTCGTGCTTCGTTTTCATTCAAATTTTTCCTTTCAATATTATAGTCCTATTAGTTTTTACTTTTTTTCTGACTTTCAGTCTTCTGATTTTCTTCCCTTTCTAGAGTTACCTTAATTTTTAGCAGATGCCTTTGCTGTATTATCCCACTCCTTGGCACAGATAATATTCAGAAGGAATAAATAGAAATGCTGTTGTCGTTTATTTTCACCATTCTTATTTCACTGCAAATTTACTAAAACAAGTCTGTTCCAGTTCTCATGCTTTGTTTTTTTATTTTCCCCTGGCTTATTTCCGGGCTCTGCAGCGTCACTATATTTAGATTAGTTTGAACTACAATTTGCTCTATAATTCTGTGAAGTTCTGTTCTTGTACCCACTAAAAGAAAAATTATATTTGCAAAAATTAATAATGTAACATTCTTACACAGATCTTGACATGAATTTAGGCTCTGTTAGCAAAAAATACTTAAGAAAGAATTTTACATCCTTGCTAGCAAGAATATGCAGCCTTTACTTGTGTTATCAGGCATAAGACTGATACAGTTTGTCAGTGATGAGTGGAAATGTATTTTTTTTACCATTTCATTTTTTTTTCCCCCTAGATTTGCTTTCTGCTGATTTCATGAAGTAAATTAGTCAAATTAATGTCCAGGAAATACTGTAATGAGCACAAGGGATTTGGTGAAATCAAGAAAGAGTGCCTTTCAGTGACCTGTCAGCTCAACAGTGTAACAGTATTAAGCTACCAACCACAGGTTCTGATGAAGGGCTTCTAAGTACATTACCAAGTATTCCATACACTAGAAATAAAAAAAGTTCAACATAGTTGGAAACATTTTAGATCAATATTACCAAAATGTAGCCACTCCCATTTCTATTTTAGAAAAACAGCAGTTCTACTGATCTGATGTTTAAAGTTGTGTGGACTGAATTATATATGTCACTTATGCATTTGGCTAGATATATAAATCAAAGTTTTAAGCATTTGAGCTGTATGTCAGTGATGAAGCCCTATAATCTGCTGTAACTCCAGAGTTTAGGAAAAGATAATTAACTAAATTATTTATTTCATAATATTTGAGAGAAAAAATAAACTACTATATAGTAAAGTCTGCAATTAATTAAGGTCTCATCTGATTGATGAGAACTTTGATCCAGAACTTGCTTTGATTTAAAATAAATATTCAAAAAATTTGCTAGTAATAAATTAACTTGGTTTTCTTTTGCCAATATGACAAGTTACTGTACAAAAATTGTGCTTGTCATTATTCTATTGTAATTACATTTGATGTTAGAAGATCTGTCTCCCTGTGTTTTAAATGAAGAGGCAAAGTAACATTTTGAAGTTTGTGAATTCCAAGTATTAAAAGTAGTGTTGCATTACCATGATGTTGTTTTTAGGTTTGTTTTTTTTTCTTCTTTTAATAATCAAACACTTCAGATTAATATTAATTTAATGGAGGTTTGTTTTTTTTGATGTCTCTGACACATTTTCATTTCTGTTAAATTGTTTAGCATTACTTCAAAGTGCTGTTGATTCATGAGCTGTAAATATGCAAAGGGTTAATTTGCCATGTCTCTAGCATGCTTCAAATTTCTGGTTTTGTGTTTGTTTGAACATAATCGTTGTGCTTGTGTTAGTTTGAACATAATTTCATTGCAAGAAAATATTCTGCAGCTAAAGGTACTTTAAACTATTTTGCATCTAAGAACACTCTGTCTTCATCTTAGAATCGTTGCTGACTCAGTCTTGTTCATTAATAAGGTTCCTGTTATTTTTCTAGCTTTTTGCACTCATTCCACAGTGGCAAAGCCATAATAATATTACTCATATTAACATTTAAATAGCACTCATTATTTAATTTTCTTTGGGTTTCCTTTGTGTGCAAAGAATAATTTTCTAATTAGCAATTTGCCATGGCTATTAAAAAGAAAAAAATATTCTACATATTCTAATCAACATTATGCTTGTGGTGGCTGTAGTGATAACTCTTAAAAGCAGAATAAATATAGCTCTCAGACTGTATTGTGAATCAACACTTCTTTACAATGGAAAAGAAATGAAGACACCAAAATTAAGGCACCAGAATACATTTAGAAGTGTGGAGTAAGAATTGGAAGCCAGCTCGTGGTAAAAACTTCAAAACTACTTTTTTTTTTGGTCACATAAGGATAACTTAGATACAGGAAGGAGTGTAGCCCTCTAGATATTGTAGGCTAATGCAGAAATGTGAGCATATCCCTACATGCCATTCAGCACTGCCTTAACATTTTGCAGGGGTGAAGTGGATTTACTGGTTCTGTTCTCCCAGCTAGGGCTCTGCTGGATGTAAGGGAAATGTGTGGTAAACATGGATATTTGCATGACATTGCTTTGGAGGTAAAGCCTAAATGCCTTCAGTAGGGTGGTGGAGGTAAAGTCCCTCAGCTTTTCCAGTTTCACCTTCAATGAAGATTTCTTCAACAATTTTCAAAGAAGGTATAAAGACGGGTATTCTTAAGCCTTTTCTGTGTCTTGAAGGAATTTTGCTCAAATTTTGTTAATATGCTCTATCTAAAAGATATAAAACCACAGAAAATGTCTCTCTAGCTTTCTGTCTCAAAAGTGAGTTGAATGTGATGGTAGAAAGTAATACTAAGTGACTTAAAATTGAGAGCTTTGAAAGTCTAAAACTGAAATTCTGTTTAGGCATAGAGGTAAGGATGCTCCTTTACTACACAGGGCACCACAATTTCATTCTAGCAGCATGCAGGAATAATAGTCCCGTGGATTTCTTTGTTGGATACGGGACTGGGACTACAATTAAAATGTAAAGTTCATAAAGGAATAGAAGACATCTGAATTTGCATTCAATAATATATGCTAGCAGGCTCTTTAGTTCATATCATTGCATGCCAGCTGCTGACATGCTACCAAACCAATTAAGGAAAGTTACCAGAGTAAATATAGCTACTGCAGGCCATGAAACTGAGCCGAAAAATATTTCACATCCTTGAAGCCAAAGCAGCTGTGACTTGCCCTGTTGTAAATGACTGTTGTTTGGCAGATACAGGTAGTGCTCTGCATTCTGTCTTTGAGGGTGGCCAGGAGATTGTACTCCATGGAGTGTTATGGAGCAATTATGGGAAGGACTGAAAGACCAAGATCCGGAGCATCTAACAATAAGACAAACTGATACCACTCCAGTGAGAGATAATATTCTAACAGTAGTAGATCCTGGATTGCTTATATCTTAAGTGATGCAAAAGACCATGGAAAGAAACCACTGCACAGGTCAACCACACTCCAAGGCTGCATGAACTGTATAATGGCAGAAGGAAAAGCACACAGAGAACTTCCACATCCCTCTGATATCAGAGAAGGTTCTGAGCTGTGTTGATACTGTTGAGTTTGTAGACAAGGACTGATAGACATGGCTAGATAAAATGTATCTATGGTACATATGGAATCAATGGGGTTTATCGGGTTTGGTTTGTTTTTAGAGGCAGCATTTACCTATCTAGAGATAGTAAAATATGAAATTTAACTCTATATGCTATTTAATTAACTTCTAATGTAACATATTTGACACAGGTGTTTCTCAGTACACTCTCTATTTTGGTGATGGATACAACCCAGAATAAAAAAAAACAAAAAAACAAAAAAAAAAAAAAAAAAAAACCCCCCCCCCCCCCCCCCAAAAAAAAAAAAAAAAGAACCAGAAGCAAAAAATGTGCAATTTACATGCTGTCATAAATTTGGCCACGTGAGATGAATTCTGGGCCAAAGAACACATTGGGTCCCATGAAAATTCTTATAGATTTCCTCATGTGAAAGCAATGCAATTAACAAGACATTGATCCAAAGACTGAAATAATCTAGTTGATATACAACTTGCAAGACATTCAAGGAAAGATGATCTGTACAGGAAGTCATTACAACATCTGAATAAATTAAATTCTGGTTAAGATTCAGACACCATGTATTTTAAGATACAATTTCAGGTCATAGATGAACATAAATGGAAAATTCATTCAATCTATAGATTACATAAAAATAAATCATATGTGTTCCAAAACGGTTGACTTAGTAATAAGGATTTTGGAAGTCCAGCTAATAACAATGACTATGGACTAGGAATAAGCTCATGCTAATAGATAATAATAAATCTTGAGTGTTGTAGCAGCATGGTTGCTAAAAGAAAAAGCAAAAATCAGTGTCCTGACACTGCAGTCTATTTTGATGTAAGATAAAACTTGATGTTTACTCATCTTTAAGTTATGTACATGGTAGTACAACAATGCCATTATAATAAGAGGCACTTTGAATTCATACTATCATAGTTTGGGCAGAAAATAAAATTTTGGCATTTATGCTATCCAGAGAAAATGTCGTATCAAGTAACTAAATATCATCCTAACACCTTCCTGAAATTGAAAATTAAAGTCTCATACACAGAGACACTTAGACACATAGACCAAGGAGTGAAAGAAGGCGGCTTTTATCTCAGTAGTGCATAGGTCTGTACATGGACTGATAACAGCCCAGGAGAACACGGGACATAATCAAGTAAGATGCAGAAGAACAGACGTTTGAGAGTCTAGCACAGCTAATCTACCATCATCTCCACAAGGAAGCTTCATTTCATGCTTAGGATTGAGTTTCAGTTGTTTTGCTTTGGCTTTTGTTAATGCCCGTGTACAGAAGAAATCACTCTTTTACTCTACATAGAGCAGGTCTCTTCAGGATTTCAAGTGCTCTAACATCTAATTCTCTCTACAGGTGAAAAAAAAAAAAAAAAAGGAGGAAAAAAAAGGAAGTAGAGTTAAAAAATTCCAAACTTACAGGCTCCAGACAATTTTTCCCTGCACTGATGTGGAAAGAGTGAGTTTGGATGGATGGATCTGCATTTCCTATATATAAATTAAGCTGCATAGGATTCAAATGAACTGGAAGTGCTACATGGAGTGTAAGAACCTGTGTTATTCACAGTCAGCTTTGTTGCTGCTTATTCTATCTGAATTTTGTCAATCTTTCACACAAAGAAGAAAACGTAAGTGTATATGCACGTGTCAAATTGGAATACATGTTTATGCAAGATGAATATCAAATTTGTGAGTTAGGGGTTTCCGTCCTATGCTTTAAAAGCACTGTAAAGTGCAACAGGAAAATCTCCATTTATTTACATCTCCTGAGCTGTCTGCTACCACTGGCATTGAAATATGATTCCTTCTGGTATTAACGCAAAATAGATTATCTCCTGAAAAACTTCTATGTCCTTCTAATAGTGGAACTATTTCTTTTTCCCAATTCTTTTACTGAGAGTAGGAAACTTTTTTGGTTTATTTTTCAATTAATTTACTGACAAAAAGCAGACAATAGACCCAAGTAGAAGAAAATTTATCTCACCAGAAAGATGATGTATGTATCTAGAACATACTGAGAAGAATCCCTGGGTCAGTTCTGCAAGGCATTATTACACTGGAAATAGTGAGAATGGAGTATTCTACTCCAGCATGAAGCATGATGCCTCTATTTATAATATTGATTGTACAAAATTCTGGCTGGCAAAATTTCTGTCATGCCTTCCACATGAAATATTCCTCATGTTTTTTCTCATTTTAAAATGTGTGTATGTAGAGATTTTTTTTCTTTATTATTTCTCTTTGAGACAGCTCGTATCTATAATCAACTGAACCAGAGCATGGGCAACTAACAGGAGGAGATGGAAGCCAGAATGCTACTAGAAAATGCTGCTAGAAAGCTACAACCTAGTTGCTATTACTGAAAATTGGTGGGCTGAATTACAGGACTGGAACATGGCTCTTGATGGCTACAAGCTGTTCAAAAGGGGCAGGAGAGGAAGAAGAGGTGAAGGGATCAAGAAAGGGATAGAGTGCAGAGATGTCTCTGAATAATAGCCATGAGCAGGTTGAAAGTAATAATTAGAGACTGGGCATCAAAGTGAAAATTGTGTTTGGTATCTACTACAGGCCACTTCCTTGCTCCAGCCACAGAAGGCATCATGCTTGTAGGCACTTGTCCTACTGGAGGACTTCAACCACACCAATATCTGCTGGAAAAGTAGTACAGAGAGCTTTAGGCAATCCAGGACACCCCTATAGGCACTCACCAGAGTGGGATGTATTACTAGACCTGTTGGCCACCCACGCAAGTGAGCTAATCAGGGACATTAAGACTGGAGGCAGCCTGGGCTGCAGCGATCATACACTAGAGGAGTTCACAGTCCTGAGGGATATGGGTCAGGTGAAGGATAAAATCTTCAGAGTAAAAAACTTCAGAAAAGCGGAATTCCAGTTGTTTAATGATCAACAGGACACCCTGGGAAATTGCCCTCAGGAACAAGGAAGGAGAACAGAGTTCTTTAAGGCAGATCTTTAAAGATGCTTTCCACACAGTGAAAGAGTTCTTGATCTTCCGATGTCATAAATCAAGAAAGGAAGGGAAGGACTGTCATGACTGAATTGAGACGCGCTGAGCAAACTGAAGGGCAAGAGGGATAACACAGGCATTGGAAGCAGATACAGGTATCCGGGAAAGACCATGAGGACACAGCTCAATTGTGTATGGATGGATTCAGGAAGGCCAAGGCATGGCTGGAATAGAAATTGGCAAGTGATGCAAAGAGTGTCAAGAAGGGCTTCTACAGTTATGTCAGCCAGAAAAGGAAGGCAAATGAAAGCATATGCCCCTGATGAGCATGACGGGCAAACATAAGAGCTGATGGGGAGAAGACTGAGATACTCAACAACTTTTGCCTCAGTTTCACTGGCAACCTCTCTTCCCACATCCCCTGAGTGGATAGATCACAAGAGAGGGACCAGAGGAGCAAAGTCTCTCCCGCTGTAAGAGAAGATCATTCATTCATACACCTACGCTTGCTCCAGTTCCTGGCACCACAGATACTGATCTATCAAAATAGGGTATTGCCTTAAAAAGAACTAGACATTCAGTTAAAAAACAAACAAACAAACAAACAAACATATATATATATATATGCGTTCAGAGAACAGAGAAGATCAGGTTCATGGCCACTTGTGGAACCTGGCCATACATAATTCTGTAGGACCTGATGAGATGCATCCCAAAATCCTGAGAGAACTAATGGATGCAGTTGCCAAGTCATTCTCCATCATATTTGAAAAATCACGTCAGATGAAGTCCCAGGTAACTGGAAAAAGGTAAGCATCGTACCCATCTTTAAAAAGAATATGAAGGAAGACCCTGGGAACTACTGACCTTTCAGCCTCACCTCTGTGCCTGAGATCATGGAACAGATCCTCCTAGAAGCTCTGCTAAGGTACATGGAGGACAGGGAGGTGCTTAGGCTTTACCAAGGGCAATTCCTGCCTGACCAGCCTAGTCAGGAGTGACTGCATCAATGAACAAGGTAAGAGCTATGGGTGTCAGCTAGCTAGACTTGTGTAGTGCCTTTGACACAGTCCTCAACAACATCATTCTCCATCGAGACTGGAGAATGATGGATTTGATGGATGAACTGTTTGATGGATAAAGAATTGAGTGGGTGGTTGCATCTGGAGGGTAGTGGTCAGTGACTCAATGTCCAGATGGAGACTGGTGACTAGTGATGTCCCTCAGGGTTCCGTATTGGGACAAATGCTCTTTAATATCTTCATTAATGACACAGACAGTAGGATCGAGTGCATCATCCATTGTTTATATTGGAGATATACACAGGATTAGATAGATGTCTTGAAGCACTAATTCCTGTTTCTTGACATTTATGAATTCAGCACACTCAATTTGGAAGACTAATAGACAGTTTTATTGTATTTTTTCCCCCCATAACTCCATAGACATCACAGTTAATAAGGATTATTTTAATATCCAGTGGTATTTATTCAATTAAACATTAACTTTCTCAGCAGGCTGCATGCTGTCCAATACATCTGTCCTTAGGCAACAGATAAAGAAATCATGAAAGTCTAGACAGTTCCTGACTTCAATCTCTAACTTTTATCTGAGAAACTTTTTCTATATCCAAGACTGTAAAATGAAAGATAAAATACAAGGATTAAAGTTCAGAGGTGACAGTGATGGTTTAAGATGAAACAGGAACAGTGAAAGAAAAATAATAAAAAAAATCCTCTGCAAATAGAGTCTCTTGTTGCATTAACTATTATTACTGGTTTAAGAATTGGATATGCAATTTCTGCTCCATGAGGTAAGAACTTTAAAGACTTAAATCCCATTGATTCTGATTGTAATGTTCAGCACAGTTTTGAGAAAAATACCATGAAATGAAAGAATCATCTTGAAAGATTGTTATTTAGCTGGATGACATAAAGACAATTTTTATGTATACCTCTTTTTCTTGGTCCTGGTAACCTCATAGTGAGCCTCATTTATAATTAAATATAATGGTTAGTTTCACACAAGCACTTGAAGAAAAGCACAGCCATGCTTGCTTCCTTCATACTTTTGACAAACTTCTGTGATAAACTAGGTTTATTTGTTTTATTTTTATAGACAGAGCAATGCAAATGCAAGAAGATGATAATATTTAGACACCTATTTTTTAACAGATATTGGAATCCACTGATTTATGAAGAAAATAGGATCTAACTATAGGTTCTATCTTTCCCTCTCTTCTCTCCTCTTCATACACTGGTGTTTGATTTTTAGCTTTTCCCTCCTCCCACCCTGATCAATAGAAGGCTAAGACACTGTCAACCTCTATCTTAACAGTACATTCTTCTTTAACACCTGTCTTGCATTTCATCTTCCGTAAATCTCTTTTGATATCATTTGTGGGCTTACGGGTCATTTGAGTGAGGAGGAAAAAAGCAATGAAACACCTCTCCTATACCTTTGCAAAAAAAGATGAAAACTTTCTGCGCATATTAAACCCTACTAAAGCCCTTTCAAAATCACTTGGTGAGGAGTGCAAATGTCTGATATGGTACAAAATCACTGGTTAATTTTCAGGTTACAAAACGAATGAAGTGACCCCAATTAATGTCAAGGAGTCAAGAATACCTCCATTCAGTTTCCAACACTTCGCCCACCAAAAAATGACTGTGTTTATGTGGCTTTGTATTCTATAAATATAATTCAACATGAGAATGTACAAACTGCTGCTGACCTTGTTGTTAGGTGTTTCTAAGTGTTGCCCCAGGATCTCATGGCCAAAAGGGAACTGACCTTATGAAACTGAAGATCCAAGGATTTATTGTTGGCTAACTATAAAGTTTTAACCAACGCACAACAAATACTTAGATTACTCGAGCTGTAATATTATTAATATATTCCAAATGACTACAGAAAACTTTGCTTAGAATCACTCTGAAATGTGTCAACAAACATGTTAATATTCATGTTTAACAAGCATGATAACAATAACAAGTTCAATTATTTGTCTTTTCCGCTATCTCAAATTCTTGCGATGTTAAATGTTATTGACTAATTAGAACAACTACAGAGATAAGACTTTCCACTTGCTACTCATTTACACATTCTAGTAAAATCATGTCAAGGGCTAAATTCCTTTTATCCAAACTCAATACCAGTTGTTTGTGAGGACTCATTATCAGTGGCTTAATATGCTTAATCGATTCTGAAAAATCTCAAATGTCAAAGAAATTTTTAAGAAACCAGATATATGCAGATAAACTGCAAAGGGTCTTTTATCCATATTTATCATTACAAACAGCTATCTGATTATTATCTGAAGATAGTTCATTCACTGTAGCATAAATAGGATTTATGTGATGATGAAGTATGACTTTCAGACTGGGAAACGTCCATAATTTGTAAGTTTTCTTCATGTTTTGTGTTATTACTCACTTCACAAATGAACTTTAAATCTACTTTTTTGTCTAGGAGTGGTAAAATCCTCTAAGGGAGTGGTGATATCCTCCAAAATCTATGAAAGACGATTTTCTTAAATTTTTAGTCTTTCTTTCTGTTCACTAGATAAAAATCTGTAGTTGCATAAAAAGGTTTAATTGTCTTGAGCAAAACTTTGGGGTTTTTTCCCCAATTCAAGAACTGGAGATGCCGCCAGGCACAATTTACGTGCGCGCACACACACACACACACACACACACACACACACACACACACACACACACATATATAAAAAAAAAAAACACAAACACAAACACACACACACATATATTGGAAAAAACCAAACCAAAACACAAAACAAAAAAAAAACCCAGCCAGAACATGGACTGACGAGATGAAGGTGATAGTTGTATAAACACATTTAGTTGCTGACTATTTTTAATTATTGAATTAATAGTATCCTGTTTAATTTTGTCCATACGAACATAATGGCCTCCTAATATTGATTAAAATAGCATTGCAATATTTCTGAGAGACTTTGAGATAAAGAGGATTTCAGAACTTACTCCTCTCTAAGCTGAAGTACTATGTGCGTTTGAAAGAATGTTGGATGTTACCAACTGGCATTTTTCTATGTAGTTTTGTTCTAGTTATAACATTGCCATCTTTAATTCAGAGTTTGGAAATATCAGTGGTCTCAGACTACCTGTGTATATTTTTCCATTGCAGACTAAAGAGAACTATTATTTTGATAGATCTAAACAGATCTGCCATCTGTTCTTTTTGGCAGTACAGTGGAGAACACACTAAACAGAAAGGTGCAATCAAGTAGTTATAGGACAGTATTTCGTAAAACCTCTAAAAATCCTCTAAAAATCCTCTTGTATCTATTTTACAAACCAGGTGGTAAAATTGAATAAAATCATAATTTAAAGAATAAGCATGGTTGTGGGGTCTTTGAAATGTTGTGGGGTAAGTTTATAATTTATTTGTGTAACGTACTGCTTAGCAAATAGTGACATATTCCCTCCAGTTTTGCATACCACAGCACGGAAAAATAAAAATCTTCCTGAAATTAAAGACTGAACAGGAGGAGCAAAGGGTACTTGATTCTTCCTCCTTCACTGTTCCAAAATTCAGGGTTTTCAAAACTGTGCAGGTACGTTTGCCTTTCACTGAAGATGAAAGTTGTTTTTATTACTGCTATTTCTATCCACTCTTTCTGTGTGTATCCTCCACCCACACAAACAGGTATGTGTGTAAACACATACACGGAGATAAACAAATACGGGGAGGCACACACATTGTAACTAAATTATCATTGTTCCAAAGAAGAGAACTGAACTAATGCTGATTAAACAAATTCGTTTGGATAGTGACAACTATATATAAAGTTGCACAAGCACTTCTAATCTAAATGTGCTGTAAATTAAGATAAATAACATGAAGTTTAAAATTCTGGCATCCTCTGGACCATTGAGTAGATTAATCTATGCATTCATGCTACTTTTGCTAAAGTTGAAGCAGTAACCAAAGTTGTTATTTTTTCCTGTCAAAAAGACAGTGGTGAATCAACTTAAATATATTTTTCTCTTTATAAGGGCTTTTCTTTAAATCATTCTGTATTTTTGAAACCCTGTCAAAATAGAGCTTTTTTATCTGTTCGTAGAAAAAAATTTAATATGACTGTTGACAGTATCTGTCATTTTAAAAGAAAAACTGGACAAAATGCTAAGCGGTTAATCTCAGTGAACAAAATAATTTCTTTGATGTAAATAGATTTTAAGACATATTTCTACATTGCAGCCTTACTATACATACCTTTATTTTTAATACCCCTGAATTAAGTGGAAACAATAATTATATTTTCCTGCGTTATTGTCCAATCATTGCCAGAAAATAACCAAAGAATGGCAAGAGATTAATCAGTAAAACAATTTTTTTTTTTTTTCAGTTAAAGCTTAGGAAGACAAGGTTCTTCCTAGCTCAAAGACATTTCCATGGTTTTGTTTTTCAGTAAGACCAAATTCGTTTTTAACCTCATTGAAATTCTCAACCGTAAGAAGTTTTATTAGAAAAAGTAAAGAATAAGGTCATTCTGTCCTCTCCATAAAGAAGATTAAATAGCTACTATATAAAAGCATTAGAGATGAGATTACCTTGAGATTCAGTAAGGAACTTCAGAAATCCCATAATAAATGTGCTCCAAAACTATGTAGATAATAAACAAACAAACAAAAAGGACTGGTCTGCTCTTCTGAATAAAAGAACAGCAAGATATATCACTGAATCCAAACTTAATTCACAAGAACATTTTCTTTTTCAAATACTGTTGAAATTGAGCATGCAATTTAAAAAGCCACATGCTAGTAATGAAAAGGGAGCTGCTTATTCTGAATAACTATGACGACCACAATACATTTTTGGTAATATTGAAATAATTTTGTATATAAATATATTTTAAAACTGGTTCACATTAGAGCAAAGGAAAAAAAAAAGATTATTTTTACTTTGAGTGCTGAGGATAAATGAAAAAAGCTTCAGGTATATATAGCTTTCTGCTGCCTGGGAATCTAACATAATGGTCATGATTAATGGTCACCATCTCTTAGCTTTCATCCTGTTTTTGCAGGTAAACAGCCAATTTATTGGATCATCACTGACAAGATCATAAATTCGGAGCATTATTTATATGTTTGGTAGCTATACTGAGTTCCAGTTAATATGTGGATGAAACGCAGTGTTTTTTTGAAAACAGTAATTGCTTCATAAATATATTATGAATAAATACAGTCGTTTGATTTTGCAGGTAAGGAAAGTAAAATGCAGACATATTGATGTCACACACTCAGCTTTTTGGGCCCTACTAAAATGCCTGTGTTAGGAGAGAGTTTCTCTGTTTCACTGAGGGTGTACAATGCACTGCACCTAGAAGTGCCAGCATGTAGTGCCACTGTATATCCAGAAACTCGGTGTCCCAGTTGCCCTTCCTAGTCCTTAAGCAAGTGCCCTGCCATCACAAAGGGAAGTACAAGTCTACATCTCCTTTCTGTATGAAGGCAGCACACAGGTGAAATCAGGAGCCCACTGTTTTAAACACAGACATAGTCAATATTACCTATCTGTTTGAAACTATCCCTCCTTTTCTGGCTTTGTTTTCTCTTTGCATTCACTTCAAGAGACAGAGGAGTAAAGTAAGCCTGAATTTAGACATATCACTTAGGTCCCTGTGCTACATGAGAACAATCCTGTCAGAAATGACTCGTGAAGGATATACACAGAATTAAGTTTGTTCTGCTAACTTCGGGAGAGATCTTGGACTCTCCCACAGATGCTGAAACTGCTTGTGACTCAGCTCTGGGTCAGAGCCAAGTACTCATCCACAATGCTTCGGTTTCCAGGGAAATGAAAGATGAACTCAGAGGCTAGCTCTTTGAATTTATGAAGACACATCATCTAAAATAAAACTGAAGACAACTATAGTGAATCACTGCAGAGCTATATATTCTGACTTCTGCCTGTTTTCTTCCCCCTTGGACAAACTGTATCCATTTAAATAGTATTAAAAATGGAAAAATGTAAATAGTTCCTAAAGAGAAAGAAGGCTACCAGTTCCCAAAAATATTTTTAATAGAGACTATATAAATAAACATATTTAAGGTGTGTTTTTAAGTAGTTCAATATTTAAATCCCCTTTAAAAAAAAAATAAATGTCTTAGGTCATGTTCCTGATGAACACATAGAATTTGTGTTCTATGGGATACTTTTTCCATATTCCAGCCTCTGAGTTTATGCAAGATAATTGTTAAATATTAAAAAAGAATACAGGAAATGATGTAGCTTAAACATGAGATATCATTATCCAGATCAAATTCCAGACAGCACCGAGGCTGTGCTTGTAGGGAAAATGCAGGGATAATATTAAGCTTGGTAAGAGCTGCCTTATAAGAACAGCCTCAGGAAAGAATTGCAACTTGCAGGATTCTCAGTCCTATACCTACTATTTTTCAAAAGTAGCAGTCAAAGGTTGATATAAAACTTCAGTATAGCCTAGTTTGAGGATGGATCACTGCAGCATCTTTACCTTTTTTGTCACTCTAGGTCCTTGAGTAAACCAACATTTATTCTTCAAGTTTTGCACTTCCATTTCTTCTTCAGAGGGCACACATTCTCCCTGGATCAGCTTATCTTATAAAAGCAAAATAAACCTCATGAAATAGATATTTTTAACATTTTATCTTTCATTAGTTACAGTATCTTCTCATAAACACCTTATTCCAGGAGTGCATTTTATTTGGTTGGTTTGTTTTTGTCAATAGCTCATCATAATTGCACTGCTAAAGCCTCAAATCCATATATTTTTATGTCAGCGTGTCATTACAGAATATAATATATATGGTAATGATGCAAAGCATGACTAGTAAGCTCCTACTTGTCAACAAATTTGAGATACTACCAAGCTATCCACCACTGTTTTGTTGCAGAAAGATTACCCAAATGCTAGAAGGACTAGTATTTAATGCATCTGAGTCATAGAAAAACATCCTACTGTTTCATTTTGGTTCCTTTAGGTGGTTGAAACTGCATTTGCCACATACTTTTTTCCATGCGTCTTACCTTTCTTATCTCAGAGGCCCAGAGTAGAACTTAGCATAACATTTTAAAAGTGATTTATGTGCTTAGGAGCCTGAATCTCGGAGGAAAATAATGAATCCTAGGATCATAAATTATTTGGCCTTTTGAAAACCTAAATTCTTGCCTCCTCTGTATAGACAGGGTAAGGACATATCCTTAGTCTTACATAACTAGAGAATTAATAGCCATCTTCTTATAGAAGAAGAGATATTTTCATACTTAGTCCTACTGTAACTGTGAAGCAAGCAATCAGCAAAATAATGGAACCATATTTTTGCCCCTGTGTCATGTCAACCAAGGGAACTGAGTCATCACCACGGGTGAAGAAACTTATCATAGCCTTTCATATTGGCACAACTACACAGAGCATTAACCCATTAACAGAAAAAAATGGGGAACCGCCTTGCTAGATGAGCTAAATATATCCACTCTTTCATATCAGCTGGGAACTGACAAGACATTTTTCAGAGGTAAGTCTTATCACTCTGAAGAACGGATGGCCTAGAACCAGCAGCTCATGCTATATTTCACAGCCTCATGTTTTTTGATAGTTTCATATGAACTACTCTCATCATTGAAACATGCCTCTTCATTTTTCTTGCTATTGACACTTTGAGATTCAGAGTAGTTGTCATCTACTTCTAATTCAAAAAGGCCCCGTATTTTGCAATCTTCAAAAAATCGTCCCTGTGAGCTTAATACTGTGCAGAACAAAAGAGAAAAATGACAGAATGAACATTGAAAGCATTTCCAATGAACTTTTCAGAGGCATAAGGGCATCTGTTGCTTCCTGTTGGCTCCTAAACAACTCTCATTTTTCTCTCACTTTACACTTTAAAAGTTTTTCAGATGTGATGGCTGCAAAACAGCACTCACACCATAGTCTTACCTCTGACTTTCATATTACAATTTCTAGCACCACAGATAATCCCTGTTCAGGGACCTCCACCAACTCAAGTGAAGTCTTCTGACCACATCCAGCTCTGAATGAAGACATTTACTAATATTTGACATTTTGGCTTCATAGCAAGGAATGGAAATAAGAAATCAAAAATACTCTTTGCCATTAATCTGAAGGGGGTTATTCAGGTATTGATCAGCTGTCAGATACACAATAATCAACAGAGCATGGGAACAGTCCTAAGCCTGTTTATTTCTGTTGTCCACTGAATTCTCCTCAAAGATAATCTGGATAGAAGCACTTTGTGCTTTTTAATCTGAAAACAATACTCCACATCATTGGATATTCAGATGTCTGTTCTACATTATCTCCATTGACTGCTGTTATATTAAATTCAGCCAATATGCCCTGTTTTATATATATATATATATATATAAAATATTACTGTTGTAGTCAAAAAGTTTTAATTACAAGGCACGTTGTTATAAATAATTACTTTTAACTTGCCTCATCCAACTTCATGCTGATGCATTAATGCTTTTAAGAACGACATTTCATTCAGATAGGAGCCAATGAAAACCAGCCACCACGTTGCACTGAATGTTTTGCTGAAGAATTGTACTTGATATCTTTTAAATAGTAGTTTTATTTATGGTTTGAAATTCGCTAAGAAAGTTTCTTTATACTGAAATATTCATTACTTAGATCCACACAAGTACTCCCTTGCTCTTTCTGTGGCTTCACAGGATCTAAACTTCTTTTTAAGAAGTCATTATTTAGACATCAGCATTATTGGAAACATGAGAAAGCTAACTTTCTAAAGAATTAGAATTCTCCTTTTAAGGAGAAATTTTGGATGTTATAGATCCAAATGTTTTCCCTTGCTATGGTCATGTTGGAAAGGAAACAAAACTACTGTAAAGAAATATATAATATCACAGAGATTCATGGGTCTGCAGAGAAATTTGACTTGATTAAAGTTCATATAGATAGATTGGGATCATCCACTATGTAATGTACAGTGTGAATATCCTGTTGCCTATATCAACATAAAGAGTTTACAAATAAAAATATTAATAACAGTTCAAACCATCTTATTTCAGGTGAAACCCCCCCCAAAACAACAGGATTTCAGTGGTTTACCAGTAGAAAATAAAAAAAAAAATCTAGATTCTAAGAAAATAAGTAAGCTTATTTTGACCACTGCTTAAAATCTGTCTAGTTCAGTTCTTTTTGTCTCTATGGAAAATTTGAATAAAATTTTTATTTGTAAACCTATATAAGTACCAGCTGATGCAACGGGGAAGCAAAATGCTATTCTTTATGAAGGCTGCTGTTATGAGCTCAGCTTTTTTCAACATATGTGTCATACAGAAGTTATTTTAAATATTAAGTATTATTTTAAATATTTTAATTCTTTCCATGTTCTAATTTCTTTTTTACAAAATGCATGTTATGTTACAAGGAATTCTCTGACTCACAGATAAAGCTGATAATTGAAGATAATGCTTTCTGAATGAACACATTCTGAACAAGCACAAAGAAAGAACAAAGCATATTTTATTATGGATAATTTAACTTTTATTAACACTTGACTTCAAGAAAGCAATGAACTCCAGCACACTCCCTGGATTTCATGCTCATTGCTCTGCTCTAAGTTAGCCCTCAGTACTCTGAATCAGAGTGCATAGGTCTCCAATGTATATCAATCACACTGCGCTCCTTATTCAGGATTTGTCAAAGATCCCAAGCCTTTTCCTTACTGTCACTTAGACAAATAATTTTATGCTGGGTTTATGTATACTGATTTCAAAGCCATTCTGGATGCCTCTAAGAAACACATATTCGAGGGGAAAAAACCCCTGAGATTGGATGATGTTACCTAAATAAAATATTTACCAAACTTCACACTACCTTCTGAAAAAACGTGGAATGACTTGCAGCATCCTCAAATACACAGATGCTAGAAGCCTGTTCCAAAAGAGACATAACCTGGGCTGCCAGGCAGGTTCATCTGCTCTCTGACTATTCTGTCTTGATGTTTGCTAGTGATCATACACTCACCTACACAGCTGCACTTGCACCAATTCCTGGCAGCGTGGGCACACGGATCACTATGACACTAGGGTCCCACGGTAGCTGTTGGCACACTAGTCCACTCTGCTGTCTCCACTTCCTGGCACTGTGACTCCATGGCCTGCTGACCTGTGGGCTGACTGTAGGGGCTGGGACTCAGACTCTGTCCTTCCTTTTCCCCTCAACACTAAGCAAGAGTCCATCCCCTGCCAGAGGAGTTAGAAATAGCATTTTATAAGGCGGGGCAGACTGTGCTGATGAGAGGCAGAGCATTGCCAGACAGCCATGGGTTTACATGGAATCAACTCTTTTGTCACCTTATTGCTCCACATTCCTTTTTTCGGTCTTATACAAAGCAACTACTTCCCTTTCCCAACCTTCACTTCTTTCTCTAAGCAACTGACATTTATGATCTTCTGCTATCCCAAAATGCTCTTCCTGCATCCCATAATGTGTCCCATACCTCTAGGCAGTGACCCCTACTCAGTCCCTATAGTGGTTTGACACTGGCCCAGCACCAGGCACCCACAAGAGCCGCTCACTCATCCTCTCCTGCCGCAGCTGGGCAGAGGAGGGAAAAGGAAAAAAAGTTAAAGAAGGCTTCATGAATGAGATAAGGACTGGGAGAAACACTTCAAGGGTGAAACAGGCTCAACTTAAGTTGCGAAGTGAATTTATTACTAACAGAATCAGAAGAGGATGATGAGAATTAAAATAAGCCCTTAGAACACCGTCCACCCCCCAGGCCCTCCCTCCTTCCCACTGACGGTGCAGGGAAACGGGGCAACGGGGTTTGGTCAGTCCATCACCAAGATTTCCTTCCGCTGCTCCGGCAGAGGAGTCTTATCCTGTGAGGCCGTGGAGTCCCTCCCATGGGAGACAGTTCTCCGTGAACTTCCCCAGCATGGGTCCACTCTCACGAGCAGCAGCCAAAAGGCAAACAGTCCTCCCAAAACTGCTGCACCAAGGGTCTCTTTTTCCACAGGATGCAGTCCTCCAAGGACAGGCTGCTCCAGCCTGGAAGCAAGGGCCCTCTCTCTCCACCGGGTCTCCCACTGGATCACAGCCTCCTCCAGGCACCCACCGGCGTGAGCACCTCCCCCACGGGCTGCGGGTGGATCTCTGCGTTCCCCGTGGATCCCCACGGGCTGCGGGTGGATCTCTGCGTTCCCCGTGGGCCCAGGGGCTGCAGGGGCACAGCTGCTCCACCATGGGCTGCACCACGGCCTGCAGGGGAATCTCGGCTCCGGCGCCTGGAGCACCTCCTCCCCTCCTTCTCCACTGACCTTGGTGTTTCCATGTTGTTTTCTCTCACATGTTCTTGCCTCCTCCTCTTCTCTGACTAAAATCACAAAATCTTGTGACTTTGTTTTGATTTTATTCTTAAATATGTCATCATATAGGTGTTACCAGCCTCTCTCATTGGCCCAGTTCTGGCCAGCAGCATGTCCATCTTCAGAGCCATCAGGGATTGGCTCTGCTGGACATGGGGGAAGCTTCCAGCAGCTTCCTCACAGGAGCCATCTTTGTGGCCCCCCTGTTACCTAAAACCAGGCTGTGCCAAACACAGTCCCAAACATACTCTGAAGAGCTGCTCCCTGACTCTTCCTGATGGTTGTCACACCTGGGCCTGGGAATCTTTGTGAATTTATACACACTGACATGCAAATTTCTCAGCTTCAGCCAGTGTCTTTGAGCCAATAGTTACAGACAGATGGAGATTTAGAAAGAAGCACTTACAAGATAGAATGAACTCATCCTGATGCAGAACTATTGTCCTTGCTTCTTTTTGATTTTAACTAAAGAAAAAGCAGATATACAATGCTGCATGAAGCAGTTGGAAGTCAATTTTCAATCTGAAAGCTGACAATCGATGTTAGTTTCCACACCTGAGAAGCTGAAGGCTGAGGGTCAAGGTTTTCCTGCTGGATGACCAGAACATCCATACTACCAGTGTGATCCACCACAATCTGTCTTTTGGTTAATATAATGTGCTCTTTACGTTGCATTTGAATATGTGTTTATTGGCTACAAGATAGCCTAGTATTTGCTCTGCAGATCCTGTGGATAAAGAGCAATGGGAGTCATTATTTCTGAGACTCATTATGCAAACTGCTCCCCTAGATCCATATTATAGTACATTTGAAAATCATTCCACATATCCAAATGTTCATTTTCACAGTATTTCATTTTTTCTTCGGACAACCTACACCACAATTGTCTGTACAACAGTGTGTCACATTGATATAATCATGGGAATAATATATGTGACCCAAAGGCTTTTTGTTCCCTGCAGCAGTTCTCCTGGTAATATCCCTGCAGTAATTATGAAGAATATGCAATGATGTGCAGAGATACTCTTTCCTCTGACACCCTGGGGAATTCTACAGGGACACGTCCTTGGACTTTTAACTAGATTGATGTCCTACAGGCCTTTTTTTAGCATGGCGTATGTGGATAATTTTTTATTCTAATGTCTGTGGAGCTCTTCAGAAGTGATGCCCTTGAACCCCTGCCAAAGGGATTCCCTGAAGGCCTTCTGTTAGACAAGTGTAGTTTGTCCCAAATCTTTCAGAAAAACGAGTTTATTACTGTTGGAGGTTTTTAAGAGGGTGATGACTCCTGCAGTGTACATTTGCTTGGGATTTTAGAATGACAAAGCCTCTGAGAATATTTCATGTTGTTGTTTTGTCACTTCTATTAGCTGCATTAATAAAGGTTTTCCCCTTGTCATTCTCCAGCACTTTCACTAACTAGTCTTCTCATTTGGAAAACTCTAGTGTATTCCACATTTGATGTCCCAATCTTATCCAAGATTGCTTTATATTGCTTGAGTATAGGCAACATGGCAATGATGTTGTAAATGTATCTGACAATCTGTAACTGTGGAAATACACCGATGCTGGTGTGACGGCAGTCACTGAGAACAACCTCCAAGTCAGAATCAAATGAAATCAGGGGAGATATGTGACTTGGGGCAAAAAAGCTCACCAATTTATAGCTGGATGCAGAACCATACTGAAAGAAGTGAGAAGCACATATTGTTCTTTCCATGCTATGCAGAATAAAAAATTAAAAAAAAAAAATTAAAAGGTGAGGAGTTAAGGTTATTAGAGATTGTGTCTCTATTTTTCTTTTCAAAATGCTTCCTAGGGTAACACTCAGAAGAAACTCTGCACCTACTCTGTCAAAGAGCTGGAAAAAAAACAGACAATGAGCCTTCTAGGATAAAACAGTATTGATCATACATGCTTTGCCTGAATTACTATCAGTCCTTTGACTTCTTGAAATCTTACTAAAATATATTCTTGTATATATTGAACGCAGATATACATGCTTTTTTAAATTAATGACTTTCTACTTTTCCGTAAAGGAAGTAAAATCTCAACCTCTCTATTCTCCACCTAAAGCCACAAGGATCACTAATGCATTCAGAAAATTCCTATCAGTGTCTGACATAATTTTCCATACCCTTTCTCTGCTACAGCCCATTGAATGCAACTTGATTAAAATCAGTCTGTAAGGACTTCTGTTCTTATCTGCCTGCAGGATTTTCATTAAAGATAGTGTAATTAGGCTGTCTAATGAAAAAGAAATTATTCAGAGTTATGATCTCATGCCTGTTCAGGGTGTATGTGTTCTAGTCTTTACTCCAGGCATTCTACCCATTCTTCTGGTTCATGTGTGCACTGGGTAAATCCAAAGACTTGTGAGATTAGTGAAGATTTATGACATGGGAGAAATTATCTGACATGTTCACAGGCTTTCATGGAAATATCATCATATGGAAATTTTATTCCAGAACACAAAGAAATGACCTAGTTTAAAAATCATATGCAACAAATGCAATATTAGTTAGAGCATTCAAAGTATCTGAGATATAACATTTAGAAGATATGAATGTTTTAAGTTTTGCATTTTGAGATTTAGCAAGGAATGTTTTCGTGAAAACACTCTTCTAGTACTGGCAAAACAGCAGTGTGGCAAGATATTAATAATGGTCCTTGTGCTCCAAAAACTTTTCATGAGTTTCCTTTGAAGACATTCACTCTTTTAACTGTAAAATCCCCACATTAAAT
The DNA here is from genome assembly GCA_013397055.1 of Pachycephala philippinensis. Taxonomy (NCBI): domain Eukaryota; kingdom Metazoa; phylum Chordata; class Aves; order Passeriformes; genus Pachycephala; species Pachycephala philippinensis. Next base: position 110,937 of record VWZT01011967.1, read on the forward strand.
TGTATGTAAATATAAACAGACATGCACACAAAACTTAACTGTCTCAACAATTGTTTGATTCACACCTTCTAACTGGCTTTTAAAAATACTGTTTTCTTTTTTGCTCCCAGCTTGATGGTTATTTCTGCAAAAGTAATATTTTTTAGATCTTCTGAAATGGAAAATCAACACTGTAAGGTTGTGAAGAGTTCCCTGTTGCCCTGGTGATTTACCATTGCATGCAATTTCAACCTGTTTTTTTATATAGTGCTATATTAATACTTGTGTATGAGCTATGGGGGGAAAAATATTATTTGCAAAGTGATTGAAACAAGCAGCGTATAGCAAAGTGCCACATGGGGTGCTGAAGATGTATGGTTTATGTTCATTCACAAAACTTGCTAACATTAAAGCTCATAATATTCTTTGAAGAGCAAAGTGGATGTAGAGGTCAATTGAACAGTCTGCCTTCCTTCTGTTGAAGTAAAAAAAAAAGGAGTAAGGAAATCCTGTGCAGTTTTCCTTTATCCTGATAATTTTCGTAAATATGATCCACAAATAGTCTCAATAGCTATGAAAGTGTATTATCAATTCACATGATCCAACATGCCGTGTGTCCAAAATGCAATACAGCCAGTAAACCCACACTAATACTTAAAGACATAGAATTTTATAGGTCATTATGTAGCTATGTCAAGTCTCACACTTGATAAAACTTTCCTGTCACTGCTGGGGAGCCTCCCAGCACGGTTCCATTGCTGCTCTCTCCGCATGGGCTGCAGAAGTTTTTCTACATGCAGGAAAGTCTTTGACATTCCTTGTACTAGAGGAGAGGGATTCTGTATGACACTTGAGAGCTTCTTTCCTTGTTGCCATGTCAGTTTGTGTACTTTTCACGAAAAAAAGTTGTTGCAAGATAAAATTTACATGAAAATCCATGAGATTGGGACCAGAACCCACATACGTGTTTTAAGAAAATGGTCTGCAGCTACTCCAAAGCATGTTTCTTTCAACTTTATGTTTCAAAGGAATTACAAAAACCCAGATTTTTTTGGTAGTTACATCCATAGCTATATCAGGGTCTTGACCTGAGCTGAACTTTGTCCCTGGTGCTTTGAACTGAAGCCTCTGACTTTCACCAACTTTGCAAGTTTTTCTTACTGGCTACCTGTTATCAACTGTATTCTGCTGCTTTGGTATGTCAGTCTCTGGCAAAGTGTTGCTTCTAAACATTGTAAACAGGTTTAAATTTTTATTTCTAATTCTTTCCACACACCACATAGGGAAAAAAGGTATACTTACTATGACTCTTTTATTTTCTAAATATAGGTTAAGAACTCCACAATTACTTTTAGGTATTATGTAAGCAGATAACTAAAGCATATAAATATATGAATGTGCTTAGAATAAAAATACTAATTTTCTGTCTTGCTGATCCCGAAAAATGTGTTAAAGGTCAATCCAAAATATCTTTGAATTGTTTTTATTTTTTGATCCACATGTTAGAGGCAAAAGTTCATAAAATATTATTATAAATATGTAACAATTCTTCCATCTGAATTGAAGCTGTTCATCCAATATGTTCTTTGTAATTAATGGAGAGAAAGAGGAATCCTAGCTCTGGATGTAGTAAATTATACCCCAATGTGCCTGGTTTTCCTATATTGACAAGAGAGTGTACAAAGAGAGACTAAAGCATACAACATACTTTTCTGTATGTAGACAGGTTAACACAGCCTTCTATATCCTCTGTGGGGACATACCCTATCCCCAGATGGTGATAGATACAGGATAAAACATGTAAAAAGCAAATGTTCTTTTGATTCATTGAGATTAAAACCATGCCATGGCATAAGAACAGTTTTCATTTCTAGATCCTTGTTTACCCAATAACAGTGCACAAAGAATTTTATTCTTGTAATAATAAGTAGATTTTTTTTCTTGATTTTGATAATGCTTAGAGTATCTGGAAGACCAGGATCTACAGCTTTATGTAAATACAAGCTAAAGACATTTTGCCAAAATCTTTCAGAATTTACCTAGCAAAAATGCAAATCTGTCATTAAATGCAGATTTTATATGAGATTTAGTAATTAAAGAAGATCATAGAGCAGCCTTCCTGTATTTGGTTTAAGAAAAAGGTCAAAGAAGAATAATACCCAACATTTTGAATATTGTCTTCTTGTTAATGCATGTATATAAATCTTCTGAGGATAGATGGGTAACTGAAAGATAGAAAGGTGGAGTGAAAAGCAAATAATTCTGAATTGGAAATGTATGTACATGTTCTCATCACTACTTCATACAGTTCAGTAATATTGGAACTCAAGATTTCAAGATGCATTGAAGAAAGGCCAAGGTTGGTTGAAATACACAGGTGATATTTCTTTCTGATGTTCTGTATTCTGTGTTAGTGAAGTTATAAAGGCAAAGGTATTAGTTAAATTATTTTGTGCCTGAACATAGTATCTCCAAGGTGTATCTTTTTTTCAGTTAATGAGGTTGGTATGGCATAGAGAAATACTAAAAGAAACATCTGTAGTCAACCAAACAAAAGTATAGTGGAGCTTCATAAAATCATACAGAGCCAGAAAAAGAAAGTTCCAAAATAGGTGGTTTTTTATATGTTATTGTAAGAGTGACATTTGGCTAGAAATCTTGTAGAAGACTTCATAAAATCTTTTAGTTTATTTTTCTTTTAGAAAAAGAAATGGAGCGTAACTATAGTAATTGCATGTGAAACTGGTTTAGTCTAAGATATATAGGAAAAAACTCCAAGACACACTAATGATATTTATCTAGTTTGATACAGGTATGTATCATGGTATGTAAAGGTTTGTTCTTTTCTTTTCTCATTGGTTTTGCATGAATCATTGTAGAATAGGGCATTTGTTTTCATTAACTTTGCTGCTCTTGTTTGTTTGAAAGAAAAATAGTACAAACCAGTGCCTGGAGAAGAAAGTCACAGAGTTGTACGTTTGGAGCATCAGTGCTTAGAGACTAAAAGGGAGAGGAAGAGAGCAAGGAACAGTAACTTTTTTTTTTAATTTCTGAGAAAATCACTGGCAAAAGTGATCAGACACTGTAGGACAAGCTCGAAATGACATATCTTCTTAAGATGAGGTGATCGAGAGGATTATACTATTTCTCAAGACATCATAATATCTGGAGAGAGAGCACTCTGCTCCCCAAAGCAAACAGTATGGTTGTCCCTTTAAAATAACTTGGCAGTTACAGACTCTTTTCATTAAATCCATATTGCTGATACTAAAAGGACTTCCAAAGCAGTTAAGGATTGCTAGAAAATGAAGTCAGCCTGGAAAGGTAGAAGGTGGAAGCTGTCACCTGCAGTACAGAGCAGTGCAGCAGTTACAATGTAAGGGGGAACTCTGAGGTCAGAGTAAAATGCCAATCGTTTCACTTTGTAATTGGTAAGACCTGGAGTACATTACTTTGAAATGGCTTTAGCAGTTATACTAATGTAAGCAAAACATATGGCCCTGAAAAACACATTAGATTACAGCTGTAAAGATTACAAGAGGCCTATGATTTTGAAGTACACAATCGATTTTAACTTCCACCCCCTCCACACCAATTATTTTTCTTTATGTTTAACCAGGGATCCTCATTTATAAAATAAGAGATCATTCACTCATCTAAGCCCCATAGACAAGGCAAGAAAAACAGAAAATACGCAGACCACAGAAGACCTTTCTTGTACAGATCAATCTCTCCTGCATCTCTTTCTGTCATCAAAAAGACCTTTTGTCAGGACTGCACTTTTGGTTTAAAGGAGGAAAGCTGATGAAAAAATCAGACACTTGAAAGAATAAAGGGAATAAAGAACAGCAGAAAGTATTGAAAATCATTTTGAATGCTCACTTCGTAAACAAAGCTACAAATGTTCCTCTCTGGTCGATGACTTCAGGGGTTTCTAGCACAAAGAACAACAAATTCAGATGACTTGTTATGCTTGTAGAACAGTGCCAGAATCCCAGTATAGGTTGGTAGAAGAGGGAGATTGACTGACCTTTAGAGCAACAAGACACAGGGAAAAACAAATGTTCTGTAGTTGCTGTCCTTGACATATTCCAAATCCCCAATGTTCTGGTTAAGTGAACTCTTGCTAAGATGAGAATGCATCAAATCCTGGCAATTCTTGCTATTGCTAAAATAGTTCATATCTCAGTAAGTGACAGAAAACCAGGTTGTTATGTTTAGTTAAAAATTTGAGGGCACAATATACAACTTTAAAGACACTTCCCTTGGCTTCATATATGTATATTTATACACATACATACATACTATGCTACTTGATAATGTCTTATGCTCCTATACACTGCTCCTCATTTATGACTGTCAGAAAACATTATTTCATTGTGCAAGGAGATTTAAAGGAAAAAAAAAAGAAAAGAAATCTCTCTGCAAACTTTCTTTAAAGAAGTGGTAGAAAGAGTGCTTGGACAAAAAAGGAAAAAAAAAAAATGCTGCAACCACTCTTACTCAGAGACTCCTGCTTTTTGAGGTAAAAAAGATCAAGAATTCCTCTGTGGTATTCCAAGGAAATGTTCTTCTCATACTTGCTTCTTGAGAAACAAGGTCAGTCTTCCCATATCTCTTTCTAAATGAAAGAGATCTTTTGCTCATCTACCCAACATTATAGAGCTCCTGAGACCACTGCATTATTGATGAAGAGGTTGCAGACCTGCACCACAGCTTTGCCCTGTTCTTCAGAATGATTTCAAGGCAATCTGTCTTTTGAGTCTAACTGTTCTTTCTGTTCAACCACTTCTTTCTGTAAATCCTCAGAAAACTCGAGATTGCTTTCTATTACATGGGAAAACATATTAAAAAAAAGAAAATCAAACAACTAAATAAACCCCAAACCAGAAACAAACCAAAATCCCTACACAGTGAGAGATAAATGAATGTCTTCTCCAAATAGATGTCTCAGAAATATGATCAAACTCTCAATGAGAAAGTATAAATTCCTGCATAAATCTGGCTTTTGGAAAGTATGCATGGCATTAGTCTAAGCTACTGATAAAATGACATATCTTTAAGGATCTCTGAAAGGAGATTTTGTACCTATTTTCGCTGACAAACAGCAGTCAATATTTTATAGCAAGGCTAAATGTCTGTCTTCAGGTGGATGTTTTTGGGCTCCAAGCAGAAAAAATATACCACTTCTTGGGAAGCCACTCATTGGCATTTTTGGGTGGTTGCATATCTGAATAAAATATGTGATTAGAAATGATCTTGTATTTTTTTTCCATCATTAGTATCTTCCTGCTATGACTACATGGATTTTTTTTTCATTTTTTATTTTAGTCTTTATATTCCCGTAGTCTTTCCTCTAATTTTAATGTATTCCTGCTTCTGCTGAGATCATAGAAGAATAACCTGCCAGTAACCAACTCACTTCTTTTTTTCACAAAAGAACTGAAAAATGAAGGAAATTATGACAGTACTTATGATGTGTTAGCATAATGAAAAGAATATATAAACAAACAACTCCCACACACTAGTATGATGATGACTCAAATCATGCAGATGAGAGTTTGCATGTTAAAATAAACTATTTTAAATAAAAAGTGTATAATTTATCTATTAACCTGAAATTATTTACAAATATATGTCTATACACAAAACACCTAATGGAGTTATGTTTCATTTTAAGAGAGTGAGTGAAATTAGAGTTAAGAAAATAGGATTTTTTTTTCTTATTGCATTTGTTAACTTGTTCCACTCACCTTTCATATGTGGAGACAGTTTGAATTCTTATCTGGGTGGTGTTGCCTGTGCTCTCTTTAGCATCATCTCAGACTGCAACTTATTAACAGTTATGATAAACACCCTAGGAAGATTGACAGAAAATGTACAAACTACCATTGAGAAAAAATTATTTTCGTACATCTTCTAAAACACCCTATTCTCTATCTCCATCTACTGGAGAATTCTTTACAACTAACAGACTCTGAAGGTTTTTCTAATTCTTCCTCAATGCATCTGCTTTTTCAAGGAAAGCTAAACCCCAGTTCAGGAAAAAAAAAGACTTCAGGCTATCTCCCTTGAAAATAACATTTTAAGCATAATCATTAGCTCAATCATCTCTGTTTCAATATAACCATTCTTATAAACATCTAAAGTTGTAAAAAATATAGTGACCTAAATTAATTAGTAATATTTTTTTTCAAAAAAGCCAAACCAAAAGCAAAACAAACAATCAAACAAAGCCCTACAGCAACACCTCTTAGGCAATAGAGATTCCCATGATACCTTCAGCAGAACTGATGAAGTTCCCTGCACTCCAAGACTTCTGTAAATGTGAGGGTCCATCTATTTTAGTAGCAAATTTAATTCAATAAAGAGTACAGCAAAACAATTAGTGCTGAGGACCTTGACATCCACACTGCAAGCATTTTCTGGTGTTTTAGCCTGACCTGGTCACAGGCTGATTCTGTGTACTGAAAACCCATTAGCCGATGAATTAGCTTTCTCTGGTAAAGTATAGTTGGAAAGATGTCCACTGTGTACGTTTTGAGAGCTCTACATGGAGAGCACCTTAGCACAGAGAGTACAAATGAGCAATTTACTCAAAAACAGACAAACAAGAAGAAAAAACACCCTTCTGGTCTGAACCATAACGCATAATGCAGCCATGCTGAGAGATACCAGTACACAAGCAAAGCTAAGCGTCTCACAGCCTATCTTTTGCCTCATGTCATTTGAAATTCAGGTTTTGTTTCCAAAGAGGTCCAATCAAGTCAGCGTGTTTGCAGCTAGCTCCCTTAATAAAGCCCAGCAGCATCGCTTTCAGAATAAAACAGCACTCACTGCCACTTTGATTTAGTACTATTTTTTGAAAAGTTGAAATTATACCATTGTATGTATTTTGGGCATTACTTTCAAAGTATTTTTTTTTTTCTGTTACAGTAACTTACCAACTGTAGGTTACTCCACTGCATATCCTAGAGGCCTGAACCTCCAAATTTCCAGACCAAGTACTTAATCTTAGCACTGGGAACTACTGACTGACCTAATTTCCAAAATCCGGTTTGTAAAGGAAGGCGAGAGACCTGGTGTGCTCTGAAGTTTCTCTCAGATATTGATTTAAGATATTGTCAGAATATCCACTTGAGGCTTAGCAGTCACTCAAGCTTGGGAAGTGGAGCTATAACTTATCACTACTTCCATTAGAAATTTTGGGTTTCGTCACTATTATTATGGTTAGTCACATCATAGAAGCAGTTAAGGATGTGGAGTATGTCCTAGTATTTATCACCCACTTTTTTTTCCTATTCTTTGTAGAAAAGCAAGTTTTCACAAGACCCATTTGAGTACAGGAACATCAGTCCTCCAAAGGGAGTGTCAGAGATGTCAAATGCACCTGCAATAGGCAGTAACAACCACAATTTACTCCTATCCTTTTGTCTGCAGCTGCTGTTTTCTTATATTAGCAAGTACTGCAATTCCTTCACAAATCACTGTGGTCATGTATTGACTCATACTCCTCTAAACCTACAGACACTGCCATCAAGTGTACAAAGGCAGAGTGAAGAAAACATCACCAAACCATAAAAATGCGAGAACAGAGGCCATCCTGTTCTCTGCCTCTCCTTCCAAACCCTCAGTTTTGATTTGAACCTGAAAGCTATTTAGGAGAAAACATAATTTTTTTCCTCCTTGACAGGCTAGAAAGTATTTTGTGTGATTTATGACTTTTTGGGTGACAAGACACTTTTGAAATGCTTCTGAAGAGCTGATTAATATAATTGGAGATTTCCCTCTTGGTATAAATGGCTGAGAAAGTTTAAACTAGATTTATGTTGCTGCTTGAAGGTAGTGTGTGAGCTTACTTCCCCTCTCTTTCTTCTTTATTGTTCCACTTAAATGGAAATGCTGAGAAAACAAGACCATAATTCAGCAATTCACAAGTCATGGCATACTAATATATGTTCTGTCTTACCAACTATATTGAGGACTTAGGAGTTCAATAGGAGGGATCCAATATCATCAACCTTATCAAGCATTTCCATGAGTCTGAAAATATTTAGTTCTTACATCAGATGTCATTGTGTTTATTCTATCAAATGATTAAAAAAAACCAAACAAACAAAAAACCCCAACCAAATAATCAACCAAACAAAACAAAACAATCTCCCACACCAACCAACCAAAAAAAAAATCATAGAAAATAGTAAATAGAAATAGTAAAATTTTAAATCTTCTACAGCAAAGATGAAAGCTAAAAGACATTTTTATAATTATGCCACTTAAAGAATTATAGGTAAATTAATTAAAATATGTGTAAATATTCCTGTATGGCTATTTAGGGATATGAGAACACTAGAGACCGGAAAGAAGTACTTCTGCTAACACACAAGGCCTGAGAATCTATACTTTAGATTTTATTTAAACAAAAAAGTTCTTCCAGGAGCCTAACTCCTGTACTGTAGTAAGGTTATTTAATGATTTGGTTTAACAATTCATAAGAATAATAATGAGTTTTGTTTTTCTTACTCTCCCTCGTTCCCTTTTTAATTGTCACCGTAATTTAACAAGATGTTATGCTGTCAGAATTTAATTAAGCCTCTCAACAATGCCATCTGGTGGAATTAAAACTAAATTATTTAGAGCTCATACATTTGTATCTTTACTCATACCTTACACTGTACACAAATGCAGGCAGTATGGGGAACAAACAGGAGAAACTAGAGATATGTGTGCAGTCATAAGGCTTTGATCTCATTGTGATTATGGAAATGTGGTGGGATAGCTTGCCTGACTGGAATGTTTTAGATATTTGTTGATTGAAGAGATGGTTTCAGTCTTGACCTGTTATGGGTGGGGGAAGGCCATGAAACACAAAGTTTGATGGGTTAATATATATTTAGGTTCAGGTGGGAACACCCAGGTACCTCCCCTGATGGGGGCAGCCTGATGTAACACTGTGGATCGTGTGCTGTCCTCTGGCAAAAGGCCCCACAAATTAGTCTGGGGCACTTTGTGGGTCTTTGATTGTTTGTGATGCCTTAAGACATGGCAGCTGCCTCTCACATCGGTGTAGATGAGCCAGTTGTGCCCCATCAGAAGGGATGAACACCCTCAGGCTTATGTGTGGATGCCCCAATACCTCCCTTGAGCGCAGGGGAGTTTTACACCTGAGCAAATTGTGTAAGGGAGGACATTGGCATAATAAAAAGCACCATCCCACCTCACAGGATCTGCTTATGGGCCTGCACCCTGGCTGAAAACCCCTGCTTGTTGCTAAACAAAGGTCAGTTTGTCATGGTCATTCCCCAGCAGTTGGTGCTCACCCCTGGGCTGTTTTTATGCAGATCAGAGGTTTTGCTGCCACACACCCAAACTTCTCCGCCTCCCCTTTAGTTGTCGGGGTGCAAACCTGGCCTCAGTAAAGTACCCTGCTGTGGGGTTGCAGGAGTAGGCTGCAGGCAGCCTTGGCCTTGATAGCATACAGCTGCATCCCTGGGAAGAGGGAAGGCCAGTATTGAATGCAGGTGTGGTGATTTCGGTAACAAGAGGCATGTGAGTGGCCTAAGAAACGGGTATAAAAGGCTGTGCTGCAGGATCACAGGAAGTGAGGTGGATATTGAGCTGCCAGCTGGTGCTTCCTGCTGCTGCCGGCTGGTGCTTGCCGCTGCCTGCCGAAGCCGAGCTGATGCCTGCTATNTGAGCTGTTGTAGCTCTTACCCATGCGTGATTACAGCAAATGGTGCCGCATTTTTATACTGCAAGTTATGTTGGCCTGGTGTCTGTCAACATCTGGAACTATGTTCGCCTTGTGTATTCTGACACCCTACTTCTTTTGCAAATGGCTGATTGAGTCCTTAACCTTTAATATTTCAGTCTCTTACAAGGTGATGGAGTACCTCATTCTGGAGGACATCTTTATCCTCATGGATGACAAGAAGGAGATAAGGAGTGGTCAGCATGGATTCACTAAAGGTAAATCATGCTTGATAAACCTGTTTGCCTTCTCCTATGAAACAACAACCTTGGTGAGAAGAGAGCAGTGGGTATTGTCTACCTCAACTTCAGCAAGGCCTTCAACACTGTCTCTCAAAACATCCTCATAGGCAAACTCATGGAGTATGGATTGTATGAGTGGACAGTGAGGTGGATTGAGAAGTAGCTGAACAGCAGATCCCAGAGCGTTGTAATCAGTGGCACAGGGTCTAACTGGAAGCCTTGTGATGTCCCCCAAGGTTCAATACCGGGCCCAGTATTGTTTAACTTATTCATTATTTGTTAATTACTTGGATTACGGCATAGAGGCCTCCTCAGCAAGTTCACTGACAACACAAGGCTGGGAGGAGTGGCCAATACCCCAGAGGGGCCCTGCAGAAAGACCTCAAAGAAGAGAGAAATGGGAAGACAAAAATTGTCTGAAATGCAACAAAGGCAAATGCAGGGTCCTGCACCTGAGGAGGAATAACGACCTTCACCAGAACAGGTTGGGGTCCAACCCGGAAATCAGCTCTGCAGAGAAAGACCTGGGGGCCCTGGTGGACAACAAGCTGTCCATGAGCCAGCACTGTGCCCTTGGGGCCAAGATGGCCAATGGTATCCTGGGATGCATTAGGAAGAGCTTTGCCAGCAGGATGAGGGAGGTGATCCTGCACCTCTACTCAGCCCTACTGAGGCTGTGTCCACTTCTGGTCTCCTCAGTACAAGAGAGACATGGAGCTCCTGGAGCAGGTCCAGCAGAGAGTGACAAAGATGATTAAGGGACTGGAGCATCTCTCTTATGAGGAAAGGGTGAGGGAGTTGGGTCAGACTCAAGAGGAGATGACGGAGAGGGCCCCTCATCAATGTCTATCAGTATCTGAAGATAGAGTTTCTAGAGAATTGAGCCAGCCTCTTCTCAGTGGCGCTGAGCAATAGAACAAGAGGAAATTAGCAGAAACTGGAGTACAAGAAGCTCCACCTGAATATGAGGATGAACTTCTTTACTGTGTGGATGGCTGTTGCCCAGAAAGGTTGTGAAGTCTCTCTCACTGAAGGTATTTAAGAGCTGTCTGGACACATTTGCGTGCAATGTGCTCTAGGATGACTGCTTGAGCAGGGAGGTTGGACCAGATGTACCACTGTGGTCCTGTCCAACCTTGCCCATTCTGTGATCCTGAGATTCTGTGATACTCCTGACAATGAAGAAGAATTATTCTTGGCAACTTCTTTCAAGGAAAAGACAAAACAAATAAGCAAATTTCATTCAGTCAGTTTTACTAGTTTGGAAGTAATATTTACCGAAGTGAGATCCACTAAAATTTACAGCTCTCAGGCTATCTAAACCAGAGCTGCTTTTATGCTTAACTAATGACAAGATGGACTCTTTCTGTAACCATTACCTTCCTACAGAACAACATCCATCATATCCTTTGCTTAGAACTGAAGACACTTATATGTCCCTTCTCCATATTCACTTCTAGAGGGTTTGTGATGTTTGTGTGAGGGTTGCATTGGATTATTTTAAAGGCCATATCAATGCAACAATATACCTGATTAACTTCACAGTTCTGTGGGTGTTGTGGGCTCCTGAACACCCACACAATACCTGTTTTCATTTCTCAAGGGCTCCCCTTTGATCAAATGAAGTAGTACTCTCCACGCAATATTTCAGGAACTGCTTCCTAAGAGCTGAATCCAGAAAAAAACATCACAATTGGCTGCTCTATTCCATCTAGATCTCCAACATTGTTTTGAAGAACTTACACTTCAGACAATTCTAGTTACCCTTGTACCTCACGCTAGCATACACCCTTAGGCTCACACTATTTACAGCACTTCTTTTCAGGGCTGTGATGCTGCTTTCATACCATTTACACTTTTTGCACTATTTCTCTACACCAAACCGAGTGAAACTAATACATTATTGTAAATTCCACAGATATACCATGAGGGATCAAAAGAAAGTGTATGCCAAGTGACACAGGCAGTCCATCCCAAAAAAATTATATTTAGAAGTTTAGAAGCAAACCATCTAGAACACTAGGCAGATAAAGAGAGGTCCTATAGAGGAAGAAAATCCAGCAACTTATCAAAGCACATTATCACAGGATCAAATGTAGCTTGTAAATTCTCATTTCACAGCTACTGAGAGACATGAGGGCACCACATTCAACTATAAAAAATGTTTAGATTTTTCATTTGTACTGCTCTTAGAAGAAATAGACAAACATAATTTCATGAAGAATCTTATAAAATCTGTATGCAAAGAAGCCTTTAGGGACAATTCTTCAAGCTTTGAATCTTGCAGAAGATCAAGAGTGAATAATTAAGGTGACGAAGCACGTGTTAACGTCCACACTCCTCTCTGGTCCAAATGCGTATGAAAAGTAATTTGAAATAAAATTTACAGGAACTGAAGTCTTTTAAAGAAACGACATATTAAAACCCCATTTCTATTATCCCTTTATTGTCTCTTGCATCAAATTCCTGATAGGGACCTTGGGTCATTTAGTCAGCTAAAGAACAGAGAAGAAGGGAGTAAGTGATATGATTTGGAGTGCATACAAAAGCCAATGATTCACTGCATTCCTGTACTAGTAATAAAAATGTGAAGAATTAAAAATAGTTAAATATTACATATATAAATCAACAGTAAGTAACTGCTGACAGTGTTCCAGAAGTACTGCGGTAGTCTTTGGGTACACCTCTGTTTCACTACTCTGCCTTAATTAGTTATGTGAGAGGACATGGTTTCCTAGTGCTAGGTTGCAGGGAATACTGGACTCCATCCTGCGACTGGGCTGGGAGGATTGTGACCAGCTTCTCTGTACTAGTGACAGAACAAGGAATGCTTNCGGCTTACAACTAATGCTGGTTACCAGCTGGAAGGAGAAAACACAATAGTAACAACGTATGCATGAACTAAACATAAAAAGGTGTGCCAAGCTGCAAACCTAGGAACCATGTACCAGGAACACAGAGCAGGCAGCCGTAAGAAAAACAGTCTGAAGGTAATCTGACATTGTCTAAAACAGCCACTATTCTGTTAGATCACGGAAATTAAACTACTAAAAAGCAGAGCAGGCCATCAAAAATTCTTGCTTTCAAATATTAAGGAGATGCTAAGCTTACATATAAAATGAATAGAGCTGCCACATGGGAATGTCCAGATACCCTCAGGGAAGGACTCCTAAAGATGTAGACATGACAGAAACTGATTGAGAAGTGCAGATTAAGCTAACTTCTGCTAATGAAACTAATCCAAAATGCTAGGAGAATTCTGATACAAAACCTAACTAGATAACACATTAAAGTTATCTATCAAAAACATTTTGCCATTATTTTGGTAAGTACTGTCAAAAAAATACAGTTTTTTTAAAAAAAATTGTATTTTAATGTATGGTAGGACATATAACTTTGAAAAGTAAACTCAGAGGAGACAAGAATAAAGCAAAAGGACTTTTTGCCTCTTGTGAATTGCAGACTGGTCTTTTGTTCCTAGCTTGATTTCAGCCTGGAAATTCAGTTCCTTTTTCCTCTGTTTGGTTTTAGGTAATCCCTTCTGGTTCCTAGGTATTCTTTCTTTATCACACTTTGATCTTTATTTTTAACAGTATTTTTGTAGATTTTGTTGTGCTGCACACTTGGGAGATTTCTTGTCTGTCACCTTTTTAGAGTAATATAATGTACATAGTGTGATACAAATAAAACACCACAGGTTGCAAGAAGTTGAATAGACTGTTGCACAATAAAGTGGTTTTATCCTTTCACCTTCCTTGGCTGTATCATACTGAGAAAGCCAAACAGGGCTGGCAAAAAAGAACTGTACAGTTTGCACAATGACTATTCAGAGAGATAGGCCTCTGCATCTATTTGTTTTTCCCTGATTAAGGAGGACTTACACCTCCAAGTTATTTCTGCATGGGGAGCTATTATATAACCATGGAGTGTTTATTTGACTTCTGCTAGAAATGACAGCAACCATCGGCAGCAAAAAGGGGATTTGACAGTCATCTTGTGAGGGCAGCAGTCCTGAAGACACTGCTTGAGATAGACTGGGATTGCCAAGTTTGGTACAACCATAGCAGTAACGCACCACAAGACACAGCGCTGGCTAACATTGGCCAGTGGACTTCAAGTGCAGATCAGAAGGCTTTACCCTACAGAGTCCCATGAGAGGACAATGTCCCAGCGCTAGGTTGCAAGGAATGATGGACGCCTTCCCAGGACTGAGATGGGCTAGTTGTGCACCCCCTTCCTCATGCAGGTAAACTCCAGTTAGGCACTGAGTCACTTACCAAAAAGGCTGTGGTAAGGGATGGATAATCTTCAAAACATCAGAGCAGGACTCAGCAGCAAGAAGATTGACAAGTTTTTCACAGAGGCCCTGGAAGTTCAACAGCCTCAGCACTGCTTTGTTAGGAGAGGAGAGCTAACGACTGTGCTTGAATCAGTAAAGCTCAGAGCCTACAAGGCTGGGGCAGGCTGAAAGACTGGCTTTTCAGGCAACAGGGAAAAAGCTTTTCTCTTGCAGATGTGCTCATACAGAAAAGGAACTAAGACCTGGTAACAGATGAGCAGGAACAACTTCCACAAGGAAAGACATATCAGGAAACCAAGTATGATATGACACAAACACAGGGCAGTCTGTGATGCTGTTGAGAAACTTCTTTCTGCACAGTGAGGATGGGATAATAGTGAAGGCACCATTTTCTGTCTATCTGAGCTGTCTGAGAGGTTTTGCTGCTTGTGAGGGTCTTGCACCCAGTATGCGTGGAGAAATTACAGAGGCCTTGGACAAGCACTTCTTGCTGCTCATCCATGTGAGCATTAATGACACCACCAAAGTAAATGCTGAGCATACCAAAGATGAGCATAGGGTTCTGAGTGTAAGGAGTAGTGGCACAGTTGTTCATGTGGGGATGTCCTTGCTTCTGCCAAACAATGGAAAGGAAACAAGTGGGTGCAGCTGAAGCCTGCCAGTAACAGAATCACACAGAATCACAGAACCATCAGGGTTAGAAGAGACCTTCAAGGTCATCCAACCATCATCCTATCACCACCATAACCACCCCTAAACCATATAGCCAAGTTCCACTTTCAGAAGCTTCTTAAACACTACTGGAGACAGTAACTCCACTACCTCCCTGGGCAAATTATTTCAATATCTAACAAACTTTTCAGTGAACATTTTTTTCCTAATCTCTAATTTGAACCTCCCCGGGTGCAACTTGAGGCCATTTCCTCTTGTCCTTTCACCTGAGATATGGCAGAAGAGACTGACCCCATGCACTACAACCTCCCTGTAGGTTATTGTACAGAGCATTGAGGTTCTGCCTGGGCTGAAGTGTCTCCACACTAAACAATCCCGGTTCACTCAGTCACTCCCCATAAGACATTTTCTTTGACCCTTCATCACCTTTGTTGTCCTTCTCTGGGCACGGTCCAGCCCCTCAATGTCCTTTCTGAAGTGAGTGACCCAAAACTGAACACAGCACAGGCAATGTGTCGCCTGACCAGCGCTGAGTACAGTGGGACAATCACTGCCCTGGTCCTGCTGGCCAAACTAGCCTTGATACAGGCCCGGATGCCATCGGCCTTCTTCGTCACCAGGGCGCACACTGGCTCATGTTCAGCTGTGCATCAAACAGCACCCCCAAGTCCCTTTCTGCTGAGCAACTCTCAATCCACTCTTCCTCATGCCACAGCACTGCATGGTGTTGTGACCCACGTGCAGCACCCATCATTTTGCCTTGTTAAACCTCATGCACTTCTCCTTGGCCCATCAATCCAGTCTGCCGAGATCCCTCTGCAGAGGCTTCCTACCCTCAAGCAAATCAACAGTCCCATCCAACCTGGTGTCATCTGTGAACTGACCAAGGGTACACTCAATCCCCTCATCCAAATCATCATTAAAGGTGCCAGGGAACACCACTAGTGACAAGCCACCTACTGATTGAGGAATTGGTGTCATGTGCCAGTCTTTTTGGTCTCTGGACTCCTCCGGAGTATTAAGTGATAGGACAAGAAGAAAAGGCAAAAAAACTTTTCAATGAGAGTGATCAAATACTGGAACAGACTGCCTAGAGAGGCTGTGAAATCTTCATCCCTGAAGATTTTGAAAGGGTGAAAGAACAAATCCCTATACAACAACATTCAGGTTTGAAATATGTCCTGCTTTTACTGATCTAGGACTGAAGTCTCTAGAGCTCCCTTTGAACTGGAATTATAATTCTGTGCTCCTCCAAAGAGCAAGGGAAAGTCAGGTGAAACTTGCCAAATGGAGGAGGCTGCCCCTGTGTATTGAGAGCAACTGACCTTGAAGAGAAGGTTGAAGAAGAGCAAACAGTCCGGAACAGACAGAATTAACAGACATGGAGCAGATGAGGCTTCCATCTGCACCTCAGCTGAGATGTTGAGAGGATTAACAAACTGTCAGACAGGTCTCAGTGGTGTGGAAAAGGAAAACTTCCTAGGGCCAAAAGAGGATTTTTAGAGTTGGGTACCAGCCAGGAAGTGGCTCTTTTCCTTGACATCAAGCCTAGAAGCAAAATTCTATCACTGCAGGTCAGGAAGAATCTCACTAATGTTACACTCATATGTTGGAATTGTTTCATTCTAAAAACAACTTATACTGGCTTACCTTTGAAAACACAGTTATTAGATTTATTATATTAAAATAATTACTATAGCACAATTTTTCGTTTTGTGCTGATTTTTTTTTTTAAATTCCTTTTTCTTTTTTTTTTCCTTTCTTATCTTTTACAGTTTGTCTTAGAAAAAAAAAATTGAATTTCAAGCAAATTGCCCTGAATGAGTTTAGGTATGATTTCCCATGTTGCAGTGCTTCAAAACTGAAAATTTCTTAAATGAAGCTGCAGTGCAACATAATTTAAAAATTACTTTATATTATACTTGACGTGGAAAAATTAACTTATTTGATTGTTTACAAAGTACTTGGTTTTTATTTTGAAAGCACGGAAGCATGAATCTAAAGGAATTGCACAAAGCCATTTTCTACAGAAAAGCTGACTGAATTTTGTAAACTAGGATGAAATAAGCTAAAATCAATAAGGATTTTATTTCTCAGTTGTGTTGTTGAGTTCTTTTCCTCTTAAGATTGAGGAACAACATGACCACTAGAGGGCAGAGACAGATAACTTTTTAAATACATTAAGCATAATTCCTTCTAGAAGAACTATTTTTGTGACAAGTTAGTAATTTTGGACTGCTAATGAATTCCTGAGCTAGCTACTGACTAGAAAGGAATGAAAGACAGATTCAAATTCAAACATTCATTTGAATACCATTAATTAAGGTATGTGAGTCAAAATAATTAGAAAAATTACTAGGGACATAATTTAAGATAATTGCAAAATTACTGATGAGACATGCAATCAGTAATGGAACAAGATGATGGGAAGAAAATATATGAGCATGATAAAGCAATTGTGAAAGGAGAAAGTAACACTAAGTGGGGAAAAGAGAAAGTAGTATTTCCAGCTGTCCTGGGGGAGTGGGGAAAAAAAAATATTGATACAGATTGCTGTGCTTACTGAAATAAAATAAAGTATTGAATATTTTATATATGGCTTATTTCATAGCTTTTTAACAAACATATTCATACTAACTGCTTTTATATAACATATACTTCCAAATAACTTTTTTACATACAAATATATAAATAAATGTGTAAATGCTTAACATTGTGTCTTGTTGATTTCATAAAATTTTCTCACATGTTACATTGGAAAGAATGCAACCTTTTAATCACATTTAAACATGCACTTAATTATGTTATGTTAGCTTATTGATGTCTTTAAAAAATATCTCTAAAAATTAATGTGACAATGCTAAAATAAATTTCGTAATTGTAAAAGTAAACAGTTATAGTAAAAGTGTGAATTTTTGTATTGCCATAATACTCAGTTATACATAGCTAAGCAGCCTTTTTCTGGCTGAAATTTGGATCAGGGTTTAAAACATTAAAATGTATTTTCTTGACCCATTTTCATAGTCAGTGGAGAGCTGGGATTCAATTTAGTTACCTGAACGAAAACTGTTAATGTTTTACGAGACATCTTAGCCTGTCAGAATAATTTAGAAGGGTTTTACACCTGTGATGGTCTAATTATAGGAGAGTTGTAACTTTTGGAAAGCATCTGGAGCCCACAAAGGATATGCTGGGTAAACGTGCATTTTTGCAAGCAACAGGACCAGCTCTGATGTTACATTCAAAATCTGGTTTATAGAGAAAGAGGAAGCAAACCTTTCAGATACGTACAATCAAGATTTATTGTTAATATAAATAAGGTTTTAAGAGTCTAATCAGTTTTAGTCCACATCGAATTGTTGTGGAAGAATAAGAAATAATAATGCAGTTAAACTTTTGTACACACACTTCTTTTATACCCCTCTTCCTGACATTATGCTCACCTTTCCTGGGCTTCTTAGAGTCCTAAGGCTAGTGGCTTCATTTAGGTTGCAGTTGGGAGGGCATTGCCATTTTCAGCCTCTGGAGTCCTTTGTCAAGAAAAGTATGGCCATCATGTTGATGGTTCCTTGATTAATTTCTAGCAAATATGAGAAAACATACACAACAGTCAGCTAAAAAAAGCAAAAAGGAAGCAATATTATTGTTGAATTACCCTGAACTCAGATTATTGATTAGCTTGTATAGCATGTGAGTATAATAGGATATTCAAAATAAAGCAGTAATATTTAAACTATAATTAACATATGGTAGTCTACAGTTGTATTTACTTGGTACTGTTATTTATCATAGTAAAGAGAAGAGCTAGCAGGTCATCAAAGGCTAATAACTCAATAAAGTTTTAAACAATTTAAAATATAATGAAATAGGAACAGTTTGAAAATTATTAAATTGCGAACAACGTAAGGCAAGCTTGTATTTCACAATGTCTTTCTTACTGGAGGGTAAAAACAACGTAATTGAAAGGTTATACCTCTTGACTTTAAACAACAAAGTTGTGCTTTATCATTTATTCTGTTGCAATATTACAGCATGTCGTTTGCCAGCTTTTCACAACATTTCAATGATTTAAGACTTCATAGCTACTTGAAAGTAGATTATGATAGTTTATCTTTCAAGGCCGGGTTGGATGGGGCATTAAGCAACCTGTTCTAGTGGAAGGTGTCCCTGCTCATGGCAGGGGGGTGGAACTACATGATCCTTAAAGTCCCTTTCAATCCAAACCATTCTATGATTCTATGAGGCTTTCCCATAACCAGTGGTTTACCATGTTTCATAGATTATTGTTATATTGGAAGTATGAAATATGTTCATTTGTGGGATATCATGGTTTAGGATGAAACAGTGTTTAAAGATGTAAATTTCCCACTCTTGAGGTAGGTTGAGCTTGTAAATAAATCAAAACCCAATTAGTTTGGGTTTTTTTCACTGAAGTATGTAGGAATTTCATCAGAAGTTTCATGGGGTCCTTATCTACACAAAAGGACCTTATTAAAAAGTACCGGGCCAGAAAAGACACCTGTTTGTCCTTGGCTATCTTCTCTTCTGTTGTTTTTCATGAAAATCAAACTCACTGTCTAATCAGTACTTTACATTAGCGATCCTTTTCTTCAATGCTGGAAACCTCCTTTATAGTGCAAGAATTTGAAGGTTCTTAAATGGAAGACTCAGTGGAAAAAGGAAAGCAAAAGATACATTGGTGTACCACTAGGAACAAAGAACTGCAAACCCAGATGCAAATCTTTCTTTAAAACAAGAGCGTTACTTTAAAATCAAAGTTTAAGAAAAAAAGTAATTGTGCATGGTGTCCCTAATGTTTACTATGAGTAACATTCTCCTTCTTTTGTAACCTGGGATCCTAATTCATCTACATGAGATGCTTTTCGTTAAAGCAGCTACCACCTTGCAGATAATCTTACTCCCTAATAAGCCAACAAGCCTAATAGATGCAAGAAGAGAACTTTTTGATTGAGGTACACAAAACCTTCCTCCATTTCATGAATTTAAGCAATTTGCATTTTACTATATCTGATTAGGAAAACTATAAATTGGTAGTTTAACAAAATTTAGAGGGAAGGTTTCATTCTAAGGCTACAGGGAATGCGGAAAATAAATTCATTGTCTTGTTTTAAAGCTGTTTTTTCAGACTAGTAAAATGATCTTTTTTGTAGATGATCTTATTTATATGATTTTTTATGTCTTTGGGTAACCAACTTTTGAGAACATAATTAACTATTGATAATGTGTGAGTCCATTTTTCCCACTCCACTATTGATGTACAAGGCAAAAAACACACTTCCATACATCCGTTTGCTTAATGTAAAGATAAATACAGAGAATAATCAGAGATATTGATTTAATTTAATCAACTCCAATTTTCATCATCATCACACTCATTTCTAGGTGGGTGGGTTTTAATATTTTGGTTTGACTCTTTAACCTGCAGGAATACAAGCTAAAAAACCCACCCCCAAAAAAAAAAAAACAACAAAAAAACCCCCAAAAAAACCTAGACAAAACCAAACAAAAAAAGAATACTTCATAATTGGGTCAAGTATTTATAGCAAACACTGCCAGACAACTACATCATTGCACTACTGTAGCTATTCCCAAATATTAAAGTAAAAATAAAAATTATGAAAGTGAGTAAGATCACTGAAATTCATATGTGGAAGAGATAAGCATAAGTCTGCGTGTTTATATTTGCCAAAGGAAACTGCTGATTCAGTGAAGTGAATGGCAGAATTTTCAATTATGTCATTAGAGCCAAAATGTGAAAATGTTCTAATCTGTGCTAGACAGTTGCATACAGATAGGCATAGATTTATCAACAAATACATTATTTGATGAAATAAAATTATTATTTGAATTGTAGAGAGAATGGCAATAATTTCTGATGCAAATATAAAGCTCAAATTTGGTCAAAGGCTTGTCATTTGGTTGCTGTGAAAATGATGTTGAATCCTGAAAACAAATTCATGCCAGGGGTCATCAATGTCAACACTGACATGCTTATTATTTTTGGAATTGCTAATAATTAAGATGCTAACAGGAATTGATTCCAGATGACCATTACAACATCTTTTCTCTTGTTTTTTTTTTTTTGGTTTTTTTTTTTTTTTTTTTTTTTTTTTTTTTTTTTTTTTTTGTTTTTTTTTTTTTTTTTTTTTTTTTTTTTTTTTTTTTTTTTTTTTTTTTTGTTTGTTTGTTTTTTTTTTTTTTTTTTGGTTTTTTTTTTTATGACAGGATAGACTACTGCTTTTATAGTAGTAATACACTTCTTCAGAAAGCTGTTGAAATTTTGACAAAGATGCAGTCAGGATTTGAACCTGATTTTAACAGGAAACATAAATGCAAAAGAAGCTGTTCCAAAGAGCTTGCAGGTAAATAGAGGGAAGGAAAAGCTGCTATACCTCAGCAATGTACAAAACAAATAGGTAAGCTCAATATGTTACTTCCTTACTTATTGCTCTTCCCAGTATTTCAAGTGGTATTTTCTTCAGATTTCATATTGTTTTTGAACTGTAATAAATTTATGATTTTTTTAATGATACCTTTTCCCTAACCTTTTTTATTTTAGATTAATCATTAGAGGGAATAAATAATGGTTTTCTAAGTGATTAAAATATAAGTGTTGACTAAACGTGGGCTGTAAACAGTCTGAAGCCTGGAGAAGTTTGTACATACTTTTAAATGAATCTAAAATAAAATACCTTTATGTTCATGGTGGTAAAACTAGAAAACCAGTAAACCTAGAAGATTTTACTTTAGTGGATTACGGTTCTCAACAAGAAGAAATTTTTTTTTATTTTCCAATAAGTTAAAAATACTGTTGGAATCAGTAAAAGTGATGTCCGTATTTTAAAATCAATACAAAAAGACTTCTATAATTTTCAGAACAGTCCACTGATAGTATTTTAGTTGAGAGGTACTGCCAGAAGAGGGTGGTGTTGAGCTATAAATCTAAGGCAAACTTGCCTGCCTTCACTGAAAGTTCAGTTTTCACTTGAATCTAGGTACAATATTTTACATAGGAAAGACTCTGAAACTTTCCATTTTGACAATTACTTAATTCAAAGAAGAGCAGGGAATTTTAAGGCTTTCAAATATACTCTATGTAAATTTTCAGAATGAATAGAGAATGAAAATATTTCTCTGTTGAATTTCCACCCTTCCAACCCCAATGACAAACATTCAAAAATGAGTCATAATAATATGATTGCATATTATCAGTATGTATATATATTAAAAAAGGGAATATAATGAGCACCATAGTTAAAAAAAATTAGTCTAAATTCTTTTTATAATCTTTTTTCTTTTCCTGTTGAATCATTTTCTTCTCATTTAAGTTCTTACTCAGTTACAAAGGAATTACAGATTATGAATGACAAGTGCTATTTGCTGTGGTGGTGTGCAAAAGATGATGCAAAATTAGTTGTAACAGATTTTTCATGTAAAATCAAAAATAGGAAAGCAGTATTACTATTGTAGTTCCTATCAGCTCTCCACTCTTTACTTGATAAAACAGTTTGTAGCATGGAATTATGTTTTCAACCAGGAGACACCTTTGCTCTGTGCCACCACCTGACTCCCAAGTCAACCATACTGCAACTTAGATCCAGCAGCTTCATGCTCAGGATCTGCCATCAGACTGCTGCAGCTTGATCTGTGTCCTTTCCAGTAATGAGCTGATTTTTGCACAATTTACATTTGTATCTCACTGATCTGTAATTAGAAACTACTCCTCCTTATGTTATCTCTATGATACAGGGTAATAACCAGAAATGGATGAAGAAAACAAGTTTTACATACTATGACTATCTCTTAACATTCAGAACATGGGGTATCAATGTTTTGCTGGGTTTTTTTCTTCCTTTGTAGGTCAAGTGTCAGAGAATAAAAGATGAAAAAGAAGTTAAAATTGCAAGTTAGTACTGGAAAAGATGTAAGCATGTTTAATGGTAGCATATTACTTAACACTATTTGGTTAATTGCTTGTTTATAAACTAGTAACTATTCAAAAATTCCCAATAAATGGATTTATTTCCAGTAAATCTGTAGGGTCAGCAAAATCTTTAGTAGAAATCAAGGGGTGTTTTTCCTGTTTACTTCAGTGTTACTCTTAAGGTTTCAGCAGTTGAATCTCAATCAATGTCACCTGGGAAAAACTGACAGAACTGGACAGCAACAAGATAATACATAGTCAACACACTCTTTATCTTTGAAATCATATGGGCACATCTATGTAGACAATACTATCTTTGTAAATATATATAATTTTAATTACCCACATTGCATTGTTTTGATCTGCAGTCAAGAGTTCATATTCAGACATTCATTGCTATTTATTATAATTTATTTGCTTTCTGTACCAATAATAGATGAGTTCATTAATGTTCCAGCTCTTGAACAGTTGATACTTCCACAATTAAAAAAATAGATGCAGTTAAAAGCTTGAAGCTATGAAATGTAATTCATATTTATAGGAAATGAAAGAATTAGCATAATGCTGACAGTGTCAAAAGAATAAATAAAGTTAACTGAAACATATAAATGGTTAACATAGGAGTTTGAAAACAAACTGTGGCAGCAGTGCTAGGACGGAAAAATACAATGTATTTTTTCCTACTTGCACCCATTGAGCCAACAGAGATTCACTGATTCTAACTGTGGTTTTTTAATAGACTAGTGTAGTGCATTTTAATTAAAGTATATTCACTTGAGCTTCAGATTAGTGGTTATTCAAGTAATATATGTGTTTATGCTGACTGGTTGTGAAAGATGATTGATAATCAAACTACTGGCATCAGTCCCTTGAATTTCAATGCTTGCTTGTTTTGTGTTTTAGACAATACAATTATTTGGGTATTTTAGAATGATAACTGAATTTCAGGCAGAAGACCTATGATCTTCAAATTAGGTTCTATAAAGGTTTATTCTTTGGTCCATGTTTTTGCTAGAAGTTCACGGAAGGTGTCCAGTGCTTTGAAAATTACATCCTTTGTAACTTTGTATATGTGAAATATTTTCTTTAAAATAGCCTAAATAATAAAGTGCGTTTCCAAAATTATATAATAAATGTCACAGAAGTTCAGGCAGTTTTTTTTAAAGAGCATAAACTGATGTCTCAGTGGATTTGTTTATCTGTTTTACACACTGTTTTACTGGTTTTAACTGGGAGATAATTTTCTTCACAGTAGCTAGTACAGGCCTGTGTTTTGGATTTGTGCTGGAAACAGTGTTGGTAACACAGGGATGTTTTTATTATTGCTGAGCAGTGCTTACACAGAGTCAAGGCCTTTTCTGCTTCTCACATCACTCCAACAGCAAGGAGCCTGGGTGTGCACAATAAGCTGGGAGAGAGCACAGCCAGGACAGCTGACCCAAACTGTCCAAAGGCATATTCCATACCATACAGTGCCATGCTGGAAGATATAACTACGGGCAAGTTTGGCCAGGGGGGTCACTGCTCAGGGACCAGCTGGGCATCAGCTGGTTGGTGGTGAGCAGTTGTTTTCATCAGCATCACTTGTCTTCCTTGAGGTTTATTTGTTTTCCTTTTTTATTTTCGTTTTCATGAAAATGTACTATTGTTATCATTATTACCATCATTATCATTATTATTGTTGTTGTTCTTATTATTATATCTTTTCTTTTTTTTTTTTTTCAAAAATTAAACTGTTTCCTCAACCCACAATTTTTCTCACTTTTACCTTTGCAGTTCTTTCCCCCCCATCCTATTGGGATGGGGAATGGGCAAGCAGCTGTGTGGTGCTTAGCTGCTGGCTGGAGTTAAACCACAACAGATCGGAACAAGAAATATCAAGTAGAGCAGAATTCGTGGACCACATTTTTATCCCAAAAAGGTATCTTTCAAAACTGGATTAGGCCATTATTTTAAATTGTGACGGAATCACTGTCTGTTTTGCTTCAGACAATACATGAATATTAGAAATTAATCAAAGATTGATCTAGGGGCCTGTAAAATTGAATACCAATACTTTTCAAAAGAATGTGTAGTTATAATAGTTGTCATTAAACAAGCTTCCAATATATTGGGATTTCTCTAAGTTAGCATCATGTGGCTTGTTTAGTATGAACTGTGTTGCTTTAACATGGTATTGCAGAGATTTTATACTACATTTTAAGATAATTAGAGTATTATTTACATTTCCCTCCATGGTAAAAAAACATATTTACAGTACATGACTTTGAATAAGAACAATTACATGCTAATGATTATGTTTTGAGATATAGTAATCCAGTCCTGAGAGCCATTTTAAAGTGATGTGCCTTAAAATTCTGAACCCAACAGGTTTTGGATTCCCAAAGCATTTCACAGAATCACAGAACCACTGAAGCTGGAAGGGATATTCTTAGACAACCTAGTTCACCCTCTGTGGCTCAGGCAGGGTAAACTACAGCAGTGTGACCAGGAACAGATCCAATCAGGATTTGTGTACCTCTAAAGATGGAGACCCTACAACCTCTCTCTGCAACCTGCTTCATGATTTGAAGTCATTGCAGCATCAAGAGGTCAGTTTTGTTCATGGTAGACCTCTGAAAGATGTAAAATATCAATGAAAACATATGTTCAGTTTTGGCAAAAATATGGTCATCATTTACACAGAAAAAACTCCAAAAAGGAAAAAAATATTTCCAGTACTAAAGATAGATATTTATTTTTCTAATTAAGATAGATTATATGCAATAAAGAGCAGTGCCCTCTCAATTTGGTTCATTCTAAAACCCTTTTTCGTATTGTTTCAAAACAAATCCAACTACAACCTGAAAACAGAGGGGGAGAAATATTTCATATTTATTTAGTCAGGTTAGACTGCACATTGTATTAATTCACTATTCGCATTTTCAGTTATTAATTGGACTGAGATAGTGACTACCATGCTGTAAATGATGGGGATGGAAAAAATCTATGCCTGATGTCATGTAGAATACCAGTCCCAGCTACTGACTCAGTAGCTGTCCTACAGAGAAACTCACACCTGCTGAAGGTCTGTGACTCAGTGAAATCCATATGGCTTTTCACAGGTGCCAGTAGATGGTTGGTTGTTGTTACATCTTTAGGTCAGATAAAGACTTATGGAAAACTCAGAAAATTAATTCAGAAATTATCCTTACTATGGATTCTAGACAAAGCTGCTTTGTCTATAAAATTCCACATAAAAATGATGCCAATTTGTTGCAAAGGTTAAGACTTTATTCATAGGAAAGGTACATATCAGGTAGAGTGTAGGGCAATAGATTTTTGGAAGCAGAAATAGTGTATATATTCCTGCCTTTTGTGTCTGTTAGTGTCACTGAGGAAAAGTAAAGGTGTGCAACAACACGATCACAGCTGGTGAGATGAACTCTCTCAATACAGTCACTACTTTACCCTATTCTCATCTTCTTTAATAGAAGAAAGAACAGAAAGTTCACTCTTCCTGACCTACTTTCTGCACCTTTTTTCAGTGGAAATATTCCTGCTCCTGTCCTTATCCCTCACCCCTGAGGACAATAAATTGAATTTTTCTTTCTTCAGCCTAAAGAGGATTTTCTTTCCTTTTACAGAAGAAAAACGTTTTATTCTGCTGTACTATTGTTCTTCCTGGTCCATGTAAGAAATCCCAATACCTGAACCACAAACAACAGTCCAAGGTAACATGCAGTATTATACGAATAAAAATTCCTATTCTTACCTCAAAAGTGAAAACAAAGGTTCATTTGGTCTGCATTATCGGACTACATAAAAGCAAAGTAGGAGTCCACATCTGCCTAATAAAAAGTAATACTAAATAAAGTTGTATAAGCTCATTCCTCTTTTGGAAATAAAACCATGTGAGTCTGAAGTCATACCATCAAAATTACAAGGTAAGCAATTGATATAACATGCTGAAGTGATTAAAAAACACCTCTCACTGCATTTCAACATTTTTTTGCACCTCATGTACACATTTTTTAAAGAGAAATCTGACATATCTTTTGAAAAAATGAGCTCAGATATAACTATACGCTTTCTTCAATAAAGGGAAATTTGCTGTAAACTCCTAAAATATTTTTTTTTTTAATTTAGGAAATTATATACTCCTTACTCTGTGGATTGTGCTTTTTTTCTACATTATATGTTTGTTTTTATAGTGACTAACATAAGACTTACATTTTTAAAGTTGCTTTCTAAAAATAAATGTATGTTTGAGAATAGAAGCCAAAAATGAGATCATTGGCAGATGTGGGTTTGTGTCTTCCTCCCACTTTGGCAGAAAGGCTGAAGTGGGTTCTATATCTCATAGACTGAATTTCTTTAATGTACTCTATTTGCTATGTGATAATAGTGTGAGTGGAGATGAGGAGTATGGCTACGTGGCAATATAATAAGTTAAGAAAATGTACTCGAGGTAGCTGCATGTAACAGCACATATCTGTCACACCTTTCCTGAGTTGTATCTGTGCTCAGGTGTATTCAGATTTTTACAGCTTCTGTACTTCCAATTAGAGCCCAATACTCTTGCAGTCTTTACTCATCTATGCAGCAGCTGCACCAGGGAACAGTGAATTTACCTACAGACTTTTGGGAAGTAAAGTCAAAATAAGGAATTTGGCGGGTTTTTTTTCCAGTTCTATCACTTCCTGAAAAGTCTGACTACATAGATATTGTGCAAGAGAGGATCATGGGCATGATGAATTTAGAGACAGGGAGCTTTATTGTACCTCCGTGTTGTGGGTTAGCCACCTAGGCAGTTAAGCACCATGCAGCCACTTGCTCACTTCCAATCCCCAGTGGAACAGAAGGAGCAGCAGAGAAAAAAAAGCTCATGGGTTGAGACACTCACAGTTCAATAAATGAAGGAAAGAGAGGAAAAAGAATGTGTAAAGGTGATCACTCATCATCTCACATGAGTAGACCAACACCCATTTTCTCTCTGAGCAACAGGTACTTTCCCAGATATGGCCCTCCGCTCACTTTTTCTTGCTGAGAATAGCACTGTATGGTATGGTGTATCCTTTTGTTCAGTTTGGGTCAGCTGCCTTGGTTGTGTCCCATCTCAATTTCTTGCCTACTCCCAACCTACCCATGGTGGGGCAGAGTTGGAAGAACAGGAAGCCTTTACATGGTACAAGTACTTCTCAGAAGTAGTAAAAACACTGTCGTGTTATCAACACTGGTTTAGTCACAAATCTACAACATAGCACTGTACTTACTGCTGCGAAGATCAACTCCACCTCAGACAGATCCAGCATACACTGGTACCTGGCCAGTCAGGATAGTTAAGTTCTAGATATCACAGTGAATTACAGTGACTTCCAGAGTAGTGCATTCCAAAGACTGACATCTTAAGACAGACAAATTAACCCAGATATGCCCACACGTAAAAAAACAAAACAAAAAAAAAGGACAATAGAGCGATGAACTTGGACTTAATTAATGAATTTTTAGACTGAAAATTAGCTCACATCAATTCTGTATTGGGAAGTCAGAGGGGTGAGAAGCATGTTACCAGCCATCAGGATCTACTACTCTCTTGAACACTGCCTATGACTTTACAGATCCAAAGTGTGTTCTCTGACATGTGTGCTCGCTTCAGTTCCTGTATTATGTATTCAAAGCTGGAGTTCTGAACACAGTGGCTTTGTAAAGGATATATATTCTCAGAAAGAAGAGAAAATATTTTTCAAAGCAGAGCTTAAATACTAATTCACAACTTCATTAGACTGCTGCTGAGTCTGTGAATTTTACTGAGTGTGTATATAGTATCCTCAAGAGAAAGAAATTGAATGCTATGGCTATTTGCAATCTAGCAAAATACCAAAATTGATTGACTACTGCAGACTTTACTCTACAGGTGTTTTTCCAAGTTGCCTGATATAATCTACTTTAGCTGGATTTTGTGGAATAGCAGTAGCATGTAATGTACAATTAGACTAGGCACAGGCACACATTACCATGAATAGGCTTAGGCATAGTCAGCATGTAGAAACTCATTTGTGTTTAACAGGATACTAATGTTAAATATCAATGCGTTATTCATAGACAAAAGGAAAGAAAATCGTTTTACACAGCAGATTCAATATTTCATGTTTTCTTATTCATGCTTATTGAAAAAGAATAAGAATAGTAATTTTGGAACACCAAAAAGCTAAACGTAAACATATGCAAGTCATGTCATACCCTCTGTTCTGCTTATTGATTACTGCAGACCCAGTAGTCATTTTTACTTCTTTTGCTGTACAGAAGAAAAAAAAATTTCATTATTAATTTCAGAAGATTTACACAATTTTTATAACTTTGGGCTGCATCGAAAATTGGTACACAAGTGATATATTTTTAAGTTTTATGAGAGGCAGTCAGCTGCTCTCAGACATAAAAGTCAGGAAATCTGACTATACTTCAATTGGAATATTTGTGACTATAATTTGAAGCTGACTACTCAGAGGTGAAGTTGGTAATTAATTGGCTAACTGTAACATACGGCTTAAAAAAAAAAAACGGTAAGTAAAACATAACTAGTATATATAAACTTACAAGTATTTTTTTTAATGAATACTGACTAGAAGCCCAAAGTAATCAGAAAAGAAGTCAAAGTCCACGCGAATTCTATTGGTTTCACCCTAGATTTTCTCTTCTGCATGGACAAAAGGCATTTTATCCCATTCAGCTTGGAAGAAAGTTTTGAATAGCTAGGTGGTAAGTGAGAGGATCACTTCAGTCTAAACCTACAGTAATTAGGGTCAATGGATAATAATGCTTCTGGGGTTGCAAAAATTACTAGGAAAAGGGAGTACAAATCAATTAGTAGAGAGCTTTTTGAGCTCTTAGCATGCTGCACAATGCCAAACCATGTCCCGGTTTTTTTGTGTGCATGTTCTTGGGTCATTGGCAAGCAACATATGTTTTGAAAAATATGCAACTGATTCATCATAACTGAAGTTTGCAAGTACCCAGGTGACTTTTGTTCTCTACAGACCAGTCACCTCTAGGCATTTTTTTAATTGACATTCAAATATTGCCAAGTTCAGGAGGAGAGGAAAGGAGAATCTATCTGTTCCAAGAGGTTGAGTCAGATCTGAAATATTTCTCACTCCAATACAAAAATTTATGAACAAGATGAACAATCTAAGAATAGGATAGAAGATTTTAACTTTGATATTAAAGTTATGTAGAACCGGAAATTCTACATTATATAGAATATCTTATATATATCTTATGTAGAACCGGAAATTCTCTGTCAAGGGGTTAAACAAAATAAAAAACAAAAAAGAAAAAAGTAATTAAAAATATTCAAGACCTATTGCACAGATACTAAAGGAGGAAACAGTGCAAATTTCAGAAATGTTTAAAAATTTTCTGTGAGCTGACAGATACAAAAAACCAGGATTATTAAGAAGTATGCAAGGAAAAATTCCTTGGTTTCATTTGTTACCATTGCATCATATTTCATTAAATGACTAAGAATCCAATATTTTGTAAGGAATCATGCTCTTATGTATAATAAGATAAAATGTATTTTCACTCAAGCAGAACATTTAAAGGACCATATGACTTTTAAACTTGAAAAATGAAATATAAAGGATATTAACTTCAATATGCCTTTCTTTAAAGTAATTTATTTCAGGGAATGTGATTTTTGCATGATGGTAATTACCAATGCATACAATGTCACATGTATGCAGGTGCAGCCTAGAAAACCAACCATATCCTTGGCTGCATCAGATGCGTGGCCAGCAGGATGAGGGAGGTTATTCTCTAGATGATCTTTAAGGTTCCTTCCAACAGAAACCATTCTATGATTCTATAATTTTATTAATTTGTTTACTTACATATTAGGTATACAAATATGAGTCTAAATTAATTTAGTTAGAAAATGAGACAGAGTAATAGAAATTTTTTCCTTTAGCCTGATTGTTTTCTTATAAATTGAGTATTTTTTCAGCAGATTTTTCAGAGAATTACCTCTCAATAAGGGTCATAAAAAATGAAATTTCATGCTTAGACAATAAGCTTTAGGTCTGTACATCACTTTTAGAGGGGAATCCTGACCTTTATTTACACGATTGCAATGTGTTCATGACTGCAAAAAGCCACACAAACAGTGTGATCAGAGCAGAAGAAGGTTTTGAGTAGGACCTATCCCAATACATAAAAAGGGGCAATAGTTCTGTGAGGAAAATAGGTGTTCTGTGTCTGAATTAAATTATATAGTAGGCACTACTAGCTTCCATTATTATAGCTATGTCACATTATGGGGTTTTTTTGTTTTGGTTTGTCTGGTTTTGTGTGTGTATGTGCACATGCCATGTTTTCTGATACTACTTAGTGAAGTCTTAGCCTTGGTGACAGTTGTTCCGTATACAATTTTAATTTATAATATACGTATGAGTTTTGAGTTCCTCAGCAGGCTCTCTCATGTGTGAATATTCAGATGCTACTTAGTCGTTCCAGGAAAATGCTCCCTTTCAATATGGTATATTAAGATGTCAGGCCTGTACTCGTACAGAGTTCAAAGGGTTCATGTTGCAAGAAATATGGGTGAAGAGTTGCTGATACAGACTTTATTCTTCTTGCAGGCAGGGAAGGATATATTCTTTACCTCCTACATGTTGTGTGGAATTAATGTCTCCTTGCGTGCATTCTGAGAAGTGGCTATGTGTTGTGAATGATGGGGAAAAAATATTTTCTAGCCAGTGAAATAGCAAATGCAGATGCTATTCCTCTTGTTATTGTTAAACAATGAAATTACAAATAAACAAGTCATCATGAAAATTAACACTTTGAAGACTAATCTGTAAATCATAAGCCTGCAGTACATATAAGCCTGACAGTTTTAGATTTTGTTTATATGAGGTTCACAAAATTTAAAATTGTCAGAGCAATTGATGGAGGTGAATATTTGAAGTACAGGGTACAAACCCTGTGTCAGTTCAACTGACATGCAGATGAACTTGCAGAATCACATTCTCTATAATAATTTGCTTAATGATTTATAAAATTATGGTAGAAAAACAATCATTAGCCATTTTTATAATTTTGGTAAAGATGCAGTTTTTGAATGACAGATGTTATTGATAAACATTCTTAGTGGGTTTTAATTCTGTATGCTTAGGAAACTGTCTTATTTTTAGCAATTGATTTCTGGAAATGTTTTTGTGATCATGTTTAACTTTTGTGGATATCAACTCAAAAGCAAAAAATGATATTGTTTGCACTTTTAGTGTGAATATCTATATTTAGAGATGTTCTCTATCTCAAAAAGCCAACGACAAGTGTTAACACTTGAAAAACATTCAGTAAAAAATAGAAATATATGACTTAAAATTCATAAATTCAAAATTAATAAAGAAAATAATGATTTATTTGGCTGGTCACAGATAGCTAAGAACCTTTGAGCCATAACAGGAAAATGTCTGCAAGTCTAGATTGAGTGACGAGGTTCATTAAAAGTAGCAAACTGCAAAAAAAAAAGTGATGTGTTGAAAAAATAGAAATCAAATTGCTGCTGCTCCTTAGGAATGTTTTCTCCTTTTTAAATTTCTTTTTTCTAAATTGTGTGTTTTATTTTCAGAAAATTAAGTACTGCAGAACTCATTCTAATAAGACCATGACTATATAGGAAAATGTATGTATATGTTTGTGAGTATAAATATAGGACAAGATGTTGATAGCCTTCATCACATGGAACAGTACATTGCAATAGCCCTTTGAAGGTCAACGAGGCCACCTAGAGAGCAATCAGTGCAAAAGAAATTGCTGGTTGGAGGCTGTAGTAAATAGTCTGTATAGTAATCCTAGGTGCAATAAGAACAAAACAGAAATGTTATGCTCTAGAGGGCAAATAAGCTGGAGCACCACATCTGTGGTTGTTCACCAAAAGGTTTTGTGGCTCTGTGGCAGTGGGATGAACAAGGAAGTAGCATTTGCAGCTTATAAAACCATCCCATGCAGTGCAGGAGGGATAAGGAAAATCCTCCTTGCACGGAATAAACATTTTCCTGTAGCTGTACTGTATCTGTTAATTACTTGTTTATGAGCACAAAGAAAATAATACCTTAAGCATGATACGTGCCTTTAAAAATGCCCTCCCCCAAACCAGACCGTTTTTTATCAAAGCAGTGTTTGATGCAAATACAATGCAATCTCACATGGACAGATACCAACACTGTGCTAACATCTGTAAAACAGACAATTACAATCAACCCAGTCTTCTTCCTACAGAGCAAGGTGGGCAGTTTTAAAAAGGGCTGATGACAGTCATTGTGCAATCATAAGCTCTAATATTCCGTAATTATTTTCAGAAATAAAGTATTTACAACTGTGCATACTCACCCCTACCCCAGTCACACTGAGTGGACTGGATTGAGACCTTTACAGTCTCATTTATATATTTAAATAATTCTGCACTTCAACGTGATAGACATTATTTTCCAGAGGACAAAGTTTCCCTTGTGGTGTGTTTTGTGGAGTCTATTTGGGCTGGAATGCCTTCAGGTTTCTAAAGCAAGCATTTGCAGATACAAACTAAATGCAAGGTCTGCCCAAGAGAACAAACTGCAAGGGCCGCAGTGGATGTTTACTGTTTTGCAAAATCAGGCATGAACAGTCCTTCAGCAATCTAGAAGATATTTAGCTGAATTTTACTTTCTGAGGCTCACTTAGATACGGGGGAAAGGAGGTGAGAGAAATTGCAGGAGGAGGAGCTGATCTGTCTCAAGGTGGAGCTGTATCTTGCGTTAAATGACATTGGCAGATTAAAGCTCTCTGGTGGGGAAGGGCTTAAAGGCTGAGTCAAAAGCCAAGAAGTCTCTTTATTTACGCCTACCTCCCAGCCCCTGGCAATCTGACTAATAACAAACTGAGCTAACAAGAAAGACTAGAAAGAACAGAGAGAACACAGGAGCAGCTTGCATCTAAAAATCTGACAAATCAAGTGAAGCTCTGCTGAGCATCTTGTTTGTTTACTGCATCCAAATGCTTGCAAACAGTTAACTATATGCAGAAAAGTCAGCCGAGCTGTGAAGTATGCTGTGAATTTTAATTGAGGAAAAAGGACAACTGCTTACAGGATGGTCTGATGTGCACGGCTGCCTGGAAGATTTTTTCAATCGAACGCTTTGTACTTTGTCTTCTGAACAAGGATTTTAACTTTATGGAGCTGTAGTATTACCAGAGCTTGCAGCAAAGGGAAACTCAGAAGAAAGTGTGTATTTTTCAGAGGGAAAAATTGCATTGCATGGAAACAGCTGATCCAACTGTGCATTACTGAGTGTATCAGGGAGTGTTGCTGCTGTACAGGTAAGAAAGACTCCAGTTAGTTAATTAGCTAAGCACATGAGAATTTCAATTCTCAGTACAAGTTGCATTTTTTTTTCTGCATGACTTTGTATAACTTTTATGTTAAATGATGGCAGTTTATACTGTATTTCAAACTGTCTGCAGGCACATTTATTCAAACTGATTACTGTGTAGAATGTGTGTATTAAGGGAACGCTGTTTTCAAATCCCTTGAGGGGAGAGAAATGGGTGTTTGGTTTTATTTCCTCAAGTGCAAAAGTAGTCTTAAATGCATCATCTGACTGTGATTCCCTTCAGAATTTAATAAACAATCCTGAAGGCTTTTAGAAATTGCTAATTCTTAGCTTGGGGCTTTGAAAATCCTTGACATAATGTTTTTCAGAATAGCTGAATTAAAGCAACCAAACAAATAAACTCTCAAGCATAATGAAATAAGATATTTCAATGTTTTAAAACCATATAAGTTATTATTTAGGAAGCATGAGATGTTGTTGCTGTAAGGTGACGACTTCTGGAAGTATTCAACTTTGCCTCATAGAAAGAACTATGACATTTTTTAGTCTTTTAAAATTCCTACAGAGCTAAGTTACAGTATGCAATCAGCAGTGACTTACATGAAAGCAGATAAAATGAAAAAAACCTTAAATTACCATGTGGAATTTGCTGAAAAACCTCACCACATGAAAAGGTCAGTTTTTCAAGTCTTTAAAAGTGCATTTTGTTGCATTGTGAATTTTCAGTTAAATGTTAATCATCTGTTATATGAGAGTAGTTTTTATTTTACAATAGTAGCCCACTGAGAACTTCATTACGTATTTCTGTTTAGTAAAAGAAAAAAAAATGAAAAAAGGAAAAAAGAATACAACTCTCATATTAATTTCTATTGTGTGTGTATATACATGTCTGTGAGAGAGTTCTGGCAGTGCTGCTTACAGAAGTATGAGGATGATTAAAATGTGGATGTTTTCCAATTGGTTATGAATGTTACTTTCATCTCTGAGACAAGGGCTTTCATTTTTATAACCTAATTTCTCAATATGTAATAGAATGCAACATGCCTTAAAGATTTTTTTTTTTTTAATTTAATTTTGCTCAGGGACTTTATAAGTGCTGTTTGAATTTGATGCGGATTGACGCTGGAATTTCTAATGAGAAAAAGTGTACAGAAATAAAGTTGAATTAGTCATAGAGTAGGTTTGAAGCCAGCAACGGTGTCAAGAGCTTGTATTTTTTACCTTGGGTCACTGGAAAGGATAGTGATGCATGTAAAGCAAGAATAAGTCTCTAGCATAATATGACCCTAGAATTATTCTGCATACTTCAAAATAACATCTTGACATGATGTGTCTTATCCAATACTTCTTGGGAAAACAGACTTAAAGGCATATGTATTAAACTTAGGCAGCTGGAGTTCAAGGAGGGTTATATGAGGCAACAAAACTATTTGCTTTACTGAAACAAAGATAAAACCTCATATTTTTAAGGACACCTTTTCTCACACTCTGAATTGCACTTACTGCTTCTAAACTCATACTTCCACTCTCATTTATCAGGAGCTACTAATGGAGAAAAACAAAATTCACTGTGCACACATTTGCTGTTGTTCCTCTTCTGTATGTGTGTGTGTGTAATACTCATATCACAGCATTTAAATGCCTGCATGTATAAATCTTTGCAATCTAGGGAAGCCTTGTTCTAGAGAAGCCTTGAGAAACAGTGTTTCTAGTAACCAAGGTGCATGATATTTAAAACATACACTGATGAGATGCCAAATCATATGTCCACTGTAAAAATGTTCATGCATGTAATTGAATTGATCCTTGTAAAAGTTTCTGATCTTTCAGAAACTAACACAGCTGGTTGTGTAGTGACATTCTGTACTTCATGTTTCAGTAGCTTAGTTTGAAAGATTGTGACCTTTATTAGATGGATTACTTAAAAATCTTGCTTAGTTCAGTCCTCAAATAGATAGCACACCCCATAAACATTACTGGTTTTTAAATCATCCATTGCATTTTAAGGATTTTTTTGTGATTGTTTACTTTTTTGGAAATGTGGAAATAATTAAAGATTATAAGCTGTGATTTCACTCTACCTTATTTATCAAGAGTTACCATTGGTCTTGCTAATTAGGCAGCCTTGACAGAAAGAAACAGAGAATCTTCAAATAGACTATAGGACAAATTAATTCCAACCAATAATAAATGACTGATTTAAACATCTAAATTTTGCTTGAGACTCCATAGCTGTATTGTAATGATGAATTTATCAAATATTTCAAAGTTTAAGATCAGCTTGAAAGGTGATAATTATATTATATAATACATGGTTGATACTAGTGATAATTTTTGATTTGTAAAGCACAGTCTGTTCCATATACATTTCACTGTGGAAATTGAGGATTATAATCATTGAAAGGAGTCTAACATTAATCTCAAAAAAAGTTTGCCCTTGCTTGCTTGTTTCTTCTGACATGTACTGTATTGTCAGTTCTCTCTTTTTTACTTTAATTGTGTACACAATTTTTTAGTATGTATATTATACACAAATGTTGTGCTACTGTGTGCTGTGGTCCCACTTTCCTTACATATACACAAAATACAACATATGCATTAAAATTTAAGTAAAGAAAGATAATTATTTTGTCTACCTCCTTTTCAGTTTGTGGGTACAAGGATTTCAGAGGAAATACCTTTTGATTTCCATACATAATGCAGAACCAAAGCGAAATTCCCTGTATCCTGAAAGAATGGTATTTTGCTCACAACACATTATTGATCCAAACCAAATCTTATTTCTTCTCTTCAGCAGCTGGATAACATTAAGTTAATCTTAGTAAGGGTCTCTTAAAATTTGCAGTGCTATGTAGTGACACAAAGCAATGATTCAAAATATTATATTAGCTTTGATATAAGCTGCTTGGGACAGTAACTTATTGCTGGAAGTCTATACAGCATATAAATAAAACTAACACCTGATTATTTCCTACTTTGGGTATCAGCATGAAAGTACTGAAGATTTCCCCTAATGACTCTATTTATTCATTCACTACATTAAACTAAATATATGTTCTCTAATTAGATAATAATTCAAGTGTTTTGCATGATATGATATTGTTTGGAAGGTGAAGCAGATCAATGACAAGCATTAGGACTGTTTTTTCTCGCTGTTGCCCCAGGGGAAATAAAAACAAAAACCAACCCAAACTCTGTGAAATCATGACTATTATTTTACTTTTTCTTTTTTTTCTTCTTTTTCTTTCCTTTTTTTATTTTAATAGAATCTGCTGGACAAGATGAAGCTTTGGATTTTTATTCTATGCTCAATTGTGGTTGCATCTGATCCTTTCCAGTCACAGCCTTCTTTTTCTTCAGTCAGAGGATCTTGTCAGAGTCTGTGTTCCTGTGAAGAAAAGGATGATACCATGATTATCAACTGTGACAAAAGAGACATCAAGATGATATCAGAAATAAATGTCCCACCATCACGGCCTTTCCATCTTAATCTGTTAAACAATGGCCTGAGTATGTTACACGTGAATGATTTTGCTGGCCTTGTTAATGCTATTTCTCTACATCTTGGTTTTAACAATATTGCAGATATTGAGCCTGGGGCTTTCAATGGTCTCAGCCTTCTTAAGCAACTTCATATCAATCACAATTCTTTGGAAACACTTAAAGAAGATACGTTTAATGGATTGGAAAATTTGGAGTTCCTTCAAGCAGACAACAATTTCATCACAGTGATTGAAGCAAGTGCCTTTAGCAAGCTCAACAGGCTTAAAGTGCTTATTTTGAATGATAATGCCATTGAGTATCTTCCTCCAAACATATTTCGTTTTGTGCCATTGACCCATTTAGATCTGCGTGGAAACCAGTTACAGACACTGCCCTATGTTGGCTTTTTGGAACACATTGGAAGAATACTAGACCTTCAGTTGGAAGATAATAAATGGGCCTGTAACTGTGATTTGTTGCAGCTGAAGATATGGCTAGAAAACATGCCCCCTCAGTCCATAATAGGTGATGTTGTATGCAATAGTCCTTCAGTTATCAAAGGCAGCATATTAAGCCGGTTGAAAAAAGAATCACTTTGTCCCACCCATCCTGTTAATGAACTTGAAGATCCTTCAGGGTCACTGCCCTTAGTTGTAACCACCTCTATCAGTGATAGTCACCTATCGACTAAGGTGATTCCTCTCCTGAAAGCTCCTACTAAAGAACCAAGTTTAGTGCTTCATACTTCCAAGCCTACTACGTTTCCAGGAATCTCTTGTCCCGTTCCTTGTCACTGCACCAGCCATATGCTCTCAGGAGTTCTTATGCACTGCCAGGAGCGAAATATTGAAAGCTTGTCTGATTTAGGACCCCCTCCTCCAAATCCTAAAAAGCTTATACTAGCTGGAAACATTATTCAGACGTTATTGAAATCAGATCTTGTGGACTATGCCAGCCTGGAAATGCTTCACCTGGGGAACAATCGCATTGAGATCCTTGAGGAAGGTTCCTTTATGAATCTGACTAGACTGCAGAAATTATATCTCAATGGCAATCATCTTACAAAGCTAAGTCAGAATCTCTTCCTTGGCCTTCAGCACCTTGAGTACTTGTACCTTGAATATA
This sequence comes from Pachycephala philippinensis, assembly GCA_013397055.1. Classification (NCBI taxonomy): domain Eukaryota; kingdom Metazoa; phylum Chordata; class Aves; order Passeriformes; genus Pachycephala; species Pachycephala philippinensis. The sequence goes on from VWZT01011967.1 coordinate 149,788, forward strand.
ATGCCATCAAAGAAGTTTTGCCAGGGACATTTAATGTAATGCCAAAACTGAAAGTCCTCTACTTAAATAACAACCTTCTGCAGGCTTTGCCACCCCATATCTTTTCAGGTGTTCCCCTCACCAGATTAAATCTGAAAACAAACCAATTTGCTCATTTGCCTGTGAGCAATGTTTTGGATGAACTGGATATGCTGGTACAAATTGAACTTGAAGACAACCCTTGGGACTGTACCTGTGATTCAGTTGGACTGCAAAAATGGATACAAAAATTGAGTAGGAATACCATGATGGGAGATATTTTTTGTAAGTCTCCAGGGCACTTAGCAAAGAAGGAATTGAAATCCCTAAACAGCGAAGTATTGTGTCCAGGTTTAATAAACAGCCCTGCCCTCCCAACTCATGCCAGTTTTGTAGTGGTGACAACTTCTTCTCCTACTGCCAACACTGCAGACACCATCCTGCGGTCCCTTACAGATGCTGTCCCACTTTCTGTTCTAATATTAGGACTGCTCATTGTGTTTATAACTATTGTATTTTGTGCAGCAGGAATAGTTGTTCTTGTTCTGCATCGGCGCCGAAGGTGCAAAAAGAAACAAGTGGATGAACAAGTGAGGGACAGCAGCCCAGTTCACCTTCAGTACAGCATGTACGGGCATAAGACAACACACCACACCACGGAGCACCCAGCTGCCACTCTCTATGAGCAACGAATAGTTACCCCCATGGTTCAGGTGTACCACAGCCCATCCTTCAGCCCCAAGCATACTGAGCAGCAACAGGAGGAGGGAAGTGAGAAGGAAGCTAACGATTGCAAATACCTTCGCCGAAGTCTCCTGGAAAGAGAGAACAGTTCACCACTTACAGGTCCAAATGTCAAATACAAGGCTACAGATCAATCTGCTGAATTTCTGTCTTTTCAGGATGCTAGCTGCTTGTATAGAAACATTCTTGAAAAAGAGAGAGAACTGCAGCAACTAGGGATCACAGAGTACCTAAGAAAAAATATTGTCCAGCTCCAGCCTGACATGGAAGTTCGTTATCCTGGAACACATGAAGAGCTGAAGCTAATGGAGACACTTATGTACTCCAGACCAAGAAAGGTTTTTCTAGAACAAACTAAAAATGAGTATTTTGAACTCAAGGCTAATTTACATGCTGAGCCTGACTATCTGGAAGTCCTGGAGCAGCAAACATGAAGTGATAATGTTGGGCTGGGGCCGAATTTCTGTAATTTTATTTTAAGGTGGAACCATTGTAAATAAAAGTGCCTTATAATAACATGTCAACAGTCAGAACTTAAGCACAGCAGTAATCCTAGCAAAGAAAAACTCAGGGATCACTGTGGGAAGCCATGGGGTTGGTGCAGGCAATATGTCACACCCCAAGTTAAACAAGAATTTTGTGTGATTGAACTGTGGGAGGAAGATTGCTTATTGCACTATTCCTCATAATTTTAGAAAGGTGTGTATGGCACTCTCCATTCTGTTCTCTGTTTCCCAACCTATGGAAAAAATGTTCATTACCCTTTCACCTTCTTTTTTCCCTCCATTTAATTAGATTCCTTTAAGAAAACCAAAAAGACCAAAAAAAGAAAACCCCAACACCTGTGTTTGTATTTACAAGGTTAGAGTGTATTTGTTAGGTTAGTACATGCACTGCATACATGACCACTGTCTACAACTACACCTAACATACCTTTATAATAAATATGAAAGGAGTTGAAATGTTGTCATACTAAATGTCAGTTAAAAAGAAAAAAAGATAAAATATTTTTGTGTATTCACCCAGAGCCTGCAAATATTTAAGTATTTTACACGGAACTTCATGTGCATTCTGTATCAGTATGTGGAAGGAAAAATATGTAACTATGTTTACCCAACATCTTCAACAAAGAGAACTGCAAGCCTTTTGTTACTTTCCCTATCTGATAGCTTTACCTAAGTTTGGACAATCTTTTCTTGAGCTGCTGCTATAAAATATTGTGCATCACTGGTGTTTCAACTCATAATCCTGAGCAATTTGAAAAGCTACTGAGAATCAGCTGTAAATATGTTACTGTGTTTAATAAGTTGGATTTTTTTATATATATATATGTATACATATGTATATAAATAACTTCTGTGCCGGCTTTAAATATTCTTGAAGGAAATGAGTTTGCTGTGGCTAGGAATTTCCAAGTGCAAATACAGGTCCTTTCCCACCCTACCCAAAAGCAACACTCAGACAGAATAACTACAACAATACACACATGAGGAAGAATAATAGTATTTAGCTATTTGTACAAAAATATATTTTCTGAAATTAGAAGAAAATAAAGTGTTGTGGGAAAAATAGGTTAGAGAAACGTAGAACACTGCAGGTTTATTTTTGCAATGAATTCTCACTAGATTTATATTTACTATTTATTCTGTATAATTTTGTATTTTTTTTCTCCAACTCACAAGAAAAGAAAAAGCTTATTCCTGGCTGATTTTCAAGCTAATCAAGGAACTGCTCTCTATAAACGAAAAAGAAATAAAGAGTTTTTTAAATGTCTTTTTCTTAAAAGTTAGTTTTTAAAGAAGGCAGCAACTTCTGCATGCACAAGTTTAAAACTATTTGGGAATTAAACACAATGGTTCTCACTCTTGTCATGTGGACAGAAGCATCTTATTCTGAGTGCAGTAAGGCCATCCAATTTCTGTGCATGACTGATACCGTGCCAAAACACAATTTCTGACCTGCATTTATCTTCCTCTAAGCAAATCTTTTGTAAACTGACTATGCATGAGGGTTTTTTTCCTAATTCCTCTTTGTAAAGTGAAAAATCAGCTTAATTACTACATGTATACATATGTATGCTAAATTTAGCATTGAAGTCTTGATAAACTCAAAGTAAAAATATATATTCTTTAGTTCAAAATACTGTTCATGTCTTACCTATTTGTATTTACAAATGAGAGTTCTTCATATTCTTCTACATAAGTTTCTGACAGATAAATTTCCTATATTACATATGAAAGTCAGATTCTCAGTTCTTTCAAATTTGCATAGACATAACTTTTATGGTGCTATACTAATTTCTGCAGTTTGAGAATCTGACTACACTTTGTCTCTGTTAACAAATCAATTTCCTTATTAATATTTTTAAGGTGTTATCAGTTTGTAATGGAAGTAAAACTTTTTGGCTTACAAAAATCAAAATTTCAGTTCTTAGAAAATAAGTATTATTTCCTCTGTCTGTATCTGAGAATAATTTATTCAGAAAACCCTCTATTTTGGAAGATTATGAAGAGTAAATGTGGTGACAACATATTTGTTTCATTGCTATCTTTATTCCAAACAAGGAAAGAAAATACTAAGTGTTGCTTGTGTAGGTAAGGGTGAGACAAAGGGGAAAATGCAGCTCCAGTAACTTTGCATTAAATTAGTTAAATAATGTTATTTTAGATGTACTTGCATATTCAAGCACATGTGAATGTTCTTCGTGGACGTGCCATGGAACCTATGGAAACCCATGCCTGGATCTGGAGGAGCAATTGGAGGGCAGGTGGGATGCCTTAGGGCGTCAAAATGACACTAGATGTCTCCATTTAAAGAATTTAGCTTCACACAGGAAAAAAATTCAAATAAATTCATTATATAAAATAATAAGTGCAGTTAAAATTTGGATTTATTCAATGGAAATAGCACTAGAAAGCTTTGAATACTGAATCAGACCCATTGAATTATTTTTTTTCAAATACTCAGAAATCTCAAATTAGTGTAGAGAAAAAGATCAGAATAAAAATGTAAATGGTACTTGATAACAGAGTTTATTATTTCAGTGTCTTTGATTTCAGTAGTTATTTCCAAATAAAAAATGTGTGTAAAAATAACACCCTGCAATTGGCAAGACACGGGGAAATGATGATTCAAGCCCTCAGGCTTAGATTTAAGAGAAATAGCTTCAGACTAAAGACAATTGCCACATGCACAGATGTCACTTTGCTTAGCTGATAACAGTTACTTGGCAGAATGTTGAGGACAACTGTGTGGCAAACATTCTTCTCTGTTGCAGTTTCAAAGCATCAGAAAGGAGAGTGAGCTAAATTAATGTCAAAGCAAGTCAGTTACACAGCTGTACCAGAGCCTCGCTCAGCAGGATTAAAGAGACCTTTACCATTCAGCTTTCCTTCAGAAGGGAGATTCATGCCTTTCATTTTATAAGGACAAGTGTGCTCTGTGGCAGTCTGTAACACCGCAAGTGGTTTGGCAGTATCCAGGGATCACTAGGATGTGGCTCACTGTCCACTTTCCTATCATCACGTTGCCTACTGGACTGCCATGTAGTGAGAGTTTGTATAATGAGAAGAGAGGGGTCTGCCTATTGCTTTACATTCAGATAGCCATTTTTCCATCTATGAGGAAACTTTATGCTGCCATAACAAAAAGGGACAAAAGTTTGACCTTATATGATTATTCTTCAGCTGAAAAAAATCATTGTCTGCTGATAAAGATAAAATCGTGACATAAGATAGGCATCACATTAGAAAGAAGGATGTGATATCTATTTCTAAAAGTCCCTTGGAATATTATAACTACTGGAAATGTGTCGTTAATATTATTGATGTTTGCAGAAAGTTGGGAAGGGTATTCATAAATTTTCTTGTTAAAACCCTATTGTCCTTTTTTTTTTTCAGTGACAGGCACAGTTAAGTGGTTTGATACATTTTTACTTAGCTAGAATAATGGAGGTTGGAAGGCAAAACATGTTTGACAGCGTGCAACAAAGTGGATCCATTTTTCTCCTGTCAGCATGATAGTTTAATTGAGTGCGAGAACAGTGCTTCGTCAAGCACACTGGTGTAAGTGGTAGTTATGTTATTGTTGCTAGGGTACCCCAAGGTAACCAACACTACCATTTTTCGCCTCATATTTGAGTGAAGAAAATATCTTAAGTAACACTACAGACCTGTTCCCTGAATAAACATGTTAAAACAATTCATTGCACTTTTTTATTTTAAACTGTTCTTCTATTTTCAGCTTCATAAAAGACAAATGTATTTCTCTTTCTTTTTCTTCCTGCTACAGGTCATTTTCACACAGACTTTTGGTACTGGTACGTGATTATATTGCTTGCAGTGATGCCTCTCCAAGCTTTTAAAAATAAATAAAACCCAACCCCACACTTTAAAAACCCTATCCAACAAAGACTATAAATTTACACATCAGTTAACGTATTTGCCTATTCAGAAATGGCCTAATATTTTTACACATTATTTTCCATTTGAATGACAGATCAACCATTCCATCATCTATTCCAGACTGAAAATTAGTTTGTACTTATTTTCAGTGATGTGTCAAACTTACCAGATTCGAATACAATCCTTTTTAACTTGCAGTCATTGTTTCTCTGATTGGCATCTAAGGATCACGTTTCAGCCCCTCTTTGCATGACAAAAATGTTCCCTGTATGACTTCAACAGAAAGTTGTTTGCCATGTACCACTTACTTACCTACAAAGAGATTACTAATTGTATAGTACGCTAAACTGAAGAAACAAGTTTGACCAGGGTGGGAAACCACACCACCGTAGAAAGATATATTTCTTGTTGTTAAAAAAAAAAAAGGTGTTTACCACAAATAAGACATTATTTCACAGGATAAATTAACAGTGACAAGGGGAAAATAGAGACTGAATCTCAAAGTCATCACCAGAAGGAAATCTGGAATATCATTCTGAGGATGTCAATGTCTACAGCAATATACTTTATCAGTCAACCAAAACAATCTGCAAGTTTCGTGTAGATGTACTGAAATCATCACGACATTAAAGGCCAATCAAACACTTAAGTCAAAAGTTCAGAAACTTTCTTAAGACTGGCATATTTGTCTTCTGTTGTACTCCCTAACACAGAATACTTGCATTTCCATTAATGAATTTCACACTCAGCCATAGACTGCCCTCTGGCATTAAAATCTGTTGCAATTGAAATCTACTCCTTGGAGAGATTTTTCAGTGTATACATCGCTTTCAGTAGTGAGTTCCTCTGGGACCTGATTATTGACCGTTGGGGATTTGAGACAGGGAATATAATCTTGTATTGTAAGTCCAGAACTGTCTTTTTTTTCAATTTTCTGAAGTTCATGGTATTTTTGATGCCGTTCGAGGAGCTGGTATCAAATCCTTTTGTTTCTTAAAACAGAAGTGAGCTGTAGCTGGAATCAATATGGTGAAGTTAATCTCCATACTGAAAAGATAAAGCATGGTGTTTTCTTTCCTGCACATCTCCTAACAGTCAGCCTTGGCTTTCTGACACAACAGAACAAATTCTAAAGAGCCACAGTCTAATGGAAAGCAGCTAACCTCCAGGAAGAACATAAAAGGCCAGATGCTGTTCAGCTCTATGAAAGCAAGATGCGATGAAGAATTTTTTTATTTTATTTATTCAGCTTCACCAAGATGGAGTGTAAGTACATGCGCACAGTACATTTCATAAAACATTTACCAAAGTTTCATGTTCTAAGACATTAACTTCAAAACATTTACAGTATGTGAATATTACTGTTGGAAGGACTACTTCTATTTGATTTTTACATATAGTTTATGGAATGGAATGTTGGAATACAGAAAAGAAGAAACAATATGGTTTTGTATTTCAAGGAGAAATGTTACTTGTTGTAACTTCGGCTGTTTGTTTTTGTAGAAAAATTCATCCAGATTATTTCATTTTCAGATAATTTTTTTTACAAGTTGAGAATTTTTAAAGTTCTTCTAGTTGTGATTATCTACCAAATAAACTACAGAACAGCAGATAAATGGTTTCTCAAAGAGAAAGAAATCTGAAACCTTTTATATAAAGAAATCCTATTGCATGCTAGCATAAATTTACTATTTAAAAGAAACTATGAAATTTATTTTGTCAGCTCATAAAATTTAGTATTATTTTTAGTTTTAAATTAAGACAGCTCAGCATTTTTCCATTTTTCAAAATTCAAAGCCAACATAACACTTCCATAATGACGCATATTTGGGTTAAATGCATATTAAACGGTTCCATTCTAAGACATATTAACAAAAAAAATTCTTTCAAATATAATCTGCTACTTCCCCTCATTTTCCCTGCTGAAACGGTGTTGTGTACCGTAAAAAAAAACAACAACAAAAAAAAAAAAAAAAAAAAAAAAAANTCCTGGCCAAGGAGACCAAACTAGATGAATTCTCTTGTATCTTTGTTACACATCCTTTCTGGAGAGTAGAATATTATGGATTCCCTTCCCTACAGCAGAGTATGTTTACACAGCTCACATGGTATGCAAAACAGAAGAATTTGGCCTAACTAGTAGTCTATGCAAGCATGCTCTTTTGTAAGTGGAAGGCTGTTGCCACTGCACTTTAAAAAAGATCTTGTGTGTCAAATATATTTTAGATATATCTGTTAGATCAGACACCACAGATATCAGATATTTATGAAACTTGATAAGATGCAGGATTCCAGGCTGCCAGTTCTGGCCTAGTTTATGGGAATCCAGACACCCTGGAATTTTTGGTACTTGGAGGAGAGTGAAAAACATCCATCATTATTTACAGAGAAAAGGTTCTTGAGCAACTGTTAAAGACTTGGATTGCTTTTCTCATCTTGCTTGAGGTGTTCAGTGTTCCACAGTGTTGTATCATATGACATAAGGATGAACATAAAACATCACTAAATCAGATATGTAGTATTTAGATGCCATTATTCACAAAAGGTAAATGTTTCCATGAAATAATAATGAAATGAAGATTAATATTTGGAAATTTTAGTTGCCTCGTGTTACACAAGTGTCTTTAAGTAATATATCACTTCAGGAGAGATGGGGGAGGAGGTGGCCTTGCTGTATATTGACCACTCACACATTTGGATTTCCTGAAGGTAGATGTTCTCCTGAGGATAGCTATCTTCATGCTGCCATACATGATATTATGAAGGCTGAATCATATTCTACAGATTCTAAACTTATTGTTTATTATAGGCTCTAAGGACTGAAATGTCATCTGAAGTCGGACTTCTTGCAGGCTCAGATTCCATGATTATTTTTATTCATAAGAATGACTACAGAATATAGAGAATACAGCTTTATTATTTTCCCATGTAAAAGCAATCATGTAAAGAAAATAATTCCCTCTGAATTTTTGATTAATATCCTGATCTAAGGGCCATTAAAGCTAAGGAATTATGTTTTTTGGGTATAGAGTGATGCAGAAGCATCTTAGAAGTCTATGGTTTTGTCTGCACAGATACATATAGAAAAGAAAGTACTTATAAAAGCATCGGGGTGTTGTTGCATCCAACCGTTTTCCAAATAGCATAAATTGAAACTAGACAAGACCAGCACCTGTTTTTAGCTATAAGACCTGACCATATCTTAAAAAAATACCTCACAAAAATTATTCTGAAGACTCCCATGACACGGTCTCCTGAAAAAGTAAAAGGTATGTGTCTGTTTCTTCCCCTCATTTTTTCTAGCACCTAAGTATGCTAAGAAGATCACAGTGTGGGTTATAAAGGTAAATGTGAATAGTAAATTCCTAAAAGACACTTGGATAAGAAGAAAACCTTCTTCACTAGTGCAGCACCTAGATACAGTTCCTGAAGTACCCATGGAACCTCAGCCCCTTGAAGCAGGAAGCTGGACTAGACAGCCTCCAGAAGTCCCTTCCAGGGACAATATCTGTGGTTCTAATATTATCCTGCAAAAGATTTTTTAGGGCAAAATAGTCTACAGTCTTTGTTTTCTATACACAGAATATGAAATTAAGGAAAAAGGCTATATTCACTAAACACTGTCACAAAATAAAAGCTTTTCACCTAACTCTTGTAAGATACAGAGATGCAGGAATACGAATGCTGCATCAAATTAAACAGTACTTCTCTCATAGTGGTATGATGGTGATGGTGAACTGTGGCTACCTAAGTTTATTATTAAAAGCACTTTTTTCCAGGATAGATGACTTCAAACGTCTAAATAGAATGCTGAAACTATCTGAAACTTGAAAAGTGATCAATTTCTGTACTAGTTGAATTATTGGTCTTTGTTTTCTTGATATACTGCTGATGTAATTCTTCATGCATTTCAAAGGTAACAATCTTAGTTTTTCAAAGGTTCGTCCAGGTTTTAAAAATACTTAATATATTCTTTTGTTTGTCAAAAGGACAAATTATTAAGTAGTGTATCAGTAATGTCTATTTTAAATTAAAAATATTTTTACATAAAATTCTACTTTGAAACTTTCAAATTATGGAACAGTACTAAGAAGAAGACTCTTTGGTCTAAGTGCAGTGCTTCATGCTAATTAGTAATCAGCCTTTTCAAAATCCTTGTCTGGTATGCTATTTGTTACCTGAAACCTCATACTTCCACACAGATTTGGAGCAAAAATTTACTCAATTATATTTCCATGTTTTGTATAGTCTTTAGGTATAGAATTTAGCTATTTTTGAAGACTGGATACTAAATAGATCTTTGATTTGTCCTAGGATGGCTGTTAGTAAGTTCATTATATGTACTTGTATACATATAACATACTTGTATATCTTTGTGGAAACCAAATTTCTCAGACCTATCTAGACCTATATCTGGAAGTGGTTTCCTAATAATTTTTGTTAATAGAGTCTTATTTAATAGAAAAGCCTATAATTTGTATTCTTTTGACAGGTCTGTTATATACTAATCTTGTAAATTAAACCTCTGAAAGGTAGTACAAACATGGATTTGTTGTTACCAGACCAATTATTTAGCCACCTGTGGAGGAAGTGAAGGATTGCAATAATCACAGATAGTCATCCATAAAAATTCAATGGAAAAACTTCTACCTTGAGATTAAAGATGAATATAAGAGATAAAAAGTTTTTTTAGAAATAGACACAAAAGTGCTTTGTATTCCTACAATTTAAAAGCAGAAGATTAGACACAAATCATGTAATTCTTTGACAATGAACATCAATAAAAAATGTGGTCATTTTCCAAATACGAAAATACACTACCATAAAAATTTGAAAATTTTATTCCTACATAATATGATTTTTCAGACAAGAAATTCCCAAAAAAGCTATGGAAATAGCTGGTTTAATACACAGTTGTATTCTCTTGGTACTACAGTGAATTCTCAGTCTCACTTCTAAAAGGTAGACCCAAGAGATGACTGAAAAACATAAGCAGTGTTTTAATTAAACAAACAAACAAACAAACAAACAAAAAAAAAACACAAAAAACCCCCACAACAAAACACAAAAATAAAGTGTCCTTAATAAAAAAAAAAACAGATTAATGAAAAATCATTGAAATATTTCAAGTATTTATCCATTGCTCTTTGAATAACCTGGCATATATTTCTCTTTATCATCTCTTCTTTATTGTCTTTTTTGCTTTCTTCCCACTTTCTTTTTTTCATGTATGTAAAATTTTTCACCCTGGATAAATTTAAGTTGTGGGGTTTTAGGTGGCAACTGTCTAAGTGTTTGTTTTTCACCACTGGACAATGGTCTCTATAGTGGGCTTTTAAATCAACATGGATACGTAAGGTCCTAATAAACTTACTGGTGTATAACTCATTATTTTGGTTCCTTTCTCTTTTGAGGTAAAAATATTACAATGCAAACAAGCAAAGAAATATTTATATGAGGAGGGGAAGAAAAAGAATTACACCTCAAGTTGACTGGGAATTTTCCATCAAAGCACTGCTTGATGGAAAAAATATGCAATCAAAACCCTCAGTATTTCACACAGAAAGACTTTTTTTTCCAAAACTAACATCTACTTTTTCAGTTGAACCTAGTTGTCAATAATTAAATATTTCAGTTTGTCAGAGTGTTATGTTTTGACATTACTGACTTCTAATCTTTCCTAGAACCCTATAGAAATTTTAAGAGGTAAGCCTATGATTTTACTTTTTTCCGCTTGAAAAAGTTTATTCAACACCTTCCATTATATCTTTAAAATTTTCCATCTAGCTTGATTGCTGGAAGGCCTGGTTACATAGAAGTTATAAAAGAATGAGAAATACATATTGCAAGATATTAGATTATTATGGATGTTCTGGTAGGAGTTTCAGTATCTCTTACAGAATAAATTTGGTTAGGCAAAATTAAATTGAATGTTTTTCTTTAGGAATTATATGCTTTTTTATTCCTTAAAGCTGAACGTACTTATGAACAACTTTTAATAAATATTTTGCTATTTTACTTCCTGTTTTCATACAATCCTTAGCAAATTTGAAATCCACTTTTTTATTTGACCTAATGTTTGTAAAATACAACAGCTTATTTGTGTAGCATACTAAGATTATCAGTTCTCATTAAACTAGTATAAGAATACAAATTGCTAGGTTTGTGTGCCAGACTTAAAATGCATTCCTGGCTAGAATCTCTCATACCAACTGACTGCCAGCCCTGCAAGCCTCTGCGGGAGCTGCTTTTGGATTAGTTGCTGATGATTATTCCAACTTCCTAAAGGAGATTGTGAAGAAGATAAATTGTACCATGTATTTAATGTTCACATGGTAGATGAAAGAGCTAAGGAACTTATTACCACATCTTGGAACAGCTTGTAATGGTGGATCAAAATCTTTTACTGTAATTCCCTTCTAACTAGTTTAGAGACATGAGATGGTTACTACTGAGAAATGTCCTTTTTTTTATTACTAATATATTTAGGAAAATATAAGGTCATCCTCTAATTTTTGTCCTATTTCCTCAGGTTTTGGTGGGTTTGATTTTTTGTTCCTTAATTTTAATTTTCTTTTCTTCTTTCTAAGTATCTAAGTCATAAAAAACTACTTAATTTTCCTTGATATGCAGGAATAAGTATAATTTTTTTAAAACTAACTCCTATGGAGCAAGAGGAAGCTGTGTAATATATTAATGTTACATAATTATTTCTTCTTTTCTATTTAAACATCATCCTTTGACCAAGTCTTAAGCTTTACCTGTGAGACTTTTCCTAAAGAGAGTATTTTTCCTGTTTCCACCAGCAAAACAGGAACAAAAATTTGAGAGGAAAAGAAAAGGTGCACTGCTAACATATATCTACGGGAGAGGTTTGTGTGTTTTTCTACCTATTTGCCTGCTAATCTTTGTTAAGCTGTGGGTGTAGTGATAGATCAGTTTTTCTACTCCAGCAGCCGTTACATGTGTTTGTCATTCCTGTTAAACATGCATTGGAATACACAACTCAGCTGGCCCATCAAGAGGTTAAGCTTCAAATTCAGGAAGTTCAATAATTAATACCATCTTTGGTAAAAGATTTGAATTGTTTTTATGAAAGAAGTGTGACATATCAAATATTTCCTTTATAGTGCATATTAGGTATGTTATAAAAGTTGAAATCCCAGCACTACAGAAAAATAATTACAGAGTCCAATGGACCCTGACTAGATCCAGAGAGCTGTGGCCCCTGCAACTAACTGATGCTGGGACCTCTACTTGCTTTGAAAATAAACCTATGTTATTAGCAAGGATTTTCTGTTGAAATCCTTTAGTTGATTTGGACAGCTAAAACATTAATTGAAATTACAATAAATTCTCAGCTCTGTGCTTATGATGTGCTCCTTTTTACCTATTAAAAAAGTTTGAGTAGACACTTTCACAAAAGTTTCCAGTGAAGTAAACAGCCAGGTATGGCATCAATAGAATTGAATAGTACATATAAGGCAGAAAAAAAAGGTAAGGTTTAAGCACCGAGACATTATTTAGGCAGACTGATTTTTTATTATACCTTTAACAACTTCTCATCAGCAAAAGTGAATGAGGGTTGAACATGTCGTATTCTGCACCATTTTAATTCAAAGAGCAGAGTTTACAATATTCTTTCTGAAAGAACATTAGTTCATAAAGCATAGAGCTTTTTCTTTTGCATTTTCATTAATTGTTTCATTTAGTTTAAAATGTGGATTTTCTGTGGTGGTGTTTCTTGGTGAATCAGAATTGAATGGTTTCCAATTTGTTTCCAGAGGAAGAATATTTTCCCTATTACACATCCTGCTTTTTAAATTATCAAGATTATTTTTTAAGAAATAAAAAATCTGTATTTCCCTATAGTTTATACTGTTTATCTAGATTTGCTCCTAGAACTGTATTTTCCAAACAAGACTGGGCTTTGTGTTATTCAAATGAAGAGCTACTTCTTTCCATATATATGGGATGGAGTATAGAGGAAAGATAGGTAATCCTTCTAAATGGAGGCTGTGCAAGGTTGAAAACACAAGAAAGAAAAAAAAAAATTACCTAAGGGACCTCTGTTCTGAAAATTTAAACTTCTAAACAGTTTTAACAAAAGTTAAACATTCAATAAGGTACAGAACTTGAGAAAGCACAGGACCAGGGCATAGCATTTTTTATAATAAAGGAAGTATTAAATATTTGCTATTTCTGAACTATTCATTGAGAGTTTAAGTAGTAAATTTAATAAATTTCCATAATTATTAATATTTTGCTCTAAAACTAGTCATATTGGTACTGGCAAAGGCATTGTAGAGACTGGATAGCCCTCTAATAAATATTTTATCAAAAATTGACGTCCTGTAAAATAGACTTTTTAAAATATATGGAATAAAAAAAGTCCCTGAAATGATAGGATAAACATTTTGTTTACCTTCATCTCTGTATAGTGGTTGTGTCCACATGAAAATGGTAATGAGAAACAAAAAAAAGGTATTTATCTTTGGTGTTTGTCCCTTTTGACTTGCAGAGCTGAATAGCACAAGAAAAAAGCAGCTATAAAGTTACATTGGGTTCTTTATTTTCCAAGGCTCTTTGATAAAACTTACCTAAATGACCAAAGCTGCAAACGCACTGTTCATTCATTTTTCTGAATGTCTCCAGAGAGATTTCCTTGCAGTTTATATCTTAACTGTCATTCTTGTTAGGTTACTGTGGGATCTAACAGCAAATGACTTTTTTTCTGGTTTATGGAAAAAATCCCACTGTAAGGTTTGAATTCAGAGTTCTAATAACAAAAATTTAACTCAGTCTCCCAGAGCTGTGTCAGCTGTGCAGTTTCCATTAAAAAACTGTAGCTTCATGGTCTTCACAAATAATAAGTCATTATATTACATAAAGGTATATTTGCAGACAGAAAATTAAATTAAACACTTTATGTCCAGGATGTGTTCGTTTGTTTATTTCAGTAAAAAATCAGGAATTCCAAAACTTCACTTTCATTGCATAAGTTTATGTTTGTATTTGCCCATATATATTTGCACATAACATATTATTTGTGTTAACATATCCTTTGCAGACATGAAAGAGAACGAAGTTCGTTCTCTGTGATAGAGTCTGGATCCTTCAGCAATGAAACACAGGTCTTTTTCACCATAGTTAAAGAGAGGTTAAGGTGGGAAAAGCAGCTGTACAGTGCTGAACCATTCTTTGAGTGTGATCACACATACTCTCTAGTAACAATGAAGAAAACATTTTGCTGATATGAAGGGTAAAACAACAAGATGTTTGAAAGAAATAAAACATCATGGTCAAAATCATAGTCTAAAATATGTGTATATGCATAAATAAAATATCCATGGTCTAAAGCATGCATATATGGACATGCAGAAGCACGTATGCATGCATAAACTTCACATATCTATAGAAAAGACTTTGGAATTGCTTGGTGAAATATTACAGGTGAACTGACTGTGATTAAAGACTTTTGTAAAGAAAACAGATGTGCAACAAATATTACTATTTCCCATGCATTTAAAACCAGAAAGGACTCCGCTAAATGCCTACTGTCAGGATTTTGCACCATACTTAAACAATTATTTGGAACAGCTGGGAAAGGACGAGACACCAGAAAGATTATCAGTATCTAGGGAATATGATTTTGATGAAACAATTGAATGAACTGGAACTGGACATTCTAGTGAAAACCATGAAAGAAGCAGGATGACAATCTTTTAAATACCTAAAATTATGGCATAAGGATAAAAGGAATACAAAAATAATAATGGTCCTAAAATATAATGGGGGAAAATTACATTAGATGAACCTAAAAACCCCCCATGAAACTTTATCAGAAATGTAGCAGAGCATTAAATACACTGAGATGCTGTTACGTCTCTGTTATGAGTGTTTTTAAATGAAGCTGGACAATAATCTAAAGAATATTGTGGGTACAATTAGTCCATCCTTGGAGCACGAACTTTAGGCTGAAGATTCTAAGATCAGTGGTGAGATTTTTGGTTTTGCATAGCTAACAATTATAATCATTGCTGCATTCTAAGACACAAAGGACCAGGAAAAAAGGGTAAATCTCTTTTTCTTATAGTCATTTTGACTAAATATATGTATATAATACAACTTGAAGACTGGACAGACAGACACAGTATCGTGGGTCAAATACTATAAATCATAGAATCATAGAATAGTTTGGGATGGAAGGAACCTTAAAGATCATCTATTTCCAACCCTCTGCCATGGTCAGGGACACCTTCCACTAGACCAGCCCAAAGCCCCTCCAGCCTGGCTTTGAACACCTCCAGGGGTGGAGCAGCCACAGTTTCTCTGGTCAACCTGTTCCAGTGTCTCACCACTCTCACAATAAAGAATTTTTTCCTAATAATTAATCTAAACCTACTCTTTTTCAGTTTTAATCCATTCCCCCTTGCTCTTTCATAACACACTCATGTAAAAAGCCCCTCTCCATCTATCTTGTAGGCTCCTTGCAGATCCTGGAAGGCCACAATTAGGTCATGCCTGAGATGGCTCCTTTTCAGGCTGAACAGACCCAATCCTCTCAGTCTTTCCTAGCAGGAAAAAATGTATACATGTTACATTATTATCACTATTGCAGGAGGAGAAAACTCACGTCTTTCTCTTGGGAGCAGACTTTTAACCTGCAACTCAAGACATTGTTGACTCATTGAGTCACTTCCAAAAGCATGAGATAAAATTAATTGGGATGTGTTTTTCATTCCATTTAACATTGTATTTTCATGGAGTTGTTAAACAATTTGTTCAGTGCTAGCTGCAGGGTTGTAATAAGGTTCAAATACTGGCAAATAAGAAGCTGGAGCTAGAACCTGTGCTGCTTAGAAACGTGTACATGTACATAGAAACATGTTTCTACTATAATTACCATCTCTTCTGTATTTAAAACACATCTGCTTCAGAAGTTCTGTCTTTTTATATGTGACATTGCCTTTCCACTTCTACTCAGAGGAGCGCTCACTAATTTCTTGTCAGATCAGGCATCATGTTAATTCGTGATTCATAAAGAATTCATCGAAATAATCTATTATAGAAATGGAAATATCAAGGGTGAATATGAAAAGGTCTAAATCCATTAGAAAAAGTAGCTGAAATGCCTTTATTTGAGGACTTTTTGAGTACTGGGACTTATCCTTTGGGTATGTATGATTTTTTTTTTTAAGTCATAGTCATTCCCTGACTGTTTTGAAAACCTTTCAGAAACCACAACTGTTCAAATTGTTCCATACTCATTTTTCTGACACTAAGTTTATAAAGTTTGTGGTATTTGACAATAATCATTAGATACCTGTGCCATCATATTAAGAGTTTTCCTGGAAATGTACATTTATGTAAATGGTTTAGTTTCTGTTGCCTGAAAATATAAAGAAGTGGTTTATCACCATTAAGAGTTTGGCTCATGAACATATTCTTCTCCTTTTAAAGGAAATATATTTAAAAGTGATGGATGCTACAGGTTATGCATTCAGCTTAGAATAAATTTTGTGATAATCGGCATTATTTAGGCCCAAAAAGAAAACCCTTGTACAGAGCATATTTATTAGAATGGAAATAGAAAGCTTTGATCTAAGTTTCTTTAGAAAGTGAAAAAGATGCTAAACCAGACACAGTGGTTTGTACAGATTATGTGTTTCCAAATCTTTTTGACATGCTGTCCAGAAGAATCAACCAGAGTACCAAGGGGTTTGAAAGGAGACTTCCTAAGTGATTTTAAAAAGTAATACAGTTTCTTAATTCATCAACTGTTATTAAATTAGTGTTCTCCCTTAACTGTCACCTCGGGTTTCATCCAAACACAATTCTACAGTTACGTCTAACCACAGGGCATG
Source organism: Pachycephala philippinensis (assembly GCA_013397055.1). Classification (NCBI taxonomy): domain Eukaryota; kingdom Metazoa; phylum Chordata; class Aves; order Passeriformes; genus Pachycephala; species Pachycephala philippinensis. The sequence goes on from VWZT01011967.1 coordinate 166,820, forward strand.
TACTCACAAAACCATTTAAAATGCATCTTTTTTTTTACAGATGTTCTCTGTATATTGTTCCACATTACAACTTCTTTGTAATGATTGCAGAACAGCAATACTGTTAAGAAGATAAAGTTTAATAGCATGTCACATCTTCAGTTTTGAAATCATTTAGCGTATCAAACAGATGGATGTCTTTCTCCTTCAAAGCAAGTGCTGTTGTAAAACCTTTCCTCTGAATGAAAATGAGTGAACAGCACATTTAAAGAAATTGTGTATGTGTAAAATGTGTAAAATATGCACAAGTATTCATGTGTACATCTATACACTTCCACCCACTGTTTTGTCCCTGATGCCTTTTCAAAAAAAAAAAAAAAAAAAAAACCAAAACATTCATAATGCAGTCCTCATCTCTGTTCTTCAGGTCACATATAAAAATCCATTTTCCATTATGCCTCAAAAAGATTTTTAACCTTTTATTTCTGGATGTGGTGAATAAGCAACCCATTTTTTGTGGATTTAAACATTTCAAAAGAAGTTGATCAACACAGAGGCCAGAGGACAAACAAGGCTCTTTCTCTCCCTGTTTGTTTTTCACTCTCAATAAGCCACTTCACCTGCTCACTGTCAAGAGCAGATTGATCTTCACTAGTGCTCACACATTCATTCACACACCTACACTCACTCCAGTTCCTGGCATCACAGACACCAATCTCTATAGATCAGGCATCATCTGAAAAAGAACTAATCATTTAGTAAAAAATAAAATAGTCATTTAGAGGACAGAGAAGCTCAGGTTTGTGACCTTCTGTTGAACCTGACCATACATAAGTTTATGGGACCTGATGAGATACATCCCAGAGTCCTGAGGGAATTAGCTGACGTAGTTGCCAAGCCACTCTCCATCACACTTTAAAAGTCATGGCAGTCAGGTGAGGTTCCTGGTGATTGGAAAAATGGAAAAAATGCACCCATTTTTAAAAGGGGCAGAAAAGAGAAGACCCTGGGAAGATCATGGAACAGATCTTCTTAGAAGCTGTGCTAAGTTAAATGAAGGACAGGGAAGTGATTCAAAACAGGCAGCATGCCTTCACCAAGGGCAAGTGCTGCTTGACCAGACCTGTGGCCTATGATGGAATGATTACATCAGTGGACAAGGGAAGGGCTATGGCTGTCATCTATCCAGACTTCTGGCAGGCCTTTAACATGGTCCCCCAAAACATCCTTCCCTCTAAATTGCAGAGAGATGGATTTTATGGGTGGACTCTTTGGTGGATGAGGAATTGATTGGATGGTTACATCCAGAAGGTAGTGGTCAATGGCTCAATGTTCAGATGGAGATCAGTGGCAGAAGGCATCCCTCAGGGGTCCATATTTGGATCAGTATTGTTTAATGTCTTCATCAGTGACACAGACAGTGGGATCGAGTGCACCCTCTGCCAGTTTGCAGATGACATCAAGTTTAGTGGTTCAGATGACACACCTGAAGGAGGGGATGCCTGTTCAACAGGGGACAAGTGGGCTCAGGTGAACCATAGGATGCAAGGTGCTGCATCAGGATCAGGACACCCCTTGGTGTCAATGCAAGTCTGTGGTTGAAGGGGCTGGGAGCAGCCCTGCAAAGAAGGACTTGGGGATGCTGATGAATGGAAATCGGACAGAAAGCCAGGAGAACTGTGGTGAGCAGGCCAATGGAGGTGATTCTCTTCCTCTGCTCTGCTCTTTTGAGACACCACCTGTACTGCATCCAGCTCTGGATTCCTCAGCACAGGAAAGAGGTGGACCTGTTGGAGTGGGTCCAGAGGAGAGCAGCAGAAATGATCAGAGGGCTGGAGCATCACCCCTATGGGCAAAGTCTGAAACAGCTTAGGTTGATCAACTTGGAGAAGAGAAGACTCCAGGAAGACCTCGTTGTGGCCTTGCAGTACATAAAGGGATCTTGTAAGAAACATGGGGACAAACCTCATAGCAGGACCTGTTGAGATAGGATAAGGGGTTTTAATTAAAAGAGGATAGATTTAGACTAGATATAAGGAAGAATTTTATGGCAGTAAGGGTAGCGAAACACCAAGAGTGCCCCATCCCAGCAAAGACTCAAAATCATGTTTGTTGGGGCTCTGAGCAACCTAATCTGGTTGAAGACGTCCCTGCTTATTACAGGAAGTTTGGACTAGATGTTCTCTGAGATCCCTTCTACCCTAAACTATTCTATAATTCTGTGATCTTGAGAACTTTACTAATTTCCTGACATAGGTATCACAACAAATAGTAAATGTCTTCTTGGAGATGATCCCTGAGATAAGTAAACTGAGGAATTCCAGCATATTAATTTATAAATATTGTTAGTGGTTTGCAGGGAATATAAATTTCAGTGAAAGAGCACTGTGACTTATTTCTCAGAAGAAAGCTAAGGAGCTTCTTGTAACTTAGGTTACTCAACACTGTATTTCCTTTTACATGTAAATCCATCCATGTTTTAAACCATGGGGAGAAATACAGTGCTCAAATTAACTTTTTGTGTCCTAGTAGAAATACGGAAAGTAAATTCCAGTGCCTTTTACAAAGTAAAAATATTTATGCTTGTAATCTTTTGGTGAATATACATAAAATGAAGAAAGAAAGAACAAGATGTTTTGGTAGTGAACATAAAGCCTGTATTGACATGACTTGGAAAAAATGGAATAGACAAGATTCTGTTACAAGATGTGAAGAACTTCAAAGCTGTGTTTTTAATATCTGAGACATAATTCAGCAGTTCTAGGTTAAAGTTGTATCATATGATGCATATTGCTGACACTGCAAATTCAAAATGGAAATAAAAAGGAAAAAAAAAGTAGCAGTACTGCTGTTCAAGCTTGCTTTTTTATGTTTCCAGTCTTATTTTTTTCTCACCGCATGATATACTTATAAAATCTTGGGGTTTCTTATGCATTTTCATAAGTGGTGTGTCATTAGCAACAGTATTATGACATTGAATTCACAAGTCCTAATCTTCCATATTTCCTTTAAATTTATTTGTAGAAGAACAAGAACAGACCTGATCTCAGGACACACTTATTTTGGGACTGAGTTTCAGATTCCTTTTATTTATGGTCCTACAAATCTGGCATTTCTGTCTGCGCTTTAGCTATATAAGTCATCACGTCATGGGTCATTCATTAGTGGATTGATATATCAGAATTATTTGTTGATAATTGGATCTATCAATTCTATTTCAACATCCAGAAATTCATATCTGTCCATAAACCCAGTGCAATTCACAGTGCTTCAGATTTAAAACTCATTATTCTTCTGAGGAGAAAGGCAGGCCTCCATTCTTTATTTTACAATTGTCAGAAGAAAGACATGTAAAATAGGATTCATCCCAGAGTCTTTTTTTGTGGCTGAGAGGAACACACATTGTCTGTTCACAATGTAGATATTTAAAGTAAATCAGACGAATCTGCTCTTAAAAAAAAAAAAAAAAAA